>CM062818.1:406727789-407148116 GCA_031772625.1 Pinus tabuliformis | reverse complement strand
CTATTCTTGACCATAAAAGAAATTCACCTAACACAACCTAATCTACAAACTGAAATGAAACATACAAATACAAGTAAAAAGGAGCTTCATTGCTTGGATTGGGTCCTAACGTAAGAGCTTCAGCCCCATGAGGTAACTCAGTGACCTTAAGAAGGATTCCATCTTTATTTCCAAAAAAAATAACAAGATTACATGGAACTGTCAAATAATAAGCTCGAAGTTGAGCAGAGTTACATAAGCAAAATTACAACAAAAATCCAACAAAAATCTGACAAAACTTTGACCCTAGTGAGCCCTAGGCCTCTCTACTTATAAAAATGAAGCTACCAACAGCTTCCTTAAAATCAGGGAGGCTTGGCTGCCAAAACTTGAGATAATCATCAATCATCCTCCACATGCTCGACTGCCTTCTAGTGCATGACTTGGCTGCTTGTACTTCGAGCTCAATGAAGGGGAATTCAAAGTTGGGTAATAAATGAGTGGGATTCCCTCCTATAAGTCCTCTCCTTTGTCCACTTCGAGTTATTTTTTCCATTTTTCCACTAGATCCTTCACTTTGACCTCAAAAATCATCAATAATTTGCATTAAACACATCTTAGACTACATGGCATCATAACTAACTCAACTCACTCTATAAGCATAAATATAATCAGAAAATCATACAATAAGCTAAGAGAATGGTTGATTTGACTAGGTTAGGAGGTAAAATTAGCCCATATAATTACCCATTTATGAGGATGATCAACCGCAATGCATCCGCAGAATGCTTTGCATGTGCATTTCTTTCATACTTTTCCACATGCATTTTCAGACTTCAAATGTCTTGGCATGCATTGTCTTATCTTTCTTGGTTATGTTTATTTTTGAATACCTTTCTTGATATGAATTCCCTCATTTACATAGGCCAACTAATGCATCAGTGGTTACACTAGAAATTTCATTTTACGTAGGTCTAGCCTATTCTCTATTAGTTTAAGAGTAGGAGTAATTTTTTTCTTTCATTGTTTTTTTGTTACTTTCATTTACTTTCCATGTTGCTCCTTTTTCTGTCTTTTTGTTTCTTTTTAGTCATAGAATATCTTCTGCATGAGACCATGTTGGTTTTTGAAGCAAGCATTGTGAAGTCCATGAGGAAGTTGTGGTACTGTCAATGCTTGGTAATATATTTATTCCCTCTCTTCGCAGGAGTCTTGCATTCTTATAGACGATGATACTTTCATGGAAAATACGTCCATTTCAGAGAAAACCATAATGAAATCACAATGTTTGAACCTATAATTAGTACCTCCTACTCTAATAGATATTTTATTTTTGGTTAATCCTTGTCAGCTAAGTTGAGTAGAGTAAGGAGGGTAGGAAAAATTTAACATGTGTGTTAGAGGTATATAATATCCTTCTCTGAAGGGACAACCTCTTCTACTATTAAAAAGTCAGGATCCCTCTTTCACCTCTTTATCTCAATAAGTGCCTATGCACAATTCTATGAACGAAATGAAAAATGGAAGAAATAAAATAAAGGCAAAAGAAGAGAAAGGCTTCTTGCGTAGAGAGGTGAAGCAAGAAACTTCACCAAGGTATTGTTCAATCTCATTACAATGAAGCAATATTTGTGGTCCTGAAGTGACTTTGTTGGGGTATTGTCTAGGTTTGCTAAAAATAGAGCAACACTAGAGATGAAAACTAAGCCTCTGAGATTTATTTTCACTTATGTATCTATATACTCCTCATGCCCAATCGAAACAACTTAGTCTAACTTGGATTGGTTAAGTGTGCTATCGATGAAGATAATGGTAGGGACTATATCTTTAATGCGAGCTAAGTAAATAATCTATGGTAATCGACAAACTACAAAATACTTCATGAAGAGATAGACTTGTTTTTCATGAGAAAATACCCATAAGGAGAGCTGGAGTTCTACTGGTGTGTCGCCAAGTGTTGTAGTTGCTACAACCATCCTCCAAAATTTTCCTGTGCTTTATTTTGGAGCCTTCCTTTCTAGACATGAGCTTACCTTTGACTATTATTAAGTATTCATTATTTATTAATACTTCTATTTTTATGTTATGCTTATGTTTGCTTGTTTTCATACTTAACTAATATTTTTGAGTCAAAAGCATCCTTCTGACTTGATCTGGCATCAATTATGGGCTTGCCTCTAGAAACTGCGCAATGCATGAGGGCAAGCTAGCCTTGATGATAGAAATTTTGCAATCCTAACAGGAAGCTCAACCTTGAGCTTGATAATTGCACAGTCATGGATGGAAGCCCAACAGTAAGCACAAAAACTGTGTAATCCACTCCTTGAGCTCAAAAATTGTGAAATGCATTGAGTTGGTAAGTTTCCGAGTTCCCCAAATTTGCACAATATTCCTTTGTAGTGTTCATGGCAAGCTCCCCCATAAAGAAAAAAAGCAAAAAAAAAGAATAAAAAACAATCCTTGAAAATAAGGATTCATCATTAGTTTCCTAAAGGTGGCACAGTCCATATTTTTAGAAATTTCCAACTAGTATCACCTTTTCTTTGATTTTTGGCACACGCATTATAAACCCCAATCGACCCAAATCTATTTAATAGACACCTCTAGAGCTCATTTGTGCATTCAATCTTGGATCTCTAGCATTCATAAGGATATCAATGAACCTTTGGTGGAGTTTTCGTCGCTTTTCTGGGTGAGTTTTATTTTTGTCGTCTTTTGCCACATTTTCTATCACTTTTTGTCATTTCACTTCTATCAGTGTTGTTTTTCTTGATTCTCTTCATGGTTGCTGGCATTTTAACTTGTATTACCTTGTAGAGGTGTTGTTCCATTCTATCATTTTCCTTTCCTATCTGTCCTCTTTTTTTTGTACACCAACGATCAACATTTCAACAACTTTCCTCACATATTTGTTTTTCCTTTCATTTGTTAAGTTTCTACACTTGATCCACATTGATCCATCCACAATTAGTCATATATATGTTTTAAATTTCTGTATCTTTCATATGTGCTTGTTTCCCACACTTCTATTGGGAAGATTTGCACTTTCGCTTGGCCATTTTTCACCTTGCCCAGTTGGGCATTATGTAATTTAGAAGCTCAAGTTGAGTCTTGGCCTTTGAGACTACACAATGCACAGTATAAGCTAGCCTAGCTACATATTGTACAATTCCAAGGATTATTTTTCCACCTTGGCCACTGAGATTTTGTAATGTGTAGTCTCTCCCAGTCACTACCTGCTCTAGATTCCAGTCACTACCCGCACTGGATTGTGCGTTGAGGAGTCTCAAGCCTTATGCTACACCCTAGCTATTAGGACTACACAATGCACAGTTCCCACAACCAGTTTCCCTCACTTTCTCAGAACAATCACACAATATTTCTTGCTAGTTCACCGATTTGCTACTTTATCTTGCTGCGAAGGTAGATTTTCAAAAGCTAATGCTTACTTTCCATGAGTGCCTTTTCTGTCCCACAGGTACCACATTTGTTGAGTACTTCTCTCCAGTAGTCACTGTTACCATGGCACCCAAGAGAGCTACTGACATATATACAACTTAAATAAATATCGGGGAAGTAGTTGACAAACTCCAATAAACATGCTAGTATACTTAGACACTCTACTATATGTAGAAAAGGACACATATCTTGCATGGTAGAAAGTAAACTTTTGGCTTGAGGGGTCTTGACCTAGGCTTAGAGTTAGCTACGCCAACCAAAAAACCCTAATTGTTGGCCCTTTCGGCAACAACCCACATAGTAAAGGCTGTAGTCTCACCGGAAGTAGTATTGGGGGATAACAGAAGTAGGTTTCTGCATCCAGAGGTCAGTGTGATGGATTTGTATGGCTTCTAGGGCTTATTTTGGTCTTCGCAAACCATAACCCTTAAAATATAAATAATTGCAGTAACTCATAGAAACAGAATCCAAACCTTCACGAAATGCTTTAAGCATTCATAATAGTAAGTAAATAAGTAGATCTACTACCTTCACGCATCAATTAAGCATTACTTCATATAAATTTAGAATAACAGAGCGAATATTCAGAAATTTCATAAGTAAAGATAGATGCACAAATACACAAGTATATCTCAAAATAGTATTTATTATATGTATTCTTTATTGTTACAGACTCTTCTTCACTGCACACTTAGGTGTAGGGGCTCACACACTCAGCTTGTGGACTTACCAAGGTCTCCGCATACTGAGAAGCAAGGGCCTTCTCCTTCAACTAAGTACAAGAAAGATACTTTCCTACCTTATCTAAATTTCCCATATAAATCTCTTCTATTATATTCTCTCCCTTAGACTCTCTATGACTCCTTTATATATAGCCTTCTCTTTTACAATACCATGGTGTGTGAACCATTGGTGAGTTATTAAAACTTATATCTTCTAACAAACTAAGGGACTAAGCCCTTTTGACTCCTATGACCTTTGTGCTCCACTCCCACAAAATAAGGAGACTTTACAATTATAACAAAATTAATGAAAAAATCTACGCCAATGGACCCTGTCCCAATAGGTCCCCAACACAATTTGACTACTTGTCCTTGAGTCATTCTACTGGTTTCACCTTGATATTCTTCTGTAGCTCACTGATCTTGATCTTAAAAACCTTCAGGTCTGTTGTTCCTTGCATGGGAGCTTCTACACTTCTTCGACCAACGTTTCGGTAGTTGGGCCTTCAAATACAAGGCCCATGGTCCTTTGAGTCTGCTACATCCCTTTGAGGTTACTTTGCATGGGCAGATTCAACTGGCTAGCCTCATCTACCCATGGTTATGTCTTTGAAGAGATGATCGTTTCCTTGTGGTGCAACTCATCGATATCGCTTTGAATTAACTTGTGTTCATGTAGTCTGAAATACCTTTGCGCTGGTGCTAAGGCCTGTGTCATTGACCCAATTTCATCAAATTTTCTCTGCTTCACCCTGATCATTGCGAAAATATTTTGTAGAGTTTGATCCTCCTCTAGTAAGGTCCATAATTCCATGGCTTGCTCGAACAACTCAGTGCATCCCTTGAATGCATCTTCTGTTGGAAATAGTACTGAGAGGGGGCGTGAATCAGTATTATTAAGTTCTTTTAATAAATCTTCCTTATTTATACTTCAAATTATTTTTGCATGTCAGTACCATAAAAATAATGAGCATGAACAAGAAAAACAGATAGTCACACCAAAGAACACCAGATATAAGGTGGAAACCCAATGTGGGTGAAAACCACCTGCTGCAATATGTCTCTATCTTCTTTCAAATTAGAAACTCCTTTTACAATGGTTTTGTACTAATGCAGTCCTTTACCAGTACGGAGGCTGCAACCTGCAGAGAGCTACAACTCTCTCTCGTTTTCCAGTCTCTCCTGGAAGGGAGCTACAACCCCCCTACTTCTTTTCTTTCAAGGACCACTTTTCATAAATTTTCAAACTGGATCCATAAACATCAAGAGATTATCAAGTACAAGTAAATCACCCAGTCAACTGCAGTAACCAGATCAATAGTAACAGTAAACTAAACCCATAACACCTTATCAACAGAGAAAAGTCAGTCAAATAAATGACTTAATACAGATATGCAGTTTTTCTTTCTCTGGCATGCGTTGCTACGCACTTCAGCTTCTGCACCTCTGCGTATACCCGCAGAGATCCTTGAATTGCTATGCGTATCCACGCACTGTTCCTTTAAATGTGCCGCGTACCTTTACTGTGCCCACGCACCCACTGCTTCTATCACGCCGCGTACTGCTACTGTGGCCACGCACTCTCAGATGCTATCACGCCACATATCTACGCACCTGCGGCTTCTGTAGCGCCGCGTACTTTCACTGTGCCTCCGCACCTGATCCTCTGTCGCGCTGCGTACCCACGCACTGCGCCTTCTTCTGCTCTGCGTACCCACGCAGTGCGCCTTCTTCTGCTGTGCGTACCCACGCACTTGCACTGTTAATCACCTTCGTACCTTTCGTTAGGGCCAAATTGGCAGTTCCCCAGTGTGCCACAGATAGTCAGATGCCCAGATTTGATCATGCGCCCGAGAGATCACCCTTCATAGATTCACCTTCAACTTCACTTTTATATAGATCAAGCTTTTAAACCGATAACCCAATATTTCAGATCTTAAGATATTCAATTTACAAAAGATGCCTTAGCCAAGTGATCTCCTTCCCTATTTATAGTTAAGCCCTTATTCACACCATGGGACAAAACCATCAATAACCAATACAAGGGATCCAAACCGGGGCTCAAAAAGATCCTATACCATGGGCCAAAACCATAGAATCAAGAATGGCGGGCTAAATACCACAGGCCAAACATAAGAAACCCCACGTGAGCGCGCTTCTCTGCCTTGAAATGAGTGAACTGGGGGTACGCACCTCATGAACGGGTAACCTGCGGGTATGAATGCACTTCCTGGCCGGTGTACCTGTGAGTACGCACCTTTTGAACTATTCTCCTGCGTACCTCTTAATTTCCAACATTTTGAGAGCCTGATCAGAGCATTGCCACCTGTATGAGTTGCCATCAAGTACAACACATGAATCATAGAGCCATACCAGAAACATAATGCCAACAATCTCCCCCTTTGGACTTGATGGCAACCTCAAAATCTTCAACGTCATTCTCCCCATTTGACATCAAGGGCAAAGGGTTATGCTCCCCCTAAGAACATGCTCCCCCTGAATATAAACCAGATCTGCAAAGAAGAACCATAATCCACCAAACACCATAAATGACCATGAAAGAGATAGAGACATATTGCAGCAATATTCAGACCAGCATCCATGATGTACTTCCTCCATAATGCCAACAATGCATTATATGCTCCCCCTGAACCTGTGCCATTCGATCTTCGACCAATCCGCAACCCAGCAAGTGTACGCATGTACCCCAGATGAACCTTGCATACAACTGTCAATCCAAAGAGATTCAACAACATGATGATGCATCAACAACCCCCAGCTTTTGCCTGAGGTATTCAAAGGTCTCCCTGGGCAATGGTTTGGTGAGTATATCAGCAACTTGTTCCTTAGAAGGAACATACTCCAACTTGACCTTTTGTTCAAGTACTTGTTCCCGGAGAAAATGATACTTGATCGATATGTGCTTGGTCTTTGAATGCATGACTGGGTTCTTTGAAATGCTAATTGCACTTGTATTATCACATAAGATGGAGATGGGTGGTATACAAGTGATTTGAAAATCCTGCAAGGTCTGCATCATCCAAAGGAGTTGAGTGTAGCAAGATGCAGCAGCAACATATTCCGCTTTAGCTGTAGACAAGGCAATCGAACTATGTTTCTTGCTGAACCAAGATACTAATCTGGAACCCGAAAGAATGCACCACCACTTGTGCTCTTCCTGTCATCCATGCTTCGGCCCAATCTGCATTTGTATAAGAATGAAGTGTGAGATCTGTATCTCTAGGATACCATAAGCCATAGTTCTGAGTTCCTTGAAGATATTTGAAGATTCTCTTTACTGCCTAAAGATGAGTTTCCTTTGGATTTGCCTGAAATCTTCCAACTATTCCTACTGCATGCATTATGTATGGTCGGGTACCTATCAAATAAAGTAGACTTCCAATCATAGATCTGTAGGTTGGTTGATGCACTGCTGCTGATTCATCATTTGCACTGAGGCTACATCCTGTGACCATGGGTGTACATACTGGTTTTGCATCTTCCATGCCATATTTCTTCAAAATCTGCTTGAGATACTTGGTTTGAGACAAAAAGATCCCTCATTCTTTTTTTTGGATTTGCAAACCAAGAAAATATGTCAGTTCTCCCAGCAAGGACATTTCAAATTCTTTCTGCATTACCAAGGCAAAGCTTTGACTCATAGCTTCTTCATTGCTCCCAAAGATAATGTCATCTACATACACAACAAGTATTAGCAATTTGTCGTTTTTAGCTTTTATATAAAGATTGCTATCTGCTGATCCTTTTGAAAAACCTTGTTGATGAAGATATTTGTCCAAGCGATAGTACCAAGCACTTGGAGCTTGTTTGAGACCATAGAGAGCCTTTTTCAATCTGCATACAAGATTTGGATCATTTCCAAGAATGAAACCATCTGGCTGCTCAATGTATACTTCTTCTTCCAAGTCTCCATTCAGAAAGGCTGATTTCATGTCCATTTGAAATACTTTGAAGTTTTGAAAGCTTGAGAGAGCAAGGAACATTCGGATGGCCTCAAGTCTTGCAACAGGAGCAAAGGTTTCTTCAAAATCTATTCCTTCTTGCTGCGCATACCCTTTAAAAACAAGTCTGGCCTTGTTTCTAATTACTTCTCCATTTTCATTCAATTTATTTTTGAAGACCCATTTTGTCCCTATAACATTCTTATCCTTTGGTCTAGGAACCAGCTCCCAAGTGTTGTTCTTTTCGATCTGCTCAAGTTCTTCATCCATTGCTTTGACCCAACATTCATCTTTGCATGCCTCTTTCACATTTTGTGGTTCAGTGGAAGAGAGTAATGCCAAATAGCTTGAAGCTTCTGCAACTGTTCTTCTTGTTTGTACACCTGCTTCTTTCTGCCCCAAAATCTGAGATTCTGGATGATTCTTCTAAACATATCTGGATGGAGTCTTCTCTTCTATCCTTATCTGCTCCTCTGGTTCTTCTTGAGGTTCTTCTTCTTCATCATTCTATCTTTGAGGGTAGTCTTCATCTTCTTCGATATCTTCATGATTTACTTGCATAGGAATGTATCCCTTCTCATCAACCACTACATCAATGTTGTCAACAATTCTTCCAAGTCTTTTATTGTAGCACTTGTATGCTTTGCTATGTGGAGAATAACCATGAAGAATGCCTTCATCCGCTCTAGGTTCAAGTTTGCCAAGTTGCTCATCAGTATTCTTAATATAGCATTTGCTCCCAAAGATTTTGATGTGCTTTACCGAAGGAGTCTCACCATACCAGAGCTCATGAGGAGTTTGAGTGCTATTCACCTGGACATTTGTTTTGTTGAGAATAACAACCGCAGCATATGCAGCTTCACCCCAAAAGTTGCGGGAGTTCCAGACTCATCAAGCATAGCATGAACCATTTGTTGGACTGTTATGTTCATTCTTTCCACTACTCCATTTTGCTGAGGAGTTCTAGCTGTAGAGAATTCTCTTCTTATCCCATGTTCTTCATAGAAATCGAAAAATTCATTTGAGGTAAACTGCCCACCTCTGTCGGATTTGAGGCACTTAATTTTGTATCTTGATTCATTTTCAACCAAGGCTTTAAAGGATTTGAATTTTTCGAATGATTCATCTTTGTGCTTCATAAGTCCTAACCAGACAAACCTGGAGAAATCATCAATGAATAATATCAAGTATTCTTCTCCTCGAGGTGTCCTTTTCCTGAATGGTCCACATACATCTGTATGTACAAGCTCAAGAGGCATGCTAGTTGATCCTTCCTTCTCTGGAAAGTTAGTTCTGGTTTGCTTTCCAAACTGACATGATTTGCATATGGTGTTGTCTGGAATTTTGATATCTGGAAGACCACGAACTGCCTGATATTTGCATGCTTTCCTTATTTGTGAAAAGCTTAGATGCCCCAACCTACGGTGCCATAACCAGTGTTCATCATCCTTGCTTAGATAGCATTGTTGTTGTCCTTCTTCAAATATGTATATATTATTTGGAGTTATTTTACCTTTGATCACCGTTTTACCTGTATCAAGATCACGAACAAGACATCCATTTGATCTAAATATCACCTCGGTTCCTTGATCACACATCTGGCTGACACTCAGAAGATTATGCTTCAATCCATCAACATACAAAACATTTCCAGCTTTGACCTTTTCTTTTAACTGAGCAATGCCTTTTCCTTTTATAGTTGCAGGAGTATCATTTCCAAAAGAAACTTTCTTTCCCTTTTCTAAAGCAGAATATGATTCAAGTTTTTCTTTATCACCTGTCATATGCTTCGAACATCCACTGTCAATGTACCATAGATTTTCCCGTCCCTCTGCATAAAATGCTATCCCACATCTTTCTGTTTGTGGTTCCTTTATTCTCCATGTTTTGGTGCTTGAGGCTTGTTCCTTTGTCTGCTGAAACCTACTCCTGCATTCAGAATCTTCATGACCAAAGTTATTGCAAATATAACATTCAACTTCATTTTCAAGAACCGAAAAGTTGTTATAGGTCCTTTTTGTAATCTCGGTCATACTTCTTTGTTTTTGAGCTTCTCTAGTCATGATCGTTTTATATTCAAAACATTGAGCTGCTTTGTGACCAAAGTTAGGCAAGAGAAGAATTGTCCATTGAAGAAACTTCTGTGGTTATCAAATCTTCCGGCCAAACGATTGTAATTTCTATTGTCATTCATTCTTGAAGCAAATTGAGAGGATTTTACCTGTGGCTGGTTGTAGCTTTTGTTCATCCTTAAGACGGATTGCCCCAGGTTTACCTGATAGTCTTTGTTTGTAATTGGTCCCTGCTTTACCTGGTGATCTCCATTGCGCTTTTGCTCATTCCTTCTTGCTGCATCAAGATAACTCTTTGAGGTGGATGCTTGAGAAGTTTCTCCATTATACCCCAGACCTGTCTTGTTTAGTGGAGAACGTTGTACATTGATGATCTCATCCAGAGTTTCAGATTCTTTGACAAACTTAAGATTAATAGCCTTTGTTTTCTCAATCTCTTTTCTAAGACCAACAATTTCACCTTCTAACTTTTCAAGATATTTTTCTTTTTCATCAATCTGAAATTGTAGAGTATCAATGATCATATTCTTTTCTTCTATACATGTCTTGAGTCTAGAAATTTCTTCATGAAAGCTATCCACATATATAGCATCCATGTAATCATCATCTTCAAATGCCATTAAAAGTTTATAGTCATTACCTCGTTCATCTTCATCACTATTTGATAGACCATCACTATCTTCATGAGTGTAGTAGCTTTTCTTATTTGCATTCTGTTTCTTGCTCCATCTAGCAGGTTCCTTTCCTTTGTCAATATTATCCTTATGAGGACATTTCGCAGCATAATGACCTACTCTTCCACAAGCAAAACATTTAAAAGGTAACTTACCTCTGAACCTTCCAGTACCCCGTTGAAGATTTCTGACAAAATTTGATTCTTCTTCTTCTTCTGGCACGTGACTTGCTTCATAGTAGTCTCCTTTGCCTGAAGCCTTGAAAGAAGCTTATCTCCTGTCTGATGGACCTCCCTTTCTCATTTCATAAGCAGTTAGAATTCCGTGTAGCTGAGACATAGTAAGAATTCGTAGATTTTCCTTTTCTTCTATTGCAGACACTTTAGATTCAAACTTGGGGGACAATGATCTTAAAACTTTTTCAACCACAATAGCCTCTTTTATTTCTTCACCCAAGTTTTTCATGCAATTAACAATCTCGTCTACCCGAAGAAAATAGTTAGCCACACTTTCATCATTATACATTCTGAGATTCTCATACTGAATCCTGAGGGTTTGAAGTTTAGCACGCTTTACCTGTTCATCTCCTTCATAGCTCAAGACAATCTTGTCCCATATTTCCTTTGTGGATTTATATTGCATAACCTTTACGAATTCTGTTTGAGATAAGCATCCTAGCAGAGTATTGACTGCTTTAGCATTTGTTTCATATTTCTTCTTCTCGGTCGAATCTGTAGGAGTAGCTGAAGGAAAAGTCTAGCCTGTATCTATGATATCCCAAACTTCTGTACCAAGACATTGAAGATAGGCAGTAACTCTTACCTTCCAATAATTGAAGTTTGTCCCATCAAATATTGGTGGCCTGATTGATGCTTCCCTCTCGTAGTTTCTCATGATGAATGATATTCCTTCAAGCGATCAAGCTTCTATGAAGGACCTGCTCTGATACCAATTGTTGGAAATAATATTGAGAGGGGGGGTGAATCAGTATTATTAAGTTCTTTTAATAAATCTTCCTTATTTATACTTCGAATTATTTTTTCATGTCAGTACCATAAAAATAATGAGCATGAACAATAAAAACAGATAGTGACACCAAAGAACACCAGATATAAGGTGGAAACACAATGTGGGTGAAAACCACCTGCTGCAATATGTCTCTATCTTCTTTCAAATTAGAAACTCCTTTTACAATGGTTTTGTACTGGTGCAGTCCTTTACCAGTACACAGGCTGCAACCTGCAGAGAGCTACAACTCTCTCTCATTTTCCAGTCTCTCCTGGAAGGGAGCTACAACCCCCCTACTTCTTTTCTTTCAAGGACCACTTTTCATAAATTTTCAAACTGGATCCATAAACATCAAGAGATCATCAAGTACAAGTAAATCACCCAGTCAACTGCAGTAACCAGATCAATAGTAATAGTAAACTAAACCCAGAACACCTTATCAACAGAGAAAAGTCAGTCAAATAAATTCCTTAATACAGATACACAGTTTTTCTTTCTCTGGCATGCGTTGCTACGCACTTCAGCTTCTGCACCTCTGCGTATACCCGCAGAGATCCTTGAACTGCTCTGCGTATCCACGCACTGTTCCTTTAAATGCGCCGCGTACCTTTACTGTGCCCACACACCCACTGCTTCTATCGCACCGCGTACTGCTACTGTGGCCACGCACTCTCAGATGCTATCGTGTCGCGTATCTACGCACCTGCGGCTTCTGTAGCGCCGCGTACTTTCACTGTGCCTCTGCACCTGATCCTCTGTCGCGCTGCGTACCCATGCACTGCGCCTTCTTCTGCTCTGCGTACCCACGTAGTGCGCCTTCTTCTGTTGTGCGTACCCACGCACTTGCACTGTTAATCACCTGCGTACCTCTGGTTAGGGCCGAATTGGCAGTCCCCCAGTGTGCCACAGATAGTCAGATGCCCAGATCTGATCATGCACCCGAGAGATCACCCTTCATAGATTCACCTTCAACTTCACTTTTATATAGATGAAGCTTTTAAACCGATAGCCCAATATTTCAGATCTTAAGATATTCAATTTGCAAAAGATGCCTTAGCCAAGTGATCTCCTTCCCTATTTATAGTTAAGCCCTTATTCACACCATGGGACAAAACCATCAATAACCAATACAAGGGATCCAAACCGGGGCTAAAATAGATCCTATACCATGGGCCAAAACCATAGAATCAAGAACGGCGGGCTAAATACCACGGGCCAAACATAAGAAACCCCACGTGAGCACGCTTCTCTGCCTTGAAGTGAGTGAACTAGGGGTACGCACCTCATGAATGGGTAACCTGCGGGTATGAACGCACTTCCTGGCCGGCGTACCTACGGGTACGCACCTTTTGAACTATTCTCCTGCGTACCTCTTAATTTCCAACATTTTGAGAGCATGATCAGAGCATTGCCACCTGTATGAGTTGTCATCAAGTACAACACATGAATCATAGAGCCATACCAGAAACATAATGCCAACATCTTCCACGGTTTCCATTCTTTCTTTGATAACAGCTTTGTGTTGCTCTCTAACTTATGGATGACTCATGGGCTACAACTTAAGATGTAATTCTGATACCTGTATCTCTAGCTCAAGCCAGACATGGCCGATTTCATCCTTGGACTCCTTCACTACAACAACTAGTTTTTGAATATTTTCCACTGAGGTCACTTCTACGAGGATCTTGAGCTCTGGAAGATCATTTCAGGCCTATGCAAGATATGCTTCCAGTTGTTGACTCTGTTTCATGATATCCTCTTTTTCTTTAAGCATCTGTGCCTTCTCCTCGAAAATTCGTTGATTGCTTGTCTTGACTTCACTGATTATCAACAATGCACGTTTCTCCTGGACCCTCAATTCTCAGACACCCCTTGGTGTAGTTGATGCAATGTCTAGATGGGGAGTGATGTGAGATTTAAGCTCAACTTATTCATCTACATTAGTTTAGACCTTTCTTCCTCTATCTCGGTGCGCAGAGATCCTTTTGGTAATTGAATGGCATAAAGATCCAGAGTTGTCTCTGTGTCCAAAATGGTTTGGCTCACTTGACTCAGGCTCACTTGCTTCCTGCTCGCCTGTCCCATGCTCACTTGTACCCTACCTATTTGGACCTGTAACTCGCGCATGTCTTGTTGAACCTTTCCCAAAGCCTATTGGTACTGTTCCTCAAAGTGGCCCCAAAGCTCTAAGGTCATGTTGGGGACCACATCACTGGTTTCATCTAAGTCCCCCTCAATGAGGACCAAATGCATCGTGCTTGCTATTTTTTTGGACTTTTTCTTGTTACGCTACCTTTTGGTAGTCCCCTTCTTCCACTTTTCGATCACAACGGGGGATCCCAACTTTGTGCCCCCTTCTCCATCTACCTCGGTCTCTTTGTCCTCTTGCATTTTTTCAGTGTTTGACTCTTCAACCTCAATCGTAGTTTTGGCCTACCTGGATTCTCTTTCCTTGGCCACCTCTTCAACAACTGCCCTTGACACAACTTCTTTCTCCTGTGCAGCCTTTTCCTGGGCAGACTTTTTAGCCTCCCTCCTCTTTTCTGCTATCGTGGTCTGTGCTACTAATAGTTTAGCATCTGTGCTGGTGCTTGCACCAACATCTGAAGGGGTGATCGAATCACTTCGCCACCTGCTAATGACCCCTACAATATCTTCTTCAGAAACCAGGTAAGGTAACTTGTGCCATATGCCTCAGGAATCCTTCTTCACTCACATATGAAGATTGATCAAATCTGCCTTAAAGTATACAATGTTGGTGGACTGTTCATACAAAGTAGGTGATCACGTTGGTCACTAGCTAATCACCATTCGGAGGTCCATCTCGAACAATACCCAAAACATTTTCGTCTCCATGACATGTGCGGGGTCTTTAGTAGCCCACAGCGAAGCAAACTTCTCTACCTCTGGTAGATCTGAATCCTGCAAAGGAAATTGACTTTCCTTTGAGCGTCCTCCATGCCACTAAAGAAATCAGCAGCAACAATCAGGCATATTCAAAGGACTTATCCTCATCATGGGCCTCCCTGCAGTCCTCCAAAAACTAACTACACAAGTATCGAGCCCAATTATACTGCACCCCTTGCACGCACTATGCAACGAATGAAATAACCAGTGCCGGTACTTCATCGGTGTGACGTTTTCTCATGATCTTCACGGCCAAGATCTGTGTAGCAAACTACATCATGCCATCTGATATGGATTGGGTAGAGTATCAGCACAACTTCTTGACTAGATCGAATTTTCCCTTCATTTGGTCCACCAACTTCTTTTCCTGGGACTTTCCTATGAGAGGCTCCGTAGGGTCTACTCCTTGGGATGGAAACAACGTGATCTAGTGTATCAAAATGTCTGTAATTGGGATGGGATCTCCCAGACAGAGACACCCATCATGCACTATTGTAAGTAGTTGGCACACAAAAACTATGTTGATGATGTTGCGGATGAAGTGTGACAACCACAACATGTTGAGAAGACCCTCACCCTCAACTTCAGCCACCTAGTTCATTGGTTTAAGGCGCGTAATGTCCGACTCATAATAATAGACATTTTTGAGGTACTTGTGCAACACTAACTCAGGAAATTTCTGATGGTACGCAAGGTCCCAGTCCTGCATTTTTAGGTTTGGTATCCGACCCAGCAATGGACCCTCAAACAACATATTCTCTAGTAGTAAAGGCATAGATACCATGAACTTCGTAGCATCCAGATCTTTCGGCACCTTCACTATGGATTTTCTACGTTGTATTTATTTTCGAAGTATACTTATAGGTTCAACCTCTTCTACATCAAGCTCCTATATTTCCCCTCTGCGTAATTCTTCCTCATCTAGATCTATTAGCTCTGTCAGCTTTTTGGAATTGTCCATTTTTCCCTTTTGGTGATTTCTGTGGGATGTTTCCTCAGTAATTTCTGCATTAGCAATTGTTGAGGCTTCTTCTACTTCGTAGATGTGGATGGTTTAGGCCTAGGCTACTTGGGGGTGGTAGCAAGAAATCCGATAGACATAGGTTCAGCTGGCGCTGCCTTAGCTAGGGTTGGCTCCGTCTTTGGGTGAGTTGCTGTGATATTCTCAATGAAACATTTTTGAAATAATTTAGGCACGTTTTCTAACTCTGGTCATGAAAATAGTGCTTCCCAATTTAGCTCAGACATATAGCACTTCTCTTGGCACAAATCAAGGTGAAAATTCTTAAGGAAAACGCTCAAGAAGCAAAGTGTTCGAATGTGGAGTAGTATGTCCTATTTATAAACCAATTTGAATTGGAATCCAATCGTTCCCTCCAATTCTTGGTCATTAATGCACATTTGGCAACAAATTTCCGAAGATATACATCTTAAATGTTCACCCCCACTGATTTAAATGAAAAATTATCTATCCAATCAGATATAGTGCTGCCAACGGTCACTTTTCGGCTAGGTTGCGTGGGGCCCACCCAACTAGCACTGCTCCTTTGGTGCAACTTTATTCCGCACCATCCTTCGAACTACCATGCAAATCCTTCACTTTTCCTTTCTAACACTCAAGCAGTGTATTTTAAAGTCACGTACCTCCTTTCAGCTACCTGGAGTACTAAGACTATCCTGCAATCATATAGTCATTGCACAGGGGCGGGATTACCCCTATACAGCTTCAAGCAACTTTCATTTACCTTTCCTGAAAAAAATTCACCATTCAACTTCGCGAGTTGAACTGCGTGACCATATTTAATTTCCTTAACAACATAGGGTCCTACTCAATGCATTTGAAATTTTCCATGGAACTTTGTAAACATACTATCATATAGCAATACCAAATATTCATTCTTGAAGGTGCATTGTTTGATATAACGATCATGCCATGCCTTTTCACAGTCCTTCTACAGCTACTGATGAAATCCTGCCAAGAAGCGATCCTCTTCCAATTTTACGATCTGTGCAAGTCTCTCCTCCATAGTATCGAGATCGCCCATGTTTGTAACTACTACAATCCACAAACTAGGCACAATATATTCCATGGGCATTACAACCTCCTTCCCATACACTAATCTGAACGGGGGTTGTCTTTTTAATTTCTTATAAGTAGTCTTATATACCCAAAGGACCACTGGTATTCGCACATCCCAGTCATTTTGATTCACATTGAAAATCTTTGTCAAGGCGCTCTCCAGAATTTTATTGAAGGTTTCCACCATGCCATTCGCTTGAGGGTGATAAGGTGTACTCTTTTGATGATATACATGGAATTACTCAAGAAACACATCAATTGTTTCATTTAAGAAGTGTGTACCCCTATCACTCATTAAAATTTTAGGGCAATTGAATCGAGACAAGATTTATTCAAAGATAAACTTTGCGGCAATCGCTGCACTATAGTTTGTCACAAGTTGTGCCTCTACACACTCGGTCGAGTATTTTGTCATGGTGATCATGTATCTAGCCCCCGTATTTTTCCTTGGTGGATGTATTAGACCCAAAATGTGTATCACCCTTTTTTCAAACGCCTGCAACATCAGTTGCAGATTTAGGGGAAATTAATCTCTTCATAATGGTCTCCCCATTCTTTGACAAACATTGTACACCCTGCAATAGGTCTTAGAGTTCTTAAGCATAGTAGGCCACCAAAATTCTACGCGTAGGATTTTCTATGTAGTTGCTCTCCTTGCGTAATGTCCTCCCTCTATACCTCCATGTGCTTCTATTAGAATGCTTGGTCGCTCATACTCCGCGACATATCTTCACTATATTTCATTAGAGCCCATTTTGTATAAGTGTCCAACAATCATAGAAAAATCAGCTGCACAAACCACTAGTTCTTTATTCTGTTGCATTGAATATCCTTTCGGGACTATACCTGTAGACAAAAAATGAATTGTATCTGTGAAGTGATCATCTGTGACATGAACAGTGAAGAGTTGTGCAGCAGGAAACCCTTCCTCCAAACTTGTAGGCTCATCACTTGTCTCAGTCCATGAGAGGTGATCAGGACTAGAATTTAAGCATCTTGGCTTCAAAATTACCTCAAAATCATATTCCTGGAACAACAACAACCACCAACAAATATTCCCTCCCAACACAGGCTTGTTGACCAAATATTTCAGAGTAGAATGGTCCGTATACATATTGAAGTGCGCTCCTAACAGATAGTGTGAAAATTTCTGCAGCACGTAGAACATCACTAGTCATTCGTGTTTTGTGCTTGAGTAGTTCTTTTTTGCCTTCAAAAACTTCTTAATCAAAAATGCTATAGGGTGGTCAATATCTCCTTCACTTGGTTGGGTTAGTACCACACCTAGCACAATACACGACGCATCTACATGAACATGAAACTCCTTCTTCCAATCCAGGAATACTAAAATGGGTGCAATGACCATTTTCTCCTTCAAAATATCCAAACTTTTCTGAAAATCCTTGTCCTAGCAAAATATTGCATCCTTTTTCAGCAATCTTTCCATCAGCGCAGTTATTTACACATATGCCTTGATGAACTTCCTGTAATATCTGGTATGGCCCAATGTTGTGAGCAACTGCTTAACGTTCTTCGGGGCCTCCAAATTGACAATGTGTTAGCTCACAAAATGATAGAAAAGATAGATCAGTGCCTTAGAATTCAGCCTCTTCGAGGGGAAACCTCCTTTACATTACACAAATGAAAAAATCTTGGATGATACAAATGACTAAACCTCCTTTCTATATATCAGAGTCTAAGGGGTCACAATGTAATCAAGCTGACATAACAGTAATAACATAAGGGCACAAGAATAACAATAGTGGGTTTCTATGGGGCATACTAATAACAATATGGGGATAATAGGGGAAAAATAATAACAATAAGGGGACAATAGGGGCACAATAATAACAATAAGGGATGTAATGACAATAGTAATTGGGGAATCACTAGTATTATAAGGGCCTAACATATCACTCTCCTTCGAAAAAGCGTTGCCCTCAACGCTTGAGTTGCTCTGGATGCTTCTGTATAAAATTCACATTCTCCCATGTGGAATTTTTAGTGGATAAGTTCTTCCACTTGATGAGATACTCCGAAATTGATCAATTTTGTAGCTGTCGAGTTCTTGTTTCTGTGACTACTTCTGGTTCCAATATGATTTTTCCTTCCTCATCAAGTTCTGGCAATATTGTTTGAACTAGGAGCTTGTCACCTATAACCTTCTTTAAACATGAAATATGGAAAACTGGGTGCACTTGGGAAGCTACAGGAAGCTCCAATTTGTATGCCATAGTACCAATCTTTTGCAACACGTTGCACAGACAATAATACTTTGGTGATAATTTATTATCCTTCTTAGCTTGCTTGAGGGACATTTGTTTATATGGTTGTATCTGTACGAATACCCAGTCACCTACATCAAAATTATTTCGCTGCGATGTTGATATTCCTGTTCTTTCATTCTATTCTGCGCCAATGTGAGGTTATCCTTTAAGAGTTGCAGAACTTATTGTTGATGATCGATGTGATGTTCCACTGCTTGAACCTTAGAATTTTCTCTTAAATATGATGTGATGGATGGTGGATGATATCCATAAAGTACCATAAATGGGGTCATTTTTGCTGTAGAATGGAAGGAAGTGTTATACCACCATTCAGCCACAGGCAACCATTTGACCCATTGTGTCTCTTTATCAGATACAAAGCAACAAAGATATCCTTCCAAACATTTGTTCACTATCTCAGTTTTCCCATCAGATTGAGGATGATAAGATGAGCTATGAGATAATTGAGTACCGAGATAAGAAAATAATTATGTCCAAAACTTTCTAGTGAAAATGGGATCTCTATCGCTTACAATAATCTTTGGGTTTCCATGTAGCTTTTGAATTGTTTCCATAAATGCAGTAGAAGCTGTATTGGCTTTAAATGGATGTGATAACGCACAAAAGTGTGCATACTTGGTAAGTCTGTTAACTACCACCATGATGACACTCTTTCCTTTGGACATGGGAAAACCTATGATAAAATCCATTGAAACCTCCTCCCAATGTTGGGTTGGAATGGATAAAGGTTGTAATAGACCTGGGGCCTTAATTGTTTCAACTTTATTTTGTTGGCAAACCAAACATTCGGCCACAAAATTTTGAATATCTCATTTAAGGCCATCCCATAAAAATTCCTTCTTAACCCTGTGGTAAGTTTTTAAAAATCCTAAGTGCCCTCCTAGGGGAGAAGTGTGCAATTCCATAAGAATCTTTTGTTTGAGTTGGGAATTATTACATAGGTATAAGCGATCTTTGTACAATAATGAATCATTTTTTTAGCTAAATGTATCAGATGTATTGGGATCTTGTTATAACTCTCCAATGAGTGCCCACACTTCTTCGTCATTCTTCCATTCCTTCCTTGATTCGTTTATCCAGTCTGGTTGGATAATAGAAATGGCGCACAACAATGCTTCCACATCCTCATCCTTTCTTGGGAGTGCATCTACCACAACATTTTGCTTCCATTTTTGTAGATGATTTCAAAGTCATAACCCAACATCTTTGTGATCCATTTTTGTTTCTCTTTAGAGGATAATCTTTGTTCTAAAAAGTATTTACGACTATCATGATCCTTTTTTTACATTGAAGTGTCTTCCCATAAGGTAGGGATGCTATTTCTTAAGTGCATGTAGTATTGCCAACATTTCCTTCTCATAAATAGCTTTTTGTAAATACTTTCCCTTGATTGGATGACTTTCGAAAGCAATGAATCTTTCATCTTGCATTAAAACAACACCAATTCCATTTCCTGAAGCATCACATTCCACAATAAAGGTTTTTGTGAAGTCTGACGTAGCTAGGACTGCTTCTTGGCACATTGCCTCTTTAAGATGTTCGAAGGCCTTTGTTGCTTCTAGATTCCATGAAAATGCATGTTTCTTCAATAATGTTGTTAGAGGTGCTGCTATTCTCCCATAATTATTAAAAAACTTGTGATAATACCCTGTCAACCTGAGAAATCCTTGCAGATGCTTTATGGATGTAGGGATTTTCCATTCCTTAATGGCTTTAATTTTGCTAGGGTCTACCTTAACACCTTCATGAGATACAATATGACCCAAATATTCCACCTCTTGTACTCCAAGGAAACATTTGGAGCTTTTTGAGTATAATTATTTCTCCTTTAATACTTTGAGAACCCTGTCAACATGTTCAACATGATCCTTCCAAGACTTGCTGTAGATTAGTATATCATCCAAAAATACTAGCACAAATTTTCTAAGGGTGGGTTTGAAAATGGAACTCATCAAACCTTGAAATGTAGAAGGTGCATTGGTAAGGCCAAAAGGCATGACCAAAAATTCATAATGACCCTCATGAGTTCTAAATGTTGTTTTCAGAATGTCTTCAGTCTTCATTATGATTTGATGATATCTTGAATGAAGGTCCAACTTGGGAAGTAAATTGATCCATGCAATTCATCTAATAATTCATCAATGATAGGAATGGGACATTTATCTTTAATAGTGAGCTTGTCGAGCTCCATGTAATCCAGACACATGTGCCATGATCCATCCTTCTTGTGCACCAATACTACTGGAGTAGAGAAAGAAGTTTGACTAGGTTGAATTATACTAGCCTCTAACATTTCTACAACCATACATTCAATTTCACTCTTTTGGGCATAGGGATATATGTACGGCCTGATGTTTGGAGGAAAACTTCCTGGAATCAAATGAATATCATGAACATGATCACGAATAAGTGGGAGACCTTTGGAAGTCTCAAATACCTTGGAATGATTGTCCAAGACTTTTTGGATATCCTGAGAAATAGATGATTTCGATGTGGGAACCTCTAGCGAACATCATTATGCAATTACATAATCCGGATTTAAACAGGAACGCAACAAATTAGAGAGATAACCATATAAACAAAGATGTAGCAGAAATAATACTTCATTTCATTAATGGAAAATACTGAAATATGCTTACAACCAGAAATGGAAATAAACCAGCTAGGGCGATGGTAGCTTATCTCTGAGAAGAGATGTGATGGCTACATGCCTCTGAACTGTGTTACAATGAGACTCGAAGGCCTATTTATTGTTGAGAAACAATGGAAAACCCTTAACATTCCAAAACCTAACCCTAGGAGATGAAACGCCAAACTGTGGGCCCCGTTTGGGGTAAATTGGTACATAAACTTCCCGGGGTCTTAACTTTGGCATATGATCTCCATTTGACGCGTACAATAGCTCATTAGAAAGATCTATTCGAGAACTATCATTGTTGGAATGGGCAACATCGGTCCATTCCATGGACCCATGTTGCCCCTGGATTCCCCAAAAAACGTCGTTTAGGGCCTCAAAACGGCTCTGGAAGTTCAGGACCCGAAAAACTACTAAAAATAGTAAGTTGTGCTACAATTAAGGAAACTGAAAATGCTAAGAAAGACAATGGTGGGGGTCCAGGTGGACTTGGAAAGTTGCCACCAATATCCACCTGGATCATTCCTCCCCCCTTAGGAAGCAATGGTCCCCATTGCGTTGAGCTCCTCCATGAGATGAGGAAACTTTTGCTGAACTTGTTCCCTGGTGAGCCACTTGCCCTGCTGAAGGAGTTGGCCTGCTTTGACAATTCGATACAGTTGGATATTCTGTTGGCGAGTGTTCTTGATCTGTGTGTCCATGATCCGATCAGTTGCAGCTTGTTCCATGCAATCTGGATTTAATTCTGTGGGTTTGAGCTGTTCTGCAATGCCGGATGTGTCTAGCAATGGTGGAAAGTATGGCGGAAGGTGGTCCACATTGAACACTGGGTGCAGGCCAAGGAATGGGGGAATGCTGAGCTCAAATGCATTGTCTCCCACAGCCTTAGTAATGGTGTAAGGACCATATCCGAGTGGTCTCAATTTCCGATAGGCTCCAGTAAGGTGTTCCTTTTGCAAATGTAACCAGACGTTGTCGCCCACCTGAAACTTGTGTGGCACCCGATGTTGATCATGTCGCTGCTTGTACTTGGCATTTGATTTCTTAAGAATGTCATGGACCTGCTGGCGAATATGTTGGATGCGCTCAATGAAGCTGTTGGCCTTATCTGTTTTGGACTGGACATGAGCTGAATTCATGTGAGTAGCTGCAAGTGGCATGGTCACATCAATGGGGCGTAGTGGGTGGAATCCCAAACCCACCTGAAAAGGGCTATGGCCAGTGGAGCTTTGAAGAGCTCGGTTGTAGCTGTGCTGAACATAGGGGAGGCTCTCGTCCCATGTGCGTGGGTGTTTTGAGTTATACATGCGCAGAATGTGAACAATCATCCTATTGACAACTTCTGTCTGGCCATCAGTTTGAGGGTGGAAGGCTATGGACTTCGTGAGTTTGGTGTCCAGCATTGACCAGAGACTGGACCAAAATGTGCTGAGAAACTGACTGTCCTGATCTGAGATGATAGACTGTGGGATCCCAAAGTGCACCCACACTCGTTCAAAGAAGAGTTTAGCAGTGGCTTCTACTGTGATATTCTTCTTGCAAGCCATCATAATGGCCATCTTCGAGAACCTGTCGACGACCACAAAAACACAGTCATTTCCATGCTTAGTGGAAGGAAGGCCTGACATGTAATCCATGGAGATGGATTCCCAAGGTCGACTAGGGGTAGGCAACGGGGTATAGAGGCCGTGCTTCTTAATGGCCGGTTTGGCAATGGCACAGGCAGTACATGATCTGATGTACTTCCCAACATCCTGTTGAAGATTCAGCCAATAGAAATAATTCTGCAGTACTGCCACTGTTTTCTCGACCCCGAAATGCCCAGCAGCCTGATTGTAGTGTGCTTTCCAAATCATCTTGGCACGCTCGCTTAAAGGAACACAAAGGTGACCAAGGTGGCATAATAGGGCATCCTGGAGGTGAAAATCTGCAACATGCCGACCCTCCAAGAGTGTTTGGTATGTGTGGCCGAATTCTGGGTCGCTTTTGTAGAGAAGTGGCCAATCAGAAGTCTCGTGCCCACAAGAGTTGAGCACGGTGGTTAACGCCATGATCGGTGGTCGATTGAGGCAATCTGCAACATTATTAGAGCTGCCCTTCTTATACTTGATATTCAAGTGGAACTGTTGCAGGTATGTAGACCACTTCTGATGGTGATCATTCTGCAATTTCCCTTGGGTCTGTATGAACTGCAGGGGTTGGTGGTCTGTGTGGATGACCGTTTCCTTCCCCAAAATGTAATGCTTCCATTGTTTGCAGGCCTGTACAACGGAATACATCTCTTTATCATAAGTGGGGTACTTTCGAACTGTGTCTGAAAGTGTTTCACTGTGATATGCCATTGGATGTCCATGTTGAGTAAGGACTGCCCCAATAGCATAGTCAGAGGCATCTGTCTCGACCTCAAATGGTTGTTGTAAATCTGGTAATGCGAGCACTGGTGCCGTGCAGAGGCGATCCTTCAACTCCATGAATGCCTTCTGTTGAGATTCAGACCAAAATAATTTTGCTTTCGCCCCTCCCTTGGTGACTTGACTCAAGGGCCAAGAAATATGCGAAAACCCCAACACAAACCTGCAGTAGAAGTTGGCAAGACCTAGAAAGCTGCGGAGCTCTGTTAGAGTGGTTGGAGATGGCCAATCTCGAATGACTTGGATCTTTTCTGGATCGACATACACCCCCTGTTCATCAATGATGTATCCCAGATACTGAACCTGGGTCATGCCAAAAGTGCATTTCTCCAAATTGGCACATAGCTTGTGTTGCCGCAGTGTTTGGAGAACCTGTCGGATGTGGTGGAGGTGCTCTTCCCAACTCTAGCTAAAGATCAGAATGTCATCCAAGTATACTACTACAAAGGAGTTGGTGAATGGCCGCAATATGTCATCCATTAGCCTCATAAAGGTTGCAGGAGCATTCGTCAATCCGAAAGGCATGACCAACCATTCGAAGAGGTCCTCCTTGGATTTGAAGGCAGTCTTCCACACATCAGAGGGTTCGATTGGTACCTAGTGATATCCTGACTTCAGATCGATCTTGTTGAAATATTTCGCCCCCTTTAGTTGGTCTAGGAGGTCATCAATCCGCGGGATCGAGTACCTATTACGGACAGTGATATTTTTCATCGCCCGATAGTCAATACAGAGTCTCCACGTCCCATCCTTCTTCTGTACCAACATGATCGGGCTCCCACAGGGCGATGAACTAGGACGGATGTGACCTTTCTGCAAGAGCTCCTGAATCTGCCTCTTGATTTCATTGTTCTCCAGAATGGAGCGCTGATAAATTGGTCCATTGGGTAGCGACGCACCTGGGGTTAGATCGATGGAGTGCTTGACTTGACAGTGCAGAGGAACCCCTGCCGGAGAGGTGAAGATGTCCTCGTACTCCTCCACAATCTTTTCCGTCTGTAGTTTTCGTGCAGAGGGACCCCGTCTGGAGGCCGCGGCCACTGTCTTCTTCTTTCCTTGAGGGCGTATTAATGAGCCCCAAAAATGCATAATTATTTGGGCTCATTCAACCTCCTCATTTGGCTTAGTCCACCATTCTCATTTGTTTATTGCATGTTTTTGATTATTTTTATGTTAATAGAGTGAATTTGGTTAGTCATTATGCCGACAAGTCTAATGGGTGCTTTGTGTAGCCTTGTTGGTCAACTTGGAGACAAAATGGAAGGTCTTAATGTGCACTTGGCAGCCAAATTCGTGGGAGAACAAGCTAGAGGATTTGTAGGAAGGTTTCCCCCTCATTTATGGGCCCTTACCTCGAATTCTCCACCATCAGCTCGGAGTTCAAGGGCCAGCGAATCAATCAGCTCAAGGGCAGCCAAGCAAGTCAAGTTGGACTGCTGTTAACTACAAGTCTTGGGCAGCCAAGTCCCTAACTTTTAGGAGGACTGTTGGGTCCTCAAATTGTATAAATAAGAAGGCTTGGGGCGTCATTTTGGTTAGCTAGTTAGTAGTCATTTTGTAGCTAGTAGTTAGTCATTCTTGGGATTAGCTAGTTAGTCATTTCGGTTAGCCAATTAGTCTTTTCTTTGTAAGCCAGTTTTGGCATGATATCAGAGTTTTGATTATGAATAAAGGCAGCAGATTTTGAGTTTCTAAGATAGCAATAGATCTCCTCGGTGTTGTAATGTTGTGTGCATTTCGTTTCAGCCCTTCAAGTTTTTACTTTCACATGCAATTTGAATTACAGGTTGTTAATTTAGTCTTTTTCATGAGTTTAGATTGATTTGCTTATGGTGAATTGGTTTCCAGTTGCTTAGGTTAGCAGAGGATAGATATAATCTATTGGAGCTCCAGCAAAAAGGTTGTTAAGGCTCACTGCCATCTCATTTGGGATTGGGGTGCAGTCCATAACTAACCACCAAAAATACGCATTTCTCCACTTGATGATTTCTGCAACACAGTCACGGTTATGTTAGATGCTTCCATGTAATTCACACCTGCACCACACTCCTTTACCACAGCTTCATGCACATTCTTCTTCACGTTTTGGATTGCTGTTCATTTAATTCATAAGCACAGGTAGTCTAGGTTAATGCATTTTCGGTTTGGTGACAGTCACAAGCATTTGTTTCATTTACACTGCTTTCCCTCGTTCCATTACCTTCTCCTCCATCTTGATCACACATGCAAACACATCTTTGACCTCTGCTCCACTCTGTTATCTCCCAAAGTCTTTCACTCCTCACATAGCTTCACTCTTTAGCCCTTTCGTTGACATAGCCCTCTATCTTCCAACCCACTCCCTACACTCACTCCCCATCCTATTCCTCCACTTCTGAGCCATCACCAGCCTTATTCCTACCTTACACATCTCCCCCTACCATTCCATCACTCCTCCATCACTTCAAACACTCACGGTAGGTCATCCTGTAGCAGTTTGTAGACATCCTGTAGAAACTAGAGTATCTTGTAGGATCCCCTGCAGACATCCTGTAGGAGGCCACTCACTCGGTTCCTGAGCTTCTGAACATGAGGAACCTCTGTGGATGGATGCTAAGGATCCCTAGGGACCTCTCCTAGCCTCCCCAACCTTTCCCACACTTTCCTTCCTTCTCCATCCCATCTGCACAACCAAACCCTAGTTAGCACAAAATCACAATCATCCCACACACTTAAAGAAAAAATACAAAAACATGTCTTTTATGATGCAAGTAGCTTAGATCCATGCATTTTCACTTATTAGAGGTAATAACAGCATTGGTAGAAGTTGCATTTACATTCTTTGCATTGTAGAGGTTAGACTAGTCAAATTAGGGTTTCCTAGGTTTACATGCTTTGATTTGCTTTCAGTTCATTTTTGTCAAGTAAAGTAGCTTTCCTTTGAGATTAGCTTTCGTCCATCAATTAGCAAGCTTCTTCTGAGAGCCTATAGAAGTTGGCTTGAGCCCTAGCGGACTTGTGCCAGCTGACCAAGTGACAGCTGCGACAAGAGCTAGTACTTGTGCATATAGCACCGTCGCTTCCAAGTTTGTACGAACTACCGGGTTGATAAAATGAGAGACAGGAAGCCCCAGGAGTTGTAGCATTATTGCTACAATATTGGAGCTCACCATCTTTTTGGCGCCGTTGCCGGGGAAGTGGCAGAGTATTGGTGATTGTTGCTATTCTTCTATTTTCCTTTACAACCTTTTGCTAAGTAGTTTATTTCATTTCCCTTATGCAATTTCATTTATGCAAAAGTAGATTAGCATTTCTTGCTTTCATAGATTAGTATTTCCTGCTTTCATAAGATTAGCCTTTCCTGCTTTCATAGATTAGCATTTCCTGCTTTCATAGATTAGCATTTCCTGCTTTCCTAGATTAGCCTTTCAATTCTGCAATTTCAATTCTGCAAGCGTAGATTAGCATTTCTTGCTTTCATAGATTAGCATTTCAATTCCGCAATTTCATTTCTGCAAGCGTAGATTAGCATTTCAATTCCGCAATTTCATTTCTGCAAGCGTAGATTAGCATTTCATTTCATGCTTTGCAGGGGTAGAGATAAGTTAGAAAAATGATCGCACAACCCCCCCACTGCTTCACACAGCCAACGTTCTTCTTCGATGGCTATGATGAAAGAACCCCTGGGTGGACATCAAGACATATCTGAAGAACCTCTAGGGGAGAAGAAGAAAGAAACATTCCTCCGGAGCAAATGGCTACAAGTAGAGATGTTGGGAGCAACATCTTGTCCAAAGATGAATTTGAAAATCAGATCAAAGATTTCAAGAGTGATATGAGGCAGTTCCTTGCCATGCAACTGGATACCTTGCGGATCCAAAAGAAGCAAGAAGAAGCTAAGAGGGCTTTGGCCATTTTTTGTCCTAGGTGCACTAGAAAGCATCCTTGGAACGAATGTCCAATGCACTCTCTAGAAGTGTGTTTCATCTGTGAAGAATACCATCCTATAGATCAGTGCCCTTCCTTGCCCAGAATGAAAGCTACATATCAAAGAGCCAAGGGAGCCACTGAATCACTCCATTATATGAACCAAAGGAAGCCACATGGACCCATACCCTACCAGCAGGAACTGCGAGGGATACCCGAGACCTATTATGACCCTTATCAAGCCACTTTCATGCCTTCTTCGGTTCCCCCTTCTCATCCTTCCTGGTCTACACCTCCTCCTTGGTCATATTCTCCTTGTTCCTTCACAGATCCATATTATGCCCAACCAGTTGCTCATTCATTTCACTCTTATGCTCAACCACAGCCTCAGTGGAATGCACCTTATCAGGAGTGGAGGCCCTAGTACAACTCTCATCCCGCTCATTTTCCTCCACCACCTGCTCATCCACAACCATCGCCTCCTCCTCCACCAAGGCAACCCCAAATGCCTACCCAACCACAATGCCATCCATCTCCATCTCAATTTCACACCCCCACTCAGCTACCCGTACCTCCATTTCCAAAACCATGCAATGGAGCAGCTCAACCTAATTGCAAATCTGAGGCACAACATATGCAAATGACTCCTTTTGAGCTCAATGATGTTCACCAAAGCTCAGGAAAAGCATTGCAAAAAGGAGATCATCTTGAAAGCATTGAAGGACCAAAGGCAAAAGAAGATTCAAAAGAGGAGATCAAAGCACCATGGGCTGCACTTGATGAAGAAAAGAGATCAAAATCAGAGATCGAGAAAGCTTCCTCATGGTTACCATCAAATCCTCCATGTACTCAAGAGAAAGATCAGCAAAAAGAGGAAGATCAGAAGGTCATGATAGAAGGTGACATGAAGAATGATCCAAATCAGCAAGATGACCAAGGATATCAAAGCTACATTGAGATATGGTTTCAGAAGGTCACTAAGTTGCAGCAGCACTCTCCTCCTTAGCTATGTTTTGTACTCTCAAAGTCAGATCATTTTGTCTCTGAAAGTTGGATAGTTGTCCAAGCATGCATTTTGAGCCTTCACATCATTTTTTCTCTAATCTCGATGTGCACATGGCTCCATTGGAAGTATTCTTATACCTGAAAATGATTTTGTTTTTCAAGTAGGGTAGGGTAGAAAAAATGAAAAAAAAAAAAAGAAAAATAAAGAAATGAAAAAATGAAAATAAGAGAAAAATAAAAATCTAAGGTGAAAACCCCCTCGGAGGCGCCTTAGATTGGCTCATTGATTGAAAACCTCCATGAGGTGGTCAATGGGTTGGAAAGAAAAGAAAATAAAAGAGAAAAAGATCTTTGGGTGAAAACCTCCCTTGGAGGCGCCCAAGGCAGGCAATTAGGGTGAAAACCTCCATGAGGCGCCCTAGTTGTTTTTCAAAAAAAAAAAAAAAAAGAGAGAAGAAGCAAAAGAAAAATAAAGCTAATCATCATTGAATAATTTTATGTTGTAGCAATGACATTGCAGGTTTCAAGAAGGACGTTTCATGACAGGAGGAGCACTCAAATCAAGGTCAAAGGAACTTTCTTGTGCCTTCTACAGGAAAGCTCTGTATTTCTACAGGAAACATCCTGTAGAACCTATGGACGAGCCAAATCCAATTTCAAAAGCGAAGCTGATGGTGGGAATCTGTTGATTAGGCCTACAAGCACTTGTGTGTCCATCCCTTGCCTTCATCCATCATTTTTTCACCTCCTTGTGCTTCTCATTGTGCTTCTACAGGAACTTCCTGTAGAAATTGTGGGAAACTAGGCATGCATTTCAAAAAGTGGTTTGGCGAGCATGGTAGTTTTCTCAAGGGTTCAGAAGCCCTCATGCAATCTTCCAACTCCTCCTCCATCATCTCCATACCTGCATCACAGCCAAAATTCATTTTGTCATACCATGCAAACACATGCAAAATGCCTTGAAGCCAAAAACACATAGGGCAGAATTTGTTTTTGCCATAACTTGAAAACCATGCATCCATTTGACAAACAGTTTTATGGGAAACTGTACAAGGTTGATGACTACATGCCTGAGCAGTTTTATGCAATTTCGGTGCACGGTTTCCAAGAAATCAGCCTCCATCACCATCAGCCATTTTTGCATTTTCTCCATAACCGTGCATCCGTTTCAAAACCTGTTTCATGGGGAGATGTACATGGGTGATAGTAGCCTACCCAAGCCGTTTCAGCCAATTTCGATGCACGGTTTCCGAGAAATCGACCTCTGAAATCTTCAGCCATTTTCCATTTTTCTCGAAATCCATGCATCCATTGATCACGAATTTTCTATGGGAGATGCATCACGATGGTAGGAACAGGCCCACCGAGTTTCAGCTCAATCCGGTTTGCCGTTTAGGAGAAATGGCAAAAAGAAGTTCTGGTTTTGTGACGATGCAGCAGCAGCAGCTTGAACGGGCAGAGTTGAACGTGGAAATGATTGCATGCACTCAGATCTGGCCAGAGGACACCTGCACATGAAAAAAAAAATCAAAGATTAGCAACCAAGCCACATGCAAGCAGGAATCCGAGCATGCAGCAGCAAAAAGCTTCACAGCAGCCAATCGACTTGCAGGTACGTGACTAAACTAATTCCTCTGTTTGCATGAATGTAATTCGTAAACTGCATGAACAATGAGATGGTCGGGATTAAAGGAATTGGTGGCTAGCTGACTGACCACCATCATCCAGTTCCATAGCACTCGGTGGGTAGCTGAGCACACGTGTCTCTAGGAGAAAATTGAAATCAGGTAGTGGTGACCGTTTAAACTGCAGCATGATTGATGGATGTAATTTCAAGCAGATAACAATCAGTGACCACTGTAGTTCATAAACAGTTGCATGGGCCAGCACGTGATTCCCACCATCGCTCCAAGCTCCAACCAATCTCCCCACCAAGCTTAGAGGCAGCCAACTGTGCTACAGGAACAGCAGTTATAACTGTTCTACAGGATCACCAGTTTAACCTTCAGTTGGACAGCCGAGTTCCACAAATCAAGGAAACCTGTTGGATTATCATTTTGCATAAATACTGAGGCTGTAGCCTTGAATAGGAGCTTTTTGAAATTGGATTCATGAGTTTGTATTTACTGAACATTGTCATTAAATTTAGAATGAATGCATTTGTTGAATTACTATATTGAGCGCAGTTTTAAAAATCAATCTGCTGGGGTATGGAACCAGAAAGTTAATGCGTTTGCCGGAGTTGAACGCTGATGATGTAGATTGATCAAATGGCATAACCCTGAGCTGATCTGGTCACTGGAAAGACGCAGTTTACCGGAGTATATGTAAAGAATTTTGCAAAGGAATAGAATTGCTGGCAGAAGCCTCGTGCATACCACTGTCCAAATATTCAAAGAAATCAAAGGCACAAATCATGAAGAAATGGTTACACCTCGACTTGTGTGCAGGTAGAGTCAATGGGTGAATTGCAGAGGCGTTGTTGAGGTAATCACTTTTGTTAACATATCCAGATTTATTATGGATTCCTCGCGCTGTTGTGATATGTTAGAAAGTGCAGTTCTAATAAATATTCGCTATGGCACTATTTAGTCAGAGCTTTATATGGGAATCCGAATTTGTTCTGAGTTACATGCAAATATGGGCGCACTTGTTTGATTGGTCTTTGAATCTGGTATTGAAGGCGCATATACAAGATTTGAGTTTGAGTTTGAAGGAACATGTTATAAGCTCCTGCAAAGTGATGGTTTTGAATTTGCCAATTATTGAGGTTCTGACTTGGGTAGATAATGATGATACATTTGGATAAGAACTCCGATGAAGTTCCTGGGTATGGCAAGCTCCAGGCTTGCGTCAGTTGGATTCGTCAGCTTCCAGGTAGCAGCACAGTTCAAGGAGAAGGCAACCCCCAACCAAGCAGACCAAAGCAGTTGAAACGATTTCTACAGGAAGCCAAAACTCAGCTACAGGTCTGTTTCTACAGGAAGACAGAGTCTGTTTCTACAGGAAGACAGAACAGTTTCTACAGGAAAGTTTGAAAAGAGGGAAGCCAAAGGAGAAATCGGCCGAGATGCTAGCCAAGGACGTCACCAGGGCCATCAAAGACAAGGGGAGAGATTTGGTTGCTTAGAGGATGAGCAACACTTTCAGTAGGGGGGTGATGATGAGCCCCAAAAATGCACAATTATTTGGGCTCATTCAACCTCCTCATTTGGCTTAGTCCACCATTCTCATTTGTTTATTGCATGTTTTTGATTATTTTTATGTTAATAGAGTGAATTTGGTTAGTCATTATGCCAACAAGTCTAATGGGTGCTTTGTGTAGCCTTGTTGGTCAACTTGGAGACAAAATGGAAGGTCTTAATGTGCACTTGGCAGCCAAATTCGTGGAGAACAAGCTATAGGATTTGTAGGAAGGTGTCCCCCTCATTTATGGGCCCTTACCTCGAATTCTCCACCATCAGCTCGGAGTTCAAGGGCCACTGAATCAATCAGCTCAAGGGCAGCCAAGCAAGTCAAGTTGGACTGCTGTTAACTACAAGTCTTGGGAAGCCAAGTCCCTAACTTTTAGGAGGACTGTTGGGTCCTCAAATTGTATAAATAAGAAGGCTTGGGGCCTCATTTTGGTTAGCTAGTTAGTAGTCATTTTGTAGCTAGTAGTTAGTCATTCTTGGGATTAGCTAGTTAGTCATTCTTGGGATTAGCTAGTTAGTCATTTCGGTTAGCCAATTAGTCTTTTCTTTGTAAGCCAGTTTTGGCATGATATCAGACTTTTGATTATGAATAAAGGCAGCAGATTTTGAGTTTCTAAGATAGCAATAGATCTCCTCGGTGTTGTAATGTTGTGTGCATTTCGTTTCAGCCCTTTGAGTTTTTACTTTCACATGCAATTTGAATTACAGGTTGTTAATTTAGTCTTTTTCATGAGTTTAGATAGGATTTTCTTATGGTGAATTGGTTTCCAGTTGCTTAGGTTAGCAGAGGATAGATATAATCTATTGGAGCTCCAGCAAAAAGGTTGTTAAGGCTCACTGCCATCTCATTTGGGATTGGGGTGCAGTCCATAACTAACCACCAAAAATACGCATTTCTCCACTTGATGATTGCTGCAACACAGTCACGGTTATGTTAGATGCTTCCATGTAATTCACACCTGCACCACACTCCTTTACCACAGCTTCATGCACATTCTTCTTCACGTTTTGGATTGCTATTCATTTAATTCATAAGCACAGGTAGTCTAGGTTAATGCATTTTCGTTTTGGTGACAGTCACAAGCATTTGTTTCATTTACACTGCTTTCCCTCGTTCCATTACCTTCTCCTCCATCTTGATCACACATGCAAACACATCTTTGACCTCTGCTCCGCTCTGTTATCTCCCAAAGTCTTTCACTCCTCACGTAGCTTCACTCTTTATCCCTTTCGTTGACATAGCCCTCTATCTTCCAACCCACTCCCTCCACTCACTCCCCATCCTATTCCTCCACTTCTGAGCCATCACCAGCCTTATTCCTACCTTACACATCTCCCCCTACCATTCCATCACTCCTCCATCACTTCAAACACTCACGTAAGTCATCCTGTAGCAGTTTGTAGACATCCTGTAGAAACCAGAGTATCCTGTAGGATCCCCTGCAGACATCCTGTAGGAGGCCACTTACTCGGTTGCTGAGATTCTGAACGTGAGGAACCTCTGTGGATGGATGATAAGGATCCCTAGGGACCTCTCCTAGCCTCCCCAACCTTTCCCACGCTTTCCTTCCTTCTCCATCCCATCTGCACAACCAAACCCTAGTTAGCACAAAATCACAATCATCCCACACACTTAAAGAAAAAAATACAAAAACATGTCTTTTATGATGCAAGTAGCTTAGATCCATGCATTTTCACTTATTAGAGGTAATGACAGCATTGGTAGAAGTTGCATTTACATTCTTTGCATTGTAGAGGTTAGACTAGTCAAATTAGGGTTTCCTAGGTTTACATGCTTTGATTTGCTTTCAGTTCATTTTTGTCAAGTAAAGTAGCTTTCCTTTGTGATTAGCTTTCGTCCATCAATTAGCAAGCTTCTTCTGAGAGCCTATAGAAGTTGGCTTGAGCCCTAGCGGACTTGTGCCAGCTGACCAAGTGACAGTTGGCTTGTGCATATAGCACCGTCGCTTCCAAGTTTGTACGAACTACCGGGTTGATAAAATGAGAGACAGGAAGCCCCAGGAGTTGTAGCATTATTGCTACAATACTGGAGCTCACCACGTATCATCAGGAAAACAAATTTCCTGGTTTTGGAAATGATCTTACTGCATTGTTTTGCAGTAATCAAAGAGATGGCGGCAGGTGGTGCTACCTCTGGTATCCTGAACAACTTATTTCCCAATGTAATAATAACAGCACGGGGCCTTGATTCATACACAGCATGCCGCTTCCACAAGTATGGTTGTCCTTGTAATACATCACAAACTTCAAGGGGAGCAATGTCACACAATACCTCATCCGTGAAGGGCTTGATGTTGTATGGAAGGCGACACTGCTGGCTCACGCGAAGATCTCGTCCTTGGTGAAGCCACCCAATGGTGTATGGTTGTGAATGTGTTGTGGTCGGTAAGCCCAAACGCTTCACGACCTTTGCCGAAATGAGGTTCTTTTGACTCCCGCTATCAACAATGAACTGTATCGGGGAGCCCTTTACCCACATCTGGGAGTGGAAGAGATGCTCCTCCTCCTCTGGATCTTCGGGTTCATTTTTCTGGATCTTTGCGGTAGCAACAGTGGCGCTAGGATCCGCATCAATGATCCTGTTCCCTTTTTCATACCCCTTATCGGGTTCTGACTCAGAGTCGGAACATGCATCTGATTCTGAAACCTTTAGCTCAGCCACCAGTGACTGCTTGGCCCGACACTCACTTGTGTTGTGAGTGGAGCTCTTATGGAACTCACACCATTTTCCAGTGTCCTTTCTCGGCTTCGTGGCGCTGTTCTTTGCTTGCGGCTTCGGCTGGTTGTCTTGGGCGGTCCCGCCTTGGCTTTGTCCTTTGTTCTGTGGTTTAGGGGCACCTTTCCCCTGCTTTGGATTTGCAGATCCAAAGTCTCGCTTCTTTTGTTTAAACTTCTGCTCGACCTTGACGGCGTATCGGTATGCTGCGCCGAGCGAGGGGATGTTTAGGAATTGTATTTCTTCCTGGATGTACTTGTGCAGGCAGCCACGGTATTTGAGTATCAAATGTTGCTCCGAGTCTTTAATACCCAACTTTGTGCGAAGCTTATGGAAAAGGTTGGTGAACTCCGGCACGTCTTGGTCCCTTCCCTACCGCACCGTGGTCCACTTTATGTATTCATCCTCATAGCTTCCAACAGGGTAGTACTGCTCCTTGATGGCATCCCGGAACGAATCCCAGGTGGGTGCGGCTGAAAATAGTGAGCCAGTACTTTCATCCTTCTGCTCACAGTAGGTTTCCCACCAGTCCTTGACGTGGGGGGCTGCTTTGAGAAGAGCAAAAACAATCTTTTCCTGACTCGAAAATTCATGAACAGAAAAACAACCCTCTAGTAGATTTAACCATTTATCTACGGCATCTACGTCTATCTGACCCTCGAATATGGGGATTTCAAAATTAACTTGTACCTTAAAGGGTGTGGCATTTCCAGAGTAGCTGCTGGAAGCCGATGCGTTGCTTCTGGGTAGCCGCTGAAGGATCTGGGCAAAACTGTCCATCATCGCGTTCCGTTGTCGCTCGAGGGCTTCTTCGAGCAAGATTTTGATGGGATCTCCTTCCCCCTCATATTTCTTCTCGTCCGCCATGGGAGGCCATCGGGATTTGCGAGGCTGGCCTTGCAAAGGTTCAACCAGTTCAAGCCCTAACTCCTTATATCCCGACCTTGTTGGGGACATGCAAAGAAAAACAGAGAAAAAGCAGACCGCTCTGATACCACTAATCCGGATTTAAATAGGAACGCAACAAATTACAGAGATAACCATATAAACAAACATGCAGCGGAAATAATACTTCATTTCATTAATGGAAAATACTGAAATATGCTTACAACCAGAAATGGAAATAAACCAGCTAGGGCGATGGTAGCTTATCTCTGAGAAGAGATGTGATGGCTACATGCCTCTGAACTGTGTTACAATGAGGCTTGAAGGCCTATTTATTGTTGAGAAACAATGGAAAACCCTTAACATTCCAAAACCTAACCCTAGGAGATGAAACGCCAAACTGTGGGCCCCGTTTGGGGTAAATTGGTACATCAACTTCCCGGGGTCGTAACTTTGGCATATAATCTCTGTTTGACGCGTACAATAGCTCATTAGAAAGATCTATTCGAGCACTATCACTGTTGGAACGGGAAACATGTCCATTCCATGGATCGATGTTGCCCCCGGATTCCCCAAAAAATGTCGTTTAGGGCCTCAAAACGGCTCTAGAAGTTTAGGACCCGAAAAACTGCTAAAAATAGTAAGTTGTGCTACAATTAAGGAAACTGAAAATGCTGAGAAAGACAATGGTGGGGGTCCAGGTGGACTTGGCAGGTGGCCACCAATATCCACCTGGATCATTACTAATCTGGATTTAAACAGGAACGCAACAAATTACAGAGATAACCATATAAACAAAGATGCAGTAGAAATAATACTTCATTTCATTAATGGAAAATATTGAAATATGCTTACAACTAGAAATGGAAATAAACTAGCTAGGGCGATGGTAGCTTATCTCTGAGAAGAGATGTGATGGCTACATGCCTCTGAACTGTGTTACAATGAGGCTCGAAGGCCTATTTATTGTTGAGAAACAATGGAAAATCCTTAGCATTCCAAAACCTAACCCTAGGAGATGAAACGCCAAACTATGGGCCCCGTTTGGGGTAAATTGGTACATCAACTTCCCAGGGTCGTAACTTTGGCATATGATCTCCATTTGACGTGTACAATAGCTCATTAGAAAGATCTATCCGAGCACTATCATTGTTGGAACGGGCACCATCGGTCCATTGCATGGACCCACGCTGCCCCCGAATTCCCCAAAAAATGTCGTTTAGGGCCTCAAAACGGCTCTGGAAGTTCAGGACTCGAAAAACTGCTAAAAATAGTAAGTTGTGCTACAATTAAGGAAACTGAAAATGTTGAGAAAGACAATGGTGGGGGTCCAGGTAGACTTGGCAGGTGGCCACCAATATCCACCTGGATCATTACACCTCGTTGTTCCTTCTTTAGAAGCTTTGTCTTACCGTTAGAGTTGATTATCTTTCCCGGTTTCCCTGCAATACCCCTTAATTCAACTTCCTTTCCTTCTGCAGAAAATTTCATGAAAATTTCTTGAAAATTAAAAGCTATTATGCCCAAGGATTGTAGCCATTGGACTCCTAGTACAACAACAACATCACCCATTGGAATGGAAGGCATTGGACTATTCAATACATATTCTCCCATGGATAGATTGATATTATGGCACTTTGCAAAGAAATTTATGGTTCCTCCACTTGCAACCATCACTTGACACTCTGGTTCTAGATATAGGAAGCAATTCAATTTCTTTCCTATCTTACAATGAATAAAATTATGGGTACTTCCTGAATCAATCAGCAATATTACCTTCTTGATAGTTTGAGGAGTGGTAATTCTAGCTAATGCATTACAAGGTCTAGTTAGATTGATTTATTCTTTATCTAGGGTTTTTTCCAGGAGTATATCCTCTTCTTTTGACATTTCTTGTTCCTTTTCCTCCTCCTCTTCACAATCAATAATTTATTCTCAGCACAGTTATGACCTTTAGTCTATTTTCTATCACAACTGTAACAAAGCCCTTTTGCTATTTTCTTCCAATTGTTGTGGTGTCAAACTTGTAGGTTGTGGAAGGCTAGGGGCAACAACACTTCCATATTTATATTTGTGAGTGGTAGGCTTCCTCGTTTCCATAATTTTGCTTTCCATTTTTCTTGCTAACCTGAATGCCTTCTCCAATGAATCAGGTTCCCAAAGGTGAACCTCATGTTGGATATTATCGTTTAAAGTCCCTATGAACATATCAATCCTATGCTCATCTAGAATATCTTTTACCCTTATGTTAAATTTTTGGAAGTCCTCAATGTGCTCCATCATTGAACCCTTTGTTTGAGATTTATCAATTGGCTAAAAAAGGCGTTGCTTTTTGTATCCTCATAATGTGCTACCATTTCTTCTGTAAAAATTGCCCAAGTGACAATTTGTTTATGAGAGCAAAGCCATCGGTACCATAAAAACTGATTTGGTTCCAAATATAAAGTTTCAATACGTACCTTTTGTGTGTTTTTCACATTATGGAGATTGAAAAATTGCTCCATCTGTAGTATCCATGTTCTGGTATCCTTGCCATCAAACTTCCTCGTATCAATTTTTAGAACGTGGTCGGTCTTCAATACAACATTAGAGTTTACGAAATCATGATTAACAATTCATTTGTTCTCATCATGAGTTTCCTTTACTATCGTTTCTCCATTAGTGACCATTTCTTGTAGAAAATTATTCAAATTTATCTTCAATTCTTCCATCATATCATTCATGCCATTTATTTTAGCGTCCATGCCATTCATATTAGATTCTATGCCTTTCTTTAAACCATCCATATTATCTTCCATGCCATCCATCTTAACTTGCATGCCATTCATATTAGCTTCCATGCCATTCATATTGGCTTCATTTACCTTTAGTGAGAGTGAAATTTCGTGTACTTGGTCTTGTAATTTTGATATATCATGTCGCATTTTTTCCTCTTCTTCATGAGTCATGCTAGAGCTTTCAGGTTGCTTACAAGGTGTTTCCATTTTCTTTCTTTGGAGCATTAATTAATGCTAATAATTCTTCACTATTCCCTCTGAATTCCTTCAAACTAATTTTTCAAATCAATCTTATGCAAAATTAAAAAAAAATACACACCTTTTTTTTCGCTTTTTAAGCGCTCGATATTGAATCTATTGTATCTCTGTAACTGCAGATCTCTAATATATGAAATATCATCCTGCAGTATCCCTTTTATTCCTCTTTCTAACGTTGCAATTCTGATCAATATTGGATTCTTAAAGGAAGAGTTATGCCAAATCTACTACGGTGACCTAATTATAGAATAATTCAGTAGAGCGAACTTGTACGATGTGCCATGTGTCATTGTTTTGACCTTAGTACCTGAAACGGATACACTGAAAACTAAAGGCTGCCCTCTTTCTAAAACTTCTTATGAAATTTCATTTTGATTCTCAAAACAAACGTTATAACGATTTTTCCTAGGTCACCCATTTGGAATGTAATTCAGGAGTCTGCAAAAATTCCAACTTCCTGAGATCATATCTCCATAAATATAGCGAGACAAGCTCTGATATTCGGAGCTGAAGTTTCGAACAATTTCAGACCAAATGGGTTTTTCTTTTAGCTTCTGAAACATCGTATAAAACAAGTTATAGCGAAAATTCCACGATGACTTTTTTGGAGTAGCAAAACCCTATAATCCAAAGCTTTGATACCAAATGTTAGGAAACCAGCTCATAAAATGATAGAAAAGATAGATCAACGCCTTATAATTTAGCCTCTTTGATGGGGAAATGTCCTTTACATTACATAAATGAACAATTCTTGGATGATACAAATGAATAAACGTCCCTTCTATATATAGGAATCTAAGGGGTCACAATGTAATCAAGCCGACATAATAGTAATAACATAAGGCCACAAAAATAACAATAGTGGGTTTCTATGGGGCATACTAATAACAATATGGGGACAATAGGGGCACAATATTAACAATAAGGGATACAATGACAATAGTAATGGGGGAATCACTTGTATTATAGGGGCCTAACATGATGACTACAATCTTGGCAGGGTCTACCATCAATCCCTGCTTGCAAACTACATGACCCAAGAGTATCCCATACGGTACACATAATATGCACTTCTTAAGGTTAAGGGTGATCTGATGTCTTCAATAGGTATCCAACATGAGGCGTAGACTAGCGACATGGCACTTTACCAATCTGAACATTTTCTAGTCATAAAAATAGACCTCCAAAAATTTGTTTATAAATTCCTTGAAGGCCACAATTATTATGGAGGAAAAGATTGTGAACACATTCTTGAGTCCAAAAGGCATCACTGTGTATTGAAAAAATCCCCACTCAGTTGTGAATGTGGTCTTGCTCCGATCCTCTAACGCGATCTTGATCTGATGGTACCCTGAGAATCCATGTGCGAATGAGTAGGCTTCTTGCCCTCCAACATTCCCCAGTCCCTCGCATGTAAATTTTGTAGGGAATGGATCATGGACGCACGCATCATTCAACTTCTTCAATTCTATGTATATCTGAATTTCATCCTGCTGGGGCGCTACAGTAAACCCATCCGTGATTACGAAGAAAGTGAAGATGAGATGGATCAGATTTATAAGATAACAACATGAGACCAGTATTGGATCAATCCATTGACAGATGGAAAGATCACATGGGATCGTGAGAGTTCCTACATCTCTGATTCAGATGAAGAGTTGAAGCATTGGCAGAATCAGTTGCATGAAGTATCCACACTGTGATGAAATATGATGACTAAATCATAGCACTTCATTTCGTCGGAGGTGAGGAACGTACCTTACTATGATGGTTCAACTAACATGGATAAGTTTTTGAATGCATTTGAATGTGAAGTCCCTGAGCATCATCGCTTCCAAGCATTAGATTTAGCACTACACACCACGCCCGCACAATGGTGGGGTATACACAGGGATAACTTTGATGGATGGCGAGAGTACAAAAGGATCATGAGGATTGAGTGAGAAATATGATGGGAGAGATGATCTGTGCTATCATCTAGCGAAGTGGACTAAAGCTTATGGAATGGAGCCATAGCTAGAATGGGTACACTTGTTTTGCCATACTATGGATACAATCCCCATGAACTAGTATCTAGAAAAAGAGCTCTGCCATGGTACCACAGAGTGGGATATATTGAGGGAAGGGTTCTTATTGACCTTTAGTTTTTAGGATGGTTTCAAGAGCATTAATGGAGCTCTACAGGAGATTAAGGCAATTATCTTCAGAACGTCGCAAGAATCTCTCGAATGGGTCTAGCTAGATTAGGGCAGCTAACTGCACCATGCGCTAGAGTGTTATAAATTGAATGCTAAGGAGGAGGATGAAGATCCAAGAAATTTTAATATTCCAAAATCTGAGGGTCATCGTGAAGTCGAGGGCCCATAAATAGGCAACTAGGACATCACCGCATCATTAAAAACCAAGCAAGTAAACATTGGGACTGAAGTAGAATCAAAGTTTACAAAGATTGGAGATTAATGGGATGAGGCTACTATGGATAAGGTTGTTGAGTTACTCAATGAATATCAGGATCTGTTCCCTACTAATTTTTGAAACTTGAAGGGAAAATAGAAGACTAGGGCATTATGAAAACCACTCTGAAGTTGGACATAAATCCTATTAAGCAAAGGTCATACTGCCTGAATCCTATGTAGAAGGAAAATTTTCACTTGGAGTTGGATAAGATGCTAGAAGTAGGCATCATAGAACTAGTGGAAGAATATAATTGGGTGAGCCCCATGGTGGTCTAGGAAAAGAAGCAAAAGTGAGAAATAAGGTTTTGCATGGATCTGCACAAGCTTAACGATGTGTGTGTCCATGATCCATTCCCAAAATTGTTCACTGATGAAATATTAGACAATGTTAGAGGGCAGGAGGCCTACTTGTTCACTAATGGGTTTTCGGGGTACCATCATATTAAGATCGTGCTTGAGGATAGGAGAAAAATGACATTCACTATAGAATGGCGTTGTTTTCAATACACCATGATGTTTTTCAGACTCAAGAATGTGTTGATGATATTTTATCATGTAGTCATCGCCGCATTGAAGGAGTTCATCCATAAGTTCCTGGAAGTATACTTTGACGATTGGACAATGTCTGGCATAGTAAAGCACCATGTAGCAAGTCTGCGCTTAATGTTGGATACGTGTCACAGATACCAGATCACATTGAATTTGAAGAAATGCATCTTCTATGTTCCCTTTGGAACCTTGCTGGGTCATGTGGTGTGAAAGAAAGGGTTGATGGTGGACCCTTGTAAAGATCGCAATGATAGTGAATCTGGAGGCCTTGAAGAACGTAAAGAAGCTACATACAATGTTGGGACATATAGGATATTACATAAAATTATCAAGGCATATTCTCAGATTACTGCACCTATGGAGAAACTACTGAAGAAGGACGCGACATTTTTTTGGGACTAAGAATGTCAGAGTAGCTTAGATGTTTTGATAGAAAAGATGGTCACTGCGCGTGTTATCACTGAAAATGCTGTTGTCAAAATTTTTGGTCTAGATTAAAGACCGGGTGTTTTCGCAGCGCCTGAATTCTTTTAGCAGTTTCGCAGCGCCATCTATTTTAGTGATTTCATAGCAAAAGCACTGACTTTGCACTGGCTGCGCTACGAAATTAGGGATTTGCTGGAAGGTTTCAGTGAAGGCCCAAATTCTAAGCACGCCTATGGTATACTGGCTATAACTGCTGTGGATGAGGGTGAGGTGCTTAAAGGTCTAGTGTTGACTAAAGGATATAACTCTGGTGTTGTTGCATACAAAACTCTGGAGCTGCATCACTTAATAAAAAATAAGAGGGCCATGTGGCAGGTAGCGTTTCTCTTAATGCCTTGATTCAAGGGCTTTGCACCACAGGCAGAATAATGGAAACAGAGTATGTTTTACAAAAATGTCAAAAAGGAGTTTCATTCCAAATGATGTCAGTTGTAATCTCTTAATTAAATAATATTGCAAACATAAAATTTGGGTAGAGCAGAATCCTAATGCTTGGCCATCTAGTCCCAGTCTACAGATCTTTCGGAGGACGATGATAAGTGTCAAGGTTATGTTGAGTATGGCAGATGTCTATCTTATCTCATTTCTTTATCTAGCAGTCACATTGCAATATTTCCGAGGAATTGAAATTAGTCCAGTGCATTCTTATCTGCTGAGTTATTGTAGACAAATGCTGGCCTTTGGGTGTCTGACATTGACAGTTCTGCAACTTATGAGTTTTTTGTATTACATGGAGATGATTGTTCTCTCTGCAGCCAAGAAGCACATCCTTGATTGGCTGAGGGCATTTGGTGAATTTGAGATCATAGGAAACATCATCATTCTTGAAGAAACAACGATGAAGTGGCCAATTTGTGATTGCTTTTTATTAAACCAGCTACCCTTTTGAGAAAGTTGAAGCTTGCTACTCTTTGGAAGCCTTTCCTCGTGAATGAGCTTAGAGCTTAACATCTTCTCCGTGATAGTCGAAAGGTATATGAGCGCCTTCAAAAATTTCGCATTCATACTCCAAGGTATGCACTTGTGAACAGAGATTACCCCTATTAAGAGTTGAACTACTTTGTGGAGCAAGGGATTTTGTTCAAAACCATGCATAGTGAATTATGAAGCCTTTTGTGGAAAAAACCAGTTCATGGAGATGATCACAGTGTCTATGGTTTAGTGGCCAATCTTCTGGCTTATCATATGTTTTCGAGCCTCTTACACTATTATGGAGGATTGAACCCGCGTTATCAAAGGCAAACAGAGCGAAAAGTTGTAGAAGGACAATGGGATTTCCAAGAGCCAAGGCTGCTGCATTACTTGTATCATTTTGTCCGACAATATCCGTATGGAGGAGGCGAAGGCAGATATGAAGAATGCAGTTCTGAAAGTGTTCATGTCGAAGGTCGAGGAAGCTAAAAGCCAGAACCTTATCAATATGAAGGTTGAATCAATTTTGGAAGATTTGTCTTCGGGATTATTAGAGTTTATGATGGATCCTAATGATTGAAATTCAAGGAGGTGTGGCGTCTTTGGAGAACGCATGCCTATTGTTTGATTAAATGTATACACCAGAATGTTCTTATGGAATGTTAATTCAATTATATTTCCATGTGCGTGGCTATATCAGCAAGGCGTGTTGACCACTTGAAACCGTAACAGGAGACCTGAATTACAAGGTGACAGTTGGCGGCGGGGTTGTGCTGAGGTGTATTTGAAATTTGTGAATCGACCTCCTGACACACTGCGAAAAGGACGTGTTTATCAAATGAAAAGAGAAGCCAAAAATTTTGCTGTGGTGTTGGGCCATTTGCCGTGTATGATTATTGCTGTTAAAGGAACTGAAACTCCCGGAAATCTTGTGACAGATGTTCTCTGTAGGGAGTATGCGCTGTCAAAGAAAGATTTAGATGAATTAATTTCAAATTCCATGCATTGCATTGTCCCATCTTTTTCAGATCCATTTGAATTAGTGTGCTGTGATCTTGAGACAGAAGATATTAAAAAGGCGGCATTTCTGAGATCTGTTGAGTTACTAATTTTTATCCATGACAGAGTATGTAATTGGCTAAACTTGTACATGTCCCCAAAGCTAGGATCATTTCTGCGTGGGAGTAATCCTATTCGCACAAGTATCCAAGGTTTTAATATACAGGTTTGATGAATCATTCCGGAATATAGATTGGACAGGTGTTGAAATTATGTTGGAATTGTTTTCTGGGAGAACAAGTATAGCATCCATAGGAGCAATATGGATGCAGTGTATTCCTGGGGAAAGCAGAATTGCTTCTAGTTGATGACATGAACAGGGTTAGGGTGGTAGAACTTCATCATCGGCCTTTGATGAAACCTAAAAGTCTACAATATGTTCAGACTGCAAAGAGGAGATTTTCTCATCTTCTTCTCAAGAAACTTCTCAGGCTGTAAGCAAGGCCTCATCAGAATTTGAGCTCAAAGTTTACATGCTAGGTGATGCCATGTCCTTTTTGAAGAACATTTCCTTGGATAAGATCGCTGAAGATGTTGGTGATTTCCAGCCACAGAAGTTTTGGAGTTTAGAGAATTACCAAAGCACAAGTCAAATTCAGAGGGAGATTGTAAATATTCCAAGAACCATGGCTCCCAGAAGACTTGCGCTACATGAGATTACATTTATCACATTTTTGATAAGTATGCTGCTAGTTCTGCGCTCTGTAGCGAAAGTATCAGGCATCTTACCTTCCATGTTTTGTTGAACAAAGAAAATGATGGGCAAAGAAAATGTAAAGAATTCTTGCAGCTTCCGATTGAGCAGTTAGAGAAAGAAAAAGGAAAGGATTTTTCAAATCTCGAGATTTAGTTTCAAGTTATCCTGTCTGAAATCTGGGACTCAAATGTTGTAGATGTTTTGTTCTCTTCTTATAAAAAGAGGCCTTTGGGAAACCGGATCTGTCAACTTGTTTGTCTTGTACCCATCCAAATAGCCCGGGCTGAAAACAATGGATTACATCCTTTGCTTGATGGGCTTCAGATACCTCCCCATCACACTTATGAAGATAGCATATCTCTAGCAAACTTGCTCCGTTTTGGCTTATATAACGCTGTGTTGAGTCAGTGGGATGGTAAAATTATGGTGGTCTCATCAATTGCAGTTGTTTCATCTGATGGAGGTTCATGTTACAGGGAATGGAATGTGATTCTGAATCTCAGCATAGCAAAGGTGAAACTAAAGATTGGCAACATCAGCTATTCAATTTTGTGAGAAGTTTAAAGGAGGACTGTGTTTTTAAATCACACAGCAGTTTCGTAGCGCACTACGAAACTGCTGTAGGTGATGATTTTAAGCGCAGGGCAGCTAGTGTGATACTGTGAGCAGCTAGTGTGACACTATGAGCGGGAGTTGAGGAAGAAAAACAGCTGTCTATCAAATACCACCTACAGCACATCAGAAACCTGGCATCATTCCATACTTGGGGTTATTAAAAGATTTGGGAGCAGGCTGCTATACTTTAGGAGAATGTTGGGAGACAGAAACCGATAAATAGGAGCACACCTTCTGGTCATTAAATGAGCTATCAGCGCTTTCAAGCATCCCAAGTCAGCATTCATTGCATCCGTAGCTCAACCATCTCAGCTCAACTGAAGGAGGACAACTGTCACAGCATTCAAGAAAGCATCAAGCCTACGAGGAGAAAAGAATTAGTGTTTTAGTTTGATTAGGACTTTATGTAATTACAGCCCAGCATGTTTGTAATTAATGCATTAGTTAAAAGCATGTAGGAATAGTTAATAGGGCATTCGAGCTCATTCTAGAGAGGAGGAATGTATTCCTATATATGGGAAAAACTAGGATGTAATAGGGGTTGGATACTATATACAAAAACAGAGTTTTTTGAGCCTATGTAAAGACTGTTACAGTAATGATAAAACAGGTTGTTTCTTCTCAAGATTCTCTATGGATTATGTTGTTCAAGTGTGATAGTGGTTTAGTTTCTTAATGTTCTTTTTACAGCCTTGTTATAGCACAATCACTCAGAATTCATATTATATGCTCTGACTTCCTGTGTGTTTGGCAAGCTGTGGGTTTTGGTGAAGCATGTCTGAACATCACTCAGAATTCATTTTTAATGCTCTGACTTCCTGTATGTTTAGCAAGCTTTGGGTTAGGTAAAATATGTTTGAACATCTGATGCAGAGAGCCTTGACTTCCATGAGATGACTGTGATTTTGTCTTTTAAATGTGAGAGACTCCATAGCCCAATGAAGACTTATTTCATATGTGTCCAACCAGCTATATTTTCATAAGTGTGTGAAGAGTTAGCCCTCTGTTGTTGTGATTAATTCTCTATCAAAAGCCTGTGAGAGAGCCCTCTCTGATTAGGAAGGCTAATTCCTAGTCTAAAGTCTGGTCTGAAATAGTTACATGAAATCTTGCTTGGTTGCAGCCCCTCAGTAGTGGTTTTGTGATAACATTTTGGTGCGTCTGCCGGGAGATTAAGATTGAATTTCTGAAGGTAGCAGGAGTTCAAATGATTTTCAAGGCTGCAAAACTACCTTGGCTACTCCACACATCAAAGAATAAATTAGAAGGTGACTCCACTGCTAGAAGATCAGTAGCTTGATGAAGTTTCAAGATGGATTCCACTGCAAGAAAGAATGCCAGGTATGCTCCTATGAATCGGTCTCATATCCCTGGTTTTCCAAATCCTATGCCAAAGGTTGATTGGTTAGATGATCTTCCAATATTCAAAGATGAAAAGAAGGATGATGCTGCTCTCCATTTGGTTAAGTTTCACATACATGTATGCAGTCTTAAGGTTCATTTCCCTGAAGATTGTCTCATGAGGATGTTTATGGCTACTTTAGAAGGAAAAGCATGGTCTTGGTATAAAAGTTTGGAAAATAGTTAATTATCTTCTCTTGCTGATTTCCATGATGTGTTCTATGAAATGTATAAAGAATGTTATCCTTCTTTGTTGCTGCTCAAAGATTGTTGTAGGCATTCTTTGAATCTTATTCAGTACTTGGAGGATTTTTATGGTGATGATGAATTTACAGATGAAGAAATTTTAGAGGCTCTTCATAACAATGTTTTTCAGCACCAAGGAGAAAGTATATCATCCCATGAAACGCAGCATGAGGAGCAGCAGGGGTTTAGTTGTGAAACCCATGTTTCATCCTTTGATATTGATGTAGAGATGCAGCAGATTGGTCCGGCTTCAGATCATGATGAAGATGAAATTGATTGCACCCAGCAAGAAGAAATATTGGAGGAAATTTTCTATGACCCTCAGGCAGAGGAAAAGCTTGCTCAATTTTGTAATTCCTTGCAGCAGCTTACTTCAAATAATGATCATAGTAGTGAGGAAAATTACATTGTTTGTGAGCATCATTCAGAAAGGCAGTTGGATAGTATATCAAATAAATTTGGTGTGGCTGAAGATAAGTTGTCTAAAGATACAGAAAGTTTTGAGAATCAGCAAACTAACCATGTGTTTTTTGACCCTATAGCTGAATACATGGATAAGATTTACTGTTCAGGCGGCTTCCAGTTATATTTTCATGTTGAAGAACAGTTACACCTCATGCCGCCTCGGTTACTTCAGTATCTGATTTATTTTTGTTTCAAGCACAGCCAAAGGACTCAAATGTCAGATAAGATGAATGATTGGCTACATTGGAAATTTCACATTGATTGAGCTGAAGAAGTTTGAATTGTTAGGGTAGGTAGGTAGGTAAATTGCAAATAAGCTCAAAGTTGGCTGAGCATTTATTTTTCAGTAGATATAATTTTCTTTCTCCTACAATCATGCTGGTCAGGCAAATTTTTGTTTGTCAAATCAATGGATAAGGCACTGGAGCTGCATGTTCTTAGCGCACCACAAGGGCACACTATCCCAAGTGGAGCCACTGTTATCACTGAAAATGCTGTTGTCAAAATTTTTGGTCTAGCTTAAAGACCGGGTGTTTTCGCAGCGCCTGAATTCTTTTAGCAGTTTCGCAGCGCCATCTATTTTAGTGATTTCGTAGCAAAAGCACTGACTTTGCACTGGCTGCGCTACGAAATTAGGGATTTGCTCGAAGGTTTCAGTGAAGGCCCAAATTCTAAGCATGCCTTTGGTATACTGGCTATAACTGCTGTGGATGAGGGTGAGGTGCTTAAAGGTCTAGTGTTGACTAAAGGATATAACTTTGGTGTTGTTGCATACAAAACTCTGGAGCTGCATCACTTAATAAAAAATAAGAGGGCCATGTGGCAGGCAGCGTTTCTCTTAATGCCTTGATTCAAGGGCTTTGCACCACAGGCAGAATAATGGAAACAGAGTATGTTTTACAAAAATGTCAAAAAGGAGTTTCATTCCAAATGATGTCAGTTGTAATCTCTTAATTAAATAATATTGCAAACATAAAATTTGGGTAGAGCAGAATCCTAATGCTTGGCCATCTAGTCCCAGTCTACAGATCTTTCGGAGGACGATGATAAGTGTCAAGGTTATGTTGAGTATGGCAGATGTCTATCTTATCTCATTTCTTTATCTAGCAGTCACATTGCAATATTTCCGAGGAATTGAAATTAGTCCAGTGCATTCTTATCCGCTGAGTTATTGTAGACAAATGCTGGCCTTTGGGTGTCTGACATTGACAGTTCTGCAACTTATGAGTTTTTTGTATTACATGGAGATGATTGTTCTCTCTGCGGCCAAGAAGCACATCCTTGATTGGCTGAGGGCATTTGGTGAATTTGAGATCATAGGAAACATCATCATTCTTGAAGAAACAACGATGAAGTGGCCAATTTGTGATTTCTTTTTATTAAACCAGCTACCCTTTTGAGAAAGTTGAAGCTTGCTACTCTTTGGAAGCCTTTCCTCGTGAATGAGCTTAGAGCTTAACATCTTCTCCGTGATAGTCGAAAGGTATATGAGCGCCTTCAAAAATTTCGCATTCATACTCCAAGGTATGCACTTGTGAACAGAGATTACCCCTATTAAGAGTTGAACTACTTTGTGGAGCAAGGGATTTTGTTCAAAACCATGCATAGTGAATTATGAAGCCTTTTGTGGAAAAAACCAGTTCATGGAGATGATCACAGTGTCTATGGTTTAGTGGCCAATCTTCTGGCTTATCATATGTTTTCGAGCCTCTTACACTGTTATGGAGGATTGAACCCGCGTTATCAAAGGCAAACAGAGCAAAAAGTTGTAGAAGGACAATGGGATTTCCAAGAGCCAAGGCCGCTGCATTACTTGTATCATTTTGTCCGACAATATCCGTATGGAGGAGGTGAAGGCAGATATGAAGAATGCAGTTCTGAAAGTGTTCATGTCGAAGGTCGAGGAAGCTAAAAGCCAGAACCTTATCAATATGAAGGTTGAATCAATTTTGGAAGATTTGTCTTCGGGATTATTAGAGTTTATGATGGATCCTAATGATTGAAATTCAAGGAGGTGTGGCATCTTTGGAGAACGCATGCCTATTGTTTGATTAAATGTATACACCAGAATGTTCTTATGGAATGTTAATTCAATTATATTTCCATGTGCGTGGCTATATCAGCAAGGCGTGTTGACCACTTGAAACCGTAACAGGAGACCTGAATTACAAGGTGACAGTTGGCGGCGGGGTTGTGCTGAGGTGTATTTGAAATTTGTGAATCGACCTCCTGACACACTGCGAAAAGGACGTGTTTATCAAACGAAAAGAGAAGCCGAAAATTTTGCTGTGGTGTTGCGCCATTTGCCGTGTATGATTATTGCTGTTAAAGGAACTGAAACTCCCGGAAATCTTGTGACAGATGTTCTCTGTAGGGAGTATGCGCTGTCAAAGAAAGATTTAGATGAATTAATTTCAAATTCCATGCATTGCATTGTCCTGTCTTTTTCATATCCATTTGAATTAGTGTGCTGTGATCCTGAGACAGAAGATATTAAAAAGGCGGCATTTCTGAGATCTGTTGAGTTACTAATTTTTATCCATGACAGAGTATGTAATTGGCTAAACTTGTACATGTCCCCAAAGCTAGGATCATTTCTGCGTGGGAGTAATCCTATTCGCACAAGTATCCAAGGTTTTAATATACAGGTTTGATGAATCATTCCGGAATATAGATTGGACAGGTGTTGAAATTATGTTGGAATTGTTTTCTGGGAGAACAAGTATAGCATCCATAGGAGCAATATGGATGCAGTGTATTCCTGGGGAAAGCAGAATTGCTTCTAGTTGATGACATGAACAGGGTTAGGGTGGTAGAACTTCATCATCGGCCTTTGATGAAACCTAAAAGTCTACAATATGTTCAGACCGCAAAGAGGAGATTTTCTCATCTTCTTCTCAAGAAACTTCTCAGGCTGTAAGCAAGGCCTCATCAGAATTTGAGCTTAAAGTTTACATGCTAGGTGATGCCATGTCCTTTTTGAAGAACATTTCCTTGGATAAGATCGCTGAAGATGTTGGTGATTTCCAGCCACAGAAGTTTTGGAGTTTAGAGAATTACCAAAGCACAAGTCAAATTCAGAGGGAGATTGTAAATATTCCAAGAACCATGGCTCCCAGAAGACTTGCGCTACATGAGATTACATTTATCACATTTTTGATAAGTATGCTACTAGTTCTGCGCTCTGTAGCGAAAGTATCAGGCATCTTACCTTCCATGTTTTGTTGAACAAAGAAAATGATGGGAAAAGAAAATGTAAAGAATTCTTGCAGCTTCTGATTGAGCAGTTAGAGAAAGAAAAAGGAAAGGATTTTTCAAATCTCAGGATTTAGTTTCAAGTTATCCTGTCTGAAATCTGGGACTCAAATGTTGTAGATGTTTTGTTCTCTTCTTATAAAAAGAGGCCTTTGGGAAACCGGATCTGTCAACTTGTTTGTCTTGTACCCATCCAAATAGCCCGGGCTGAAAACAATGGATTACATCCTTTGCTTGATGGGCTTCAGATACCTCCCCATCACACTTATGAAGATAGCATATCTCTAGCAAACTTGCTCCGTTTTGGCTTATATAACGCTGTGTTGAGTCAGTGGGATGGTAAAATTATGGTGGTCTCATCAATTGCAGTTGTTTCATCTGATGGAGGTTCATGTTACAGGGAATGGAATGTGATTCTGAATCTCAGCATAGCAAAGGTGAAACTGAAGATTGGCAACATCAGCTATTCAATTTTGTGAGAAGTTTAAAGGAGGACTGTGTTTTTAAATCACACAGCAGTTTCGTAGCGCACTACGAAACTGCTGTAGGTGATGATTTTAAGCGCAGGGCAGCTAGTGTGATACTGTGAGCAGCTAGTGTGACACTATGAGCGGGAGTTGAGGAAGAAAAACAGCTGTCTATCAAATACCACCTACAGCACATCAGAAACCTGGCATCATTCCATACTTGGGGTTATTAAAAGATTTGGGAGCAGGCTGCTATACTTTAGGAGAATGTTGGGAGACAGAAACCGATAAATAGGAGCACACCTTCTGGTCATTAAATGAGCTATCAACGCTTTCAAGCATCCCAAGTCAGCATTCATTGCATCCGTAGCTCAACCATCTCAGCTCAACTGAAGGAGGACAGCTGTCACAGCATTCAAGAAAGCATCAAGCCTATGAGGAGAAAAGAATTAGTGTTTTAGTTTGATTAGGACTTTATGTAATTACAGCCCAGCATGTTTGTAATTAATGCATTAGTTAAAAGCATGTAGGAATAGTTAATAGGGCATTCGAGCTCATTCTAGAGAGGAGGAATGTATTCCTATATATGGGAAAAACTAGGATGTAATAGGGGTTGGATACTATATACAAAAACAGAGTTTTTTGAGCCTATGTAAAGACTGTTACAGTAATGATAAAACAGGTTGTTTCTTCTCAAGATTCTCTATGGATTATGTTGTTCAAGTGTGATAGTGGTTTAGTTTCTTAATGTTCTTTTTACAGCCTTGTTATAGCACAATCACTCAGAATTCATATTATATGCTCTGACTTCCTGTGTGTTTGGCAAGCTGTGGGTTTTGGTGAAGCATGTCTGAACATCACTCAGAATTCATTTTTAATGCTCTGACTTCCTGTATGTTTAGCAAGCTTTGGGTTAGGTAAAATATGTTTGAACATCTGATGCAGAGAGCCTTGACTTCCATGAGATGACTGTGATTTTGTCTTTTAAATGTGAGAGACTCCATAGCCCAATGAAGACTTATTTCATATGTGTCCAACCAGCTATATTTTCATAAGTGTGTGAAGAGTTAGCCCTCTGTTGTTGTGATTAATTCTCTATCAAAAGCCTGTGAGAGAGCCCTCTCTGATTAGGAAGGCTAATTCCTAGTCTAAAGTCTGGTCTGAAACAGTTACATGAAATCTTGCTTGGTTGCAGCCCCTCAGTAGTGGTTTTGTGATAACAGCGCGAATCTTTGTATTCCCAGATTGGAAGAAGGAATTTCATGTACACGTTGATGCCTCTTTAATTGTGTTGGGTGAAGTGTTAATGCAAGCTGGTGAAGGAGAGATGGACCACCCTATAGCTTTCACAAGTAGGAAATTATCGAAGGCAGAAAAGAATTATTCAATGATGGAGCATGAAGGAATGGTCACTGTATATGCACAACAGAAGTTCAGTCACTCTATGTTACGAGGGTATTTCAAGATGTACACGAATCACTCTTCCTTGAAATACCTCGTCAATAAGCCTATGTTGGGGGCAAAGATCTGCCAATGGTTGCTGGTATTCTAGGAGTATGAATTTGAGGTCATTGTTAAGCAATGGAGGTTGAATGCAGGACTTGACCATCTATCGCAGATCAAAACTAGAGAGGAGCCTAATAATTTGGAGGAAGGGATGCGAGACACACAACTCTTCATGGTGTGCATAGAGGACAATCATTTTATAGATATTATTCACTTTTTTACTACGAGGATGGCACCAGAAGGGTATTCAAGTTAGCAAAAGAGGGAGCTAGTAGTGCACGCGGCAGACTTTTCAGTAAGTGCAAGACATCTATATAAGATGTGTGCAGATGAGATATTGCGAAGATATGTGCCATATTTTGAGAGAAATAATATTCTTGTTGAAGCTCATGCAAGGTCTACGGGAGGAAATTATGTAGGAAAGACAACTATGCAGAAGATTTTGTGCACAGGTCTATGTTGGCCAACGCTGCACAAGGATTCTAAAGTGTATTGTCAGGTGTGTGATGTGTGTCAGAGAATGGGCAGACCATCGCAAAGGGATGAATTTCCATTACGATCTCGTTGTAACCATTTGAAAAATGGGTGATTTATTTTGTTGGGCCAATTTAGCCCTGACGAAAGAAGACAAGTGTGTGGTACATCATCACTGTGATGAAGTATCTAACTATATGGGTAGAGGCACAACTGATTAAGGATTGTATAGGGACTACAACATCAAAGTTTTTGTTTGAGTTTGTCTTAACCAGATTTGGCTGCCTGAAAATATTGATGGGCAACCAAGGTACACAATTTCTGAATGAAACAATCAACACGTTAATAGAGGAATTCCAGGTCTACCATCAGAAGAGTACATTGTATCACCTATAGGCGAATGGAAATATTGAGGCCTTCAAAAATATTTTGGAAAACGCATTGAAGAATATCTGCAACACATAGCAAAATGATTGGGATGTGTGAGTACCTGCAATACTATGGGCATATAAGACTACTTGCAAGCAGCTGACAGGCCAAACACTGTTGAGATTGGTCTATGGCATAGAAGTTGTGATGCCTATGGAGTATATTGTGCCTAGTCAGCACATAGAATCTCTCACAAGTATGGTATATCGTGAAGCCTTGGTGGAACGGCCTATGCAACTGATGGAGCTTGAAGAGGAATGATTCTTGGCTAGATTCTATCAGCAAGTACAAAACGAACATGAAAAAGTGTGGCACGATCAACACATCAAGCTTCGCATGTTCAAGGTAAATAATCTACTATTGTTATATGATAGTAAGTTCACTAAATTTCTAGGTAAATTTTAGATTCATTAGCTGGGGCCATATATTATCAAAGAAATTACAGATGGAGGTGCAGTTCAGCTCACGAAGCTGAATGGAGAACCTTTTATGGCAAGAGTGAACGAAAGTTGATTGAAGCTATATATAGGGGATCTTGCGCAATGACTATATGGTGGTAGGAAAATCTTAGTGCTCGAGGCAGTTGCGAGGGAGCGCGGGACTATAAACCATGCTGCAAGGGTCGGAGGACTATGTAGCAGGCCGACTACATGGAATATGATAAATATGCGACCAATGAAGATGCGCTATGGAGGGAGGTGTTGTGCAGCACAATAGAAAAGTGATCGTTGGAGTCACTATTCATGATTTGAGAGCTAGAAGATAGTTAAGAGGAGTGGAATGGCGACATTTAAGGCAAAAATCTTTGAATATTTGCCACCACAAAAACATTAATTATCAGAATTTTGGGGTGATGTTAGATTCAAATTCAAAACCCGCTATAAATTACACATGTCAGTCCAACAAAGAAAACTTTACACCCTTAGAGTTTTTGTTGATCTGTGTTGTGTGTTGTCTATGAACTGATCGCAGTGGAAGGATTTTGTCGTGAGCCCCGCATTTTCTAAGCTGTCGGAGTTGAATAAGAAGTTCATTCTTGAGAAAATGTTTTGACGAAGCCTTGTAGAGACTGTGAGTATTGGTGGTGATGTCGCTTCTAAAGGAGTTGCCCCAAAAGTGGTGAGTATGGAAGCTCCAACTCTTATGCCTATGTCGCCGAGGTCGCCTAGGCCAAACCTTACCGTTACTCAAGAAACATAGAAGCTGAAGAAGGATAAACAGATAAAGCCACTACTAGTGCATGAATCATCGATAAAGCATTCTACAACACCAAAATAAAAGAAAGACAAGCAGCCCGAGAAGGTTGTCAATCTGGAGGTGGAGGAATGATAGGGCACAAAAGACATAGATTCTGAGGGCATGGAGCCCATGACAAAGGTTCCTGACTATATCCCTTCATGTAAGGGGAAGGTGAAGGTCACAAAGGATCCAGGCTCAAACAAATTTTCCATTTCTGCGCCCCTGGTGTCTAAGAAGGTTCCCTTTCAAGGTTTATGGCTTGCATGGATCCCCGTGCTGAAGATGGAAGATTGGGACCTCATAGATCATGCTAGGTTTCCACACTTAGCCATAGATAAGTATATGAATCGTGCATACTACATGGAGTCGGGTGTTACCACACTAGAGACAGTGGAATGGATCCACGGTGTGGAGCATTCAGGACTACTGAATCTATTGTGGGTGCACCATTATCACCACACTCCTATCAACACAACTTGTGTGCACCAACTGCTGACTTTGGTGCACGATGGGTGCTTATGGCTAGGAGGGCATATCCCCAGCACTGAAATTATTATCCACAGAATCACACACCTGCCATGCGGGGGATTGAATTTGGCCATGGAGTTTGGCGGAAAGACAAGAATAAAGGATCTAGGAGAACGAATGAAGAAGGAGTTTGACCTAGCGAAGAAGGTGCGAGGATATTCAATCACCTTCATAAATGACCCCGTAGTGAAAATTTCCATGCGGATATTAGCAGGGAAATTAATGAGAAAGTGTCACGCAGATGAAATTCCAGTGCCCGTGGTCTCCTTAGCTACATAGTATGCGAAGGGTGTGAAGTTCAACCAGTCCACGTACCTGTACATGGAATTCCTCGCAAATTGTCATGAGGCCCAGTATGAGACTATGTCATTCCATTACACTTTGTTGCTACTCTCTATTGTTTTGGTTGCATGGGAGATGCTGGAGGATAGCCAGTTTCCTCCACTGAAATAAATATTACTAGAGGCAGCGCAATTCGCCTCCCAAGGTTTTCCCCGACCTTGTACATGCAATTTTCAGCCTATGCCGCATTCAAGGCTGACTTCCATTGAGTATACATTCAAGCATGAAAGGATACACAATAGAAATGGCATGAATTTCTATGTTTGGTAATGGGGACAGACGTGTAGGAGGTGATCGTGTGATGGCTAACAAAGTGGTGCACCCCCGCAGACTTAGATGCGGGAACTAGTAAGGGTGCAAGAAGTTCGGCAGCACATAAATAAAGGAATCAGTGAAGAACATTGCACAAAACCTAGGTGCGTAGAGGGAGAATGAAGCCGTAGAGAAGGATAATATGGAGAAAGAGCATGCTGCTAAGGAGTAGGTTGAATAGGAGCAGCGCAAGTCGGAAAGAAGTGGAAAATTCGCTTTGCCAGAGATCAAGGAGGAAGAACAGTTCGAACAAGGTGTCGGAAGATATGACGGTTAGAGCACCGCATTTTTTCTAAAGAATCATGGATAGGAGAAGTGGGAAGGTCCCTAGAAAAAGCTCAAATCAAACAAGATGCAGGGAGATCCCATGGTATTGACGGAGGGCGATCTCGATGAGATCGAAGATAAAATATAGCACACTACGATTGAGATGCTGCAGCTGTTTAAGCACCATTATATGTAGACATTGGGGAGCGTCCAAAAGGATATGTGTGAGCTATAGATCCAGGCCAATAGGATATAGGTGGGTGTTGGTCAAGCGAGAACAACACAAGTGAGCCTGGCCCCGGGGACGAGTCAAGCAACAGAATTGGTAAGGACCCTAGATATTAGAACTGTTGCATTAGCAGAAGGGTCCCTATGCATGGAGTTAGTCAATGATCACATCATCTTAAGCACAGTTAAGGACATTGGGCTGAGGATCGTAGCACTCCCCAATCAGATTCTTCACGCGCTACATGCAGCGATGACAAAGGAATTGAGAGCTCAGGAGCAGTGCGCTCTCAATATTATCAACGAATATGGGTGAACAATGAGCAGATTTTCACTGAAAAGACATAGACCTTGAAAGAAAAGGAGATGTTGTAGGCACAGAGTTTCTGACTAGAGTTTGTAGTTGCAGAGGCATGCATAACAGTTCCTAAGCTTCACATTCACGAGGACACACAACTAGAAGCGAAGATCAGGAAGTTAGCCGTTAGTGTGTGTGAGGCAAAGGTATAGGTTGGACGAGTTCAATTTGAACTCAACATGAAAATAACTAAGTTGTATTTGGAGTTAATGACTCTGCCCAAGGTTAGGGAGCACCGTGGAGCCCCCATAAAAGAAGTGATGGCCACCTTGGATGCCGTACTTGATAACTGTTTGACATTATTTGAGCAGGAAATGGAGTTGGTGACAACTCTGTAAGAATACCCGAACCTGCAAATACTGAATACAGAGGTCAGGGAGCTGCAGAAGCAGTATGATCAAGTCACGGAAACGACGCACTACATTGCACTAGTGCAGCTCCTAGCCAAATTGTAGGAGGGGAAGCAACTCCTCGTAAAGGTAGAGGTGGCATAGAAAAAGGAGGCCTTGCTTAAGGACATCATGTAGCCTTGGTTATAAGAGGTTTACTAGGTCATGAACAACATTCAAGGGAAGCTAATGGGATGGCAGCAGATGCAGCAGACAATGAAGCTAGCCGTAGAAGGACTAGTTACAGAGAAGCTAGTTGAAGAGGTCAAGTAGGAAGCCACTTAGAGCGATGCTGAAGTTGCTATAGTTCAAGTGGAGTTGGGGGATCTTCACAACAAGATCACAGTGCCAGCTGAGTGAATCGATGACAAGTCATGATCTTTGTGTTGGGGGCCTATTGAGATGGGGTCCCTTGGGTCAGTTTTAGGGTTAAAATAAACCAATTGTTAATGTATTTTTCTAAGTAATGAAAAGTCTCGACAATTTGTGGATGCTGAGCCCATAGATAGTTAGGAGTCAAAGGGGTTTTAGCCCCTTGTTTTTGTAAAGGATGAGTTGGCTTTGAAGACCCACCCATGGTCCGCAGACCATGTGATTGTATAAGTAGGTGTGTCTTAGAGAGTCTAAGGCATAATGGAGGATTTAATGGGTCAATACAAGAGAATTATTAGAAGTGGTCAGATAGGAGAGAAAGGCTCTATAGCTGAGTGCACAGAGGGCTAGGTAGAGTCTACAACTGAGTGTGTAGGGTAGTGTCAAGTCTATAAAACTGAATTGAAGATCAATAAAAAATATTATTGAAGAAATCCTATGTATACCTGTTTATCACTGTTTATTTCTGCTTACAATATATGTTGTGAATGAATAATGTGTTTATGAAATATTGATCTAATGATGAGTGATTCTATTGAATAATTGTTAGATGATGTATGAAATCATGTTTATATAATTATGCATGAATTATCTAATGTTTATTAATAACACAAGCTTATCTATGTGAGCCCTAAACGAGAGTTGTTCTCTGATTTTCATAAGTGGATAAATAGACTGTTAAGGGTCTGCAAAGATCGATCATGGACCTTTGCGAAGGTGTGAAGGTTGTTTTAATAAAGCTGTAGTACCAAGCCCTAAGGGGTTATTGATTTTCATGAAGGTAGATCTAAGATGTCAAAATACATCACACTCATCTCTAGATGTAGAAACTTGGTTCTTGCATCCCACCATACTACTTCGAGTGAGACTGTAGCCTGCGCTACATGGGTTGTTGCCGAAAGGGCCAATATTGTAGGGTTTTATTGGTTGGCACAACTAACTCTGAGCCTGGTTTAGGACCCCAAAGCCAACATTGGCAGGTATAGATTAATGTGCAGAGGCTAGGGCTACACAAGGTTATATGCAAATATCTAGCCTTCCCATGTGAAAATTTCATTAGCTGGATTGTCTCACATATTGATGTGAAGACCATTTCTTTGAGAAATGTTAGTGGATGGATGCTTGCTGATTTTATGGCAGTAGATTACTAACATATGTACAATTTTCCTAAGCTAGAAACATTCATGGATTCACTCTTCTATGCCACCAACATCTATTTGGGAACAAAATATGTTGTTAAGAGCTGGTTGAAGTAGCCATTAATGTTTCAAAAAACACCCAAGAACACATATAATACAAGGTCTCTTAAGAGGTCCTGTCAACTTTTTATCATCTTAACTTCCAGAATCTATGGTCAGAAGAGCACAAAGACCTTTTTGGAAGGGTGGGAAATATTTCTAAACTAGGCTATGAACAAATGGAAGCTGCTCAACTGGTCAGAATTGTTGGCTCGATAATTAACGATCCATGTAGGTAACACCCTGAGTCCTCCCAAGGGTGGGCAAGTGAGATTCCATATGTCTTCATATTTATTGGATGCAATGTGTGCACATAATGCATTCCCTAGCATGAAACAAGCTTAAAAACATTGAAACCCTACCGTGCACATCCACTACAAGCTGCTCTTGGCTTGCATCCATCAAGGAGTTATGGAGAAGCTAAATGACCACTTCCTCCTTCAGTTATACGAGATGATCTTTAAGGAAGAACCTCCTTGCATGTTGCTTATGGAAATGGAAGCCATATCAAAGATCACCTACTGGTTTGCCTCACCAGATGGAACCTTCCTTAGACTGTTCAATGAAGAGAAGCTGCCACATACTTTGCCAATATATGCCACTGACAAGATTTTCATGCAAGAAGTGTCATATCATCCCACCACAGGGTTGTCAACAACTTTGCACAGGAAGAAGAAAACACCTTGTCCAAATCTTCCTATGAAATTTGGATTGTACAAGATAAAGAACCTAAAAGTCGCAAATACTGAAGCAAAGGTGATAGAGAAGTTTACATTTGGTACTCGAGACTTTAATGCCCACGATCCCCATGGTATTTGTAATAACCACTGTGTGAAAATTTACTTTTAGTGGATGAGTGGGACATTTCATTGGTAGGAGGAGGATCCATTGAATAATTGCTATAATGCATCCAATACTTGCGAGCCCATTATTTTTGTAGGAACTTCATAGGTGACTCCACAGAAGGAAGCTACTTCAAAAGCAGTGCCAGCATAAGGGAGAAACCCTCTGCAAGATAAGGGAAAGAGAAAGGTTTCTTATAGTCCAAGGGGAGAAAGAAGCCACAAGATGAAAGTGGACCCATCTCTTATGAAAGCAACTTTAATAACAGAGGTAAAGATGAAACAAAATATGTACATAGAAGAATAGAGGAAGAGGGAAGAGAAGGGGAGATTGGAGGAATAAAAGTAGAAGAAAGAAAAACAAGAGAAGCAGAAGTAGGAAGAAGAAGAAAGGAAAAGTGCAATAGGAAAATAAGTAACATGAAAACAAGTTGAAGTGCAAGAACATAAATGACAATGAGAAGAGGAGGAGGGTAGGTAGATGCAGGATAAATAGCTTGCTCAACAGATTGAACAATTGATAGAGATTGATGACATGGAGACAGAAACAAAGCCAAAGAATCTAGATGTCAACCTGATGCCTAGCACACAACCTGTCACTATTCAGTCTCAACTACATCTAGCAGCAAAGGTAGTTCTAGGTGAGGAAGGGGAAGTTGTTCCTCTTGATGATGATTTGGTTATGGACACGTACAATTTGTCATATGTTGAACCCAAAAAGAATATTGTACAAGCATGTAAAATGCATTTTCCAGATGATATCAAATCTCCTGCTTTTATTAGATAAATGGTAATAGTGGCTAACACAAGGAGAGATACCGAATCCATTGCCTCAACCAACTTGGTATTTATAGGTGAAAAAAAGTCAAATACTTAGTGTCTGATGGTTGAGAATAAGCAATTGGAAAAGAAATCGTAGGCTCCCAGGAAAGAGGTTGAACAACTCCTTGCAGCAGCTCATAATGCAACTTCCACATAGGTCAACTTGGAGGAGATGAGGGTAGTGATACCTAGTGAAATATCAAAACTTGGAGAGACCATGTGGGATCTCTAAGAGGAATTTGTTACTGTACATAAGGAAATTTCCTGCCTGCATGGATTGCAACAACAATGTAAATACTTTGTCAAAACTCTTAGAAATGTGCAAAATGCAATCATTGTGATGCATGAATGGAAAATGCGATAGAAAGGGGCACCACTTGACTTGGGTAAGAAAATGAAGCCACAGGAAGAGTTGGAGAAAGCAAGAGTGCATAGGTTAATCCAAAACAATAAACAACTCGCCTCATTCATTGGTAACATCCAAGCCTCATATCCATGGATTTACAACAGTCTAGATTTCTTGGTGAAGACCCATAGGATCCCATCAGATGGTTCACTTACTAAAGTCAAATCCAGGAACCAGGTCAGAAAGGAGATAGAGGAAAAATTGGAGTAGTTGGGACAAATTTACACCAAGGAGGACTTGGATGTGAATAGATAGAACATGCACAACTACATTGGTGGCCCTGTCCAAGTGCGGACAATGTTGATCATTCTTTAGACGAAAGTAGAAACTGGTTCCAAATCATTGTACCTGGATGTCATGGAGGCTAGGGTTTGCTTCCAGACAACCACCATCATAGAGTTTGGGGATATCATCACACAATACCAAGCTTGGCACTGTTACATGACTAAAAAAGATCAATTGGAAGTTTTTGAGCTTCAGTTCTCCCAAACTCAAGCATGATATTGTTTTGTCTTGTTAGGATTTCTTGTTGGATCTACCCCATTTTGTGTTATATGGGTATGTGTGTAAATTGTAATATTATTTGTAATTAATTTGTAAGTAGAATTCCAAGTGTCAATATTGGAATATAAAGAGTCATGATGTAATGTAATGGGTTATTCTATAAAGAAATTGAAGATTTATGAGGGTAGTCCAAAAGTCACAAAGGGGAGTTGAAGAGTAACTACCTCTTGTTATAAATAGAACCTCATAACTCATGTAAAGGACTTTTCTAGAGCTAAGCATTTGGCTAGGCTTATGTTTAGATTCGGGAGCTTGGGAGTTTTGTGAGAGCCTTGGTTTCTCTATAGCGTAGAGGAAGTGTGTTTCTTTGGAGGAGCAGGTGATGTTGACATCACGTTCCACTATTGGGACTAGTGGTTCGTCAATGGTGTATGTATGATTGGAACTTTCAATTCATAAAAGATCACAACTGACACATTTTCTTGCATATGTTGTAAATGTAGTGGGACTATTCTTGTTAGGTTTTCAATGTATGTTATTTAACTTATGCTTATGGTTATGAACTATTTCATTTGCATTAGTATAAATATTTTTCAATCCATGTTGTTGTATTAATTCATCAATTTTAACATGTGAACTATTTCACCTATTATCTTGTGATGTCATTATGATCATGTGTTCCTTTCAAGCCACGTACTATTATAGGATTTTAAGGAGCTCACTTATTTTCCCTTTCACATGATAGAGCTCTCATGCATCACTCTATGTCTAATTGCAGCCAAGGCATATCATTAGCACCCACTACATTAGCAACCAAGCCATAGTACCTAATGGGAAGCCTACACCAAATGGTGTGGGGTCTAATTGGGACTTCATATCAGGGAGATCCCCTGAATGTTGGTGGGTCTAGCATTGTCAACAAGCACAAAAAAAATGTATGTCGCCTATGGGATGCTATAGTGCACACATCCTCTGTGTGTTCTCTACCTCCTATCTCTCTTTTCTATAATTTCTCAACTATGGAACAAAATGTCTCGAAAGAATACAATGCCTCTTCCTCCCAGTGGCCCGATTATAATAGAACCCGATAACCTACTAGTGGTTAAGTTTGATTACATCAAATCTTAGTGAGAGTTACAATATATACTCTTCTATAGTCTTTTACATAAAAAATACATGGCTATCCCATTTTCCATGAATAATGAGGGTTGACGTGGCATCCTCCTGAACTATAGGTGTGAAAACAAGAAGGTCAAATTCTGAGTGGCATAACTTTTGCATATGAACTCTGATTAACACACTTCTTGCTCCATTTGAAAGATATATGCATGTAGAATAACATGAAAAATGACAAAGTTTACCCCCAAAAACATCGTTTGATGCCTCAAAACACTCCCGGAAGGTTTTAGACCTCACTTCGCCAAACTAGGTCATGCTAGTAAAAACAATCCCATGAGCTAATTCCTCCATATTTTCCACCCTGAATGCATAGAGATGGATGGAAAACAATATAATGATCCATTTGAAATCACACCTCTTGATTTTAGGAGGATTTGTGTTCGTAAAATATTTTATTGAATGAGATGAGGAAATTTTTCCTCCAGCTTCTCTTTTGTGTACCATTTTGCTTTGCCTAGAAGTTGTCCCTTCAATCCAATTTGCCAAATGTCATGATCTCCCTATCTGCTAGTTTTGGACCTCTTCTAGAAAATTTTATCTTCTTTAAACTTTGCCTAAAATTTTGGTGCCAAATCCTTCACTGAAGGTAGGACCGTTCCTCTTCCTAATCTAGCATGGAAGGCTCATAGAGTTTCAAATTCTCTACATTTACAACTAAGTAAATGTGCATCTATGGTGGTAATATAAGTTGATACGAATTAACACTGACATTTTCTAATGTCTCAAAGGGACCATACCTCAGAGCCTTGATTTTCTTACCAGGCCCCTCTAACCACTCCTTGTTAAACTATATCCATACTCTGTTTCCCACCTTGAATGATTTCTTTGTTTTATTTTGATCATGCCTGGCCTTATAATTCTCCTACGACTTTTGCAGTGTTTCTTGTACCTATAGATGGTTCTTCCTAATATTCTCTATAAATGTTTTATGCCTCAAAGTATATCCGATAAGATCTTCCCTCACTCCTCGTTACTGCCCATATGAAATATCTGAAGGTGAAGGTGGAAAATATTAAAAAACAAGTCTCAAATGGAAAATTTCCTATAGAAGTGTGTACTGCTCTATTGTAAGAATGTTGTACATATACCATATTTTGATCCCAAGTCTTCAAATGATTTTGTTTGTATCCCCCCAAAATCTGCACCAAAGTCATGTTGACTACTTTTGTCTACCCATATTTTTGTGGATGGAATGTTGTAGATCTATTCAACTTTGTGTCCATCTTCTCCCGCAATATAGTCCATAATGCGCTAAGAAATCTTGTATCTCAATATGAAACGATGCTCCTTGTAACAACCCTAGTTAAACATCCATGTAATAAAGTTAATAAAGGAAAATAATAACCAAGGTCATGGGAAAAGTATTTGAAGTTGAATGTTGGGAAAAAAACATAGTGATGGGATCACTTGTGATTAATTAATGGCTGTGGAAATTGGAAAAGTTAATGGCAATGGCTTTGAAAAGGCATGAGCCATTTATTCACATTTTATTTATGAAAATGATGGAAAGTAGGAGAAAAGGAAGGCGAAGGGTCATAGGTTTCATGCGATGAGGAAAATGAAGGAAACTAATGGAGAATTGAAGAAAATAGAGGCCTCATTAATTAAAAGGCTCCTGAGGATCAATTTGTAGCTTTTTGTCATTTCAGTTTTGGATCTCTCATTTTCTACTCTCTCTCTCATACTCTTGGAAACCTAGAGTTTTCTTAGAGCACTTTTGGAGGAGTGTATCATACTTGGGATTTGGATAAAGAACATAAACGAAGAGGGGGAAAGTGCAAGCGGGCATTAGTATCAGCAACTACAATGGGTTTTTCCTATAGGTATGGAGTTGCATGTATGTTTTCCTTGCTAATTTTGGCATGCATGGCACATGCATGTGGTTTCGTGGTTATGATTTGTCATTGGCATGGAGGCTTTCCTAGATTGATAGTGGATTTTCCTGGACTTTCCATTTCTTGGATAGCCATGGTGTTTTGGGTGTCTTTCATTTTTTCTTCTGGTTGGTTCTCATGTTTCTTATGGTTGTGGGTTGAGTTACTAGTTCTTGGAAGCCTTGGTTGGAAAAACACTCTAGAATCCCTATAACCGCTTAGGTTGAGTTACTAGTCCTAGAAGCCTTGGTTGGAAAAATGCTCTGGAAACCTTTGGTGGGTTGAGTTTCTAGTCTTGAAAGCCCTAGTTGGGAAAATGCTCTGGAAGCTGGATAGTAGCTGTGGGTTGAGTTACTAGTTATGGCTCTCATCATGTTCTGATTGGAAAAATAATTAATAATGAATATATGACATAATAGATGATAATGAAACTATTTTAATAAGGAATAAAATCTTTGTTACGAATCTCAGATCAAACACCTTTGCTTAGATCTGCTGTTATGACGTGTAGATTACATATTTGTGACATGTTTGACGAAATGCCTGTCATGGCTTGTAGGGGTTAGACCAAGTACCTATACCAATGATTGCATTAGTAGCCTTATTCTATTATTATCTGTCCTCTCTAAAATTTTCATGAAGTTCTGGGTAGTGGCCTGAGCCCTGGCCTTGAAAATGTACAAAATCTGGGGTTGTTGGCACAAAACTAGCTGCAACAGTCCATAATCGCTGGCATGCCTTGCTGTGGGAGTGACTGGAAGAACTCAGTCACATGCATGCCTTGTCATGGGAGTGGTTGGCATCCATATCAGTGAAATGTCAAGTTTTCTCAAGGGTTGGTCACCTGGAAGGTTTGGTTGGCTCTTGAAGGTTATGCAACATGTGTGGAAGGCAAAAATGGTTTTGTTTCGTCAGTCCCACTTCCTTAACTATACATGGGGAGTTGAATCACATCATAGTAGCCTATTGTCACATGTTTACCCCACTGGACTGGTTAACTTGGGTAAACGTGGGAGGAAGGTGGTGTCGAGTGTTATCAAATCATAGTTCATCCCTTGGACTGGATGAGAGGTATGTGTTGGTCGTACATACATGTCAATTATGTATTATTCCTTATGCTTGTGGTATATGTACTTGTTTCATATGAATGGTGTTGGTCATAGTTGCAATGGTGTCACCATGTGAAAAGTTAATGTTGTTGTTGTTGGATGTGGTCATCATGAATGCAAGTTAGTTGTGAATTTGTCATGCATGTGAGTGTTTATATGTTGTTATGAATACATTGACATGGTGATAGTTTCCATGCATGAGGTCATGGTATGTGGTTCGTATGATCATGCATTGATGACTGGATAATTGTTGAAATGATGATTAAATGTTGATATGATTATGTTTATATATGTATTGCATTAATATGGTTGGTCTTGTAGATGATATATCCCCCCCTGAACTAAAATGAGGTATTTTGGTTTGTTAATGATTTGTTTTAGCCGACATGGTATACCTTGCAGGAAGAGAGGATCAAAGATGACTAGCAAGATGATAAACATTAGCTCACGAGATTCTCCCTATCGATCAGATGAGCAACATGGTGAGGTATATTCTCCTGACATAGAAGACAATTTGAGAAGTTTGAAGGTAAAAATAAGGAGTTTAAGAGAATATAATGACTGAATAATTCAACCATAAGAGAGACTTTCTAGGGAATAGGATAAACAAGAAGAAGTCAACGTAGTAATTCTTTAGATCTTATCAAACTTGTAGAGATAGGGACTGCTTAGAATCAGTCATGGACAAGAGGATAGGACTAATGGGGCATATAGTAGCATGTCACATAGTGGGAGCATGTTGGACAAAGATGATAAGGTTAGAGATGGAAGATTATTGGATACACTTGATAGACAAGGTAGTGGACATGGGCTTTAATCTAGTTCTAGTTTAGACATGTATCATGGTAATCATCATTATCATCCTTACAGGAGAAGTGATAGGGGATATTTTTCAAATGAGTTCAATAAAGCAAAGCCACCTACTTTGATGGAGAAATGAAGAAGTCACAAGTTGTCTAAGGATGGTTTCTTTGGATGAATAAGTTCTTCAGGTTGCATGATTACTCAGTAAACATGAAGGCTAGGATAGTGACATTCAATCTTAAATGTAAAGCAAATATTTGGTGGGAAGATGTAAATAATGTCAGAGGTATTCGTGAAGAAGAGTTGACTTGGAGTGAGTTTGAGAGTCTATTCAGAAATAAGTATCTATTAGAGAGATACTATGATGAGATGGAAAAATAGTTAGATGAGCTAAACATGGGATCTATCACCCATGAGGAGTACACTAGTAAATTCTTGGAGTTATTGAGGTATGTTCCTTACCTCAAAGAGGAGAAGGAAAAGATCCAATGATTCATCACTGAGTTGTAGGTAGCATTCAAGGAAAGGATTGAGTTTGATGAGGCTGGATCATTGGAGGAGGCCATCCAGAAGCTAAAGCATTGTTTTGAGTAATCAAAGCGTAGATATGAGACTAAGTCAGACTGGGAAGGTAATGCAAAGAATAAATGAAAATGGGACAAGAAGTGAACAAGACCTTAAGATGTAAGTAACAAAGAGAATGTGACACTACATAAGAAGTTAAATGCATCTCATAGAGGATAGGAATTTCAGTTCGAGGAGAATAATGAGGGTGTAGGTTGGAAGCCTTTGCAATGTTGGACTTGTAGAGGAGAGCATCATAGGAGATACTGTCCAAAACATCAAGGTGGTAGACCACATATCTACAGTGCTCAGGAGGCACATATAGTGGGAGATGATGGATAGAGTATTCCTCGTATTTATGCAGTGCTAGATAACATGTAGGAAGATCACCAGGCATCTATTATCGAGATGGATGGTCAGCTTTGTTATCAAGTTATTTGTATTTTGATTGACCCTAGATCTAATTATAGTTATGTGAATCCTAACCTAGTGGGTAAGTGTGGTTTGAATAAATAAGTGCGTACAGAATCCTCATTACTGCAGTTGGTTACAGGTACAAAGAAGAGAGTTCATCAATGGGTAAGAGCTTGTGAATTTGAGTTGAATGGTATGTCCACTTCAGCACATTTGAATGTACTTCCATTGGGATCATATAGTATGTTGCTGGGTATGGATTGGTTGTATATTCATAGAACGAAGGTAGATTTTTATGACAAGGCTATTAAGTGCCTTGATGAAAATGGGGAACAAAGAGTCTTGCACGGTAAGAAGAAGGCGACATCATTTAGAATGGCGACAAATATGTAGGTGAAGCGTAGTCACAAGAAAGGGTGTGTGTTATTCATAGTGCATATATCGAGTGAAACAGGTAAGGAATTTGAGGATATAGATGTCTTCAGTTGGTACCAAGTTTTAAAACAGTTTCAAGATGTGTTTCCGACAGATTTCAAAGTTACTGCCTCATAGGGAAGTGGGATTTTCTATTGAGTTGGTAGCTGGGCAACACAAACATCAAAGCCACCTTATAGGAAGAGCACACCAAAGTTGGTGGAATTTAATTTGTAGTTGAAGGAGATGCTTGACAAGGGATACATTAGGCCAACTGTATCATCTTGGGGTGCACAACTATTTTTTGTGAAGAAGAAGGATGGTACTCTTAGGTTATGCATTGATTATAGGAAGTTGAAAAAAGTGACCATCAAGAATAGGTATCTCTTGCTAAGGATTGATGACTTATTTGACCAGTTAGAGGGAATAACAATGTTATCGAAGATTGACTTGAGATCTAGATATAATCAGGTACACATTAAGGAAGAGGAAATCTACGAGACTTCTTTCCATACCAAGTATGGCCATTATGAGTTTGTGTTTCCATTTGGTTTGACTATTGCTCCAGCTAATTTTATGTGCTTGATGAATAGTGTGTTGCATCCTTATCTAGAAAAGTTTGTTATTATATTAATTGATTATATATTGGTATATTCTTAGAATGAGGAATAACATGCCAAACATTTAGCACAATACTGATATTGCTGAGAGAGCATCAGTTGTAACCTACGCTCAGTAAATGTTGTTTCTTCCAAACATAGGTACATTACTTGGGACATGTGGTTTCCAAGGAAGGCATAACAATGGATATAGAAAAAATAAGGGCTATCATGGAGTGGAAAGCTCTTAGAAATATGGATGAGGTAAGATCATTCATGGGGTTAGCAGGTTACTATAGGAGGTTCATCAATAAATTCTCAAAAATTTCTTATCTTATTACATCATTTCAAAGGAAAGGTAAGAAATTTGAATGGATAGAGGAATGTGTAGCCAGTTTTGAGCAGTTAAAGCAATCGTTTACAAATGCTCTAGTTCTAAATATTGCATATCTAGATAAATAGTTTGTGGTATGTACAAATTCTTGAAATAGAGAGATTGGTGGAGTCCTTATGCATGAAGGACATGTAGTATGCAATGAATCAAGGAAATTTAGTGAGCATGAGAAGAATTATTTGACACATGATCTTGAGTTGACAATGATCATCCATGCTTTGAAGATGTGGATGCATTATCTTCTTGGAAGGTGGATCATCTTGATCAATGATCATAGTGGATTGATGTATCTATTTGGACAATCGAATCTAAATGCCAAACAATCTAGATGGTTGGCCACGATTAGTGAGTTCAACTTTGATATCAAGTACATCAAGGGGAAAGAGAAAAAGGTTGAAAATTCTCTTAGCAGGAGGATACATGTAAATCATATAGCAACTATGAGCTCCTACAGGATCAGATCTTGTAGGAAAGACAACAGGATGAAAGCTATATGGAGCTTATGCATAGGTTACAATAGAGTAGGGGTGATCAGGACGTGGAGTATTGTCTCACATCAGATGGCTTGGTTAGATTTAGGGACATGATATATGTGCCAAATGACAGTGAGCTCAAAAAGCTTATCTTGAGTTAATTTAATGCTAAGTCATATTTAGGTCACATACGATATTAGAAGACACTGATAGTGGTGAAGAAGTTCTACTATTGGCCGAACATGAAGAAAGAAGTGGCAGAGTTTGTGGCTAGGTGTTTGGATTGTCAATAAGTAAAAGTAGATTGTAAGCATCCGGGTGGTCTACTATAGTTGATTCCAACTCCAAAGTGGAAATGAGAGGTCATTTCCATGGATTTAATTATGATTTTTTTGAGGATATCTAGAAAGAATGATTCTATCATGGTTGTGGTGGAAATGTGGACAAAGATAGCATACTTCATTCCAGTGAAGTCTACTGATCTATTTCTGAGTGATTAGTTTGTGTTGTTCTAATATCAATTACATATTTCTAGACATATGCTTGCTTATTTCTTCTTGTACTGAGGTTTCATTAGATGTTGTGTATTCAATCAGGTAAATTTCCTTAAGTTTAAAATGGAATTCATGAGAAAAATAGCTTCAAAAACAAATACTGAACAACCGACATTCAAAGTAAAATAAACCATCAAAAAGACACTTTAACATAGTGTTTTGATGAAGCAGTTCACCTCTCTAGGGTTACATCTCCTTGGTCCAGCTTCCATGGCTTGGGCCTCTGTGTTAGCTCAATATGGAAACATTTTATTTTACAAAGCTCTATGGCTCCTGATACCTACACCAATGTGCTTAGAATTTCAAAATTAGCCAAGAATACCTCTTCCTGAGCTCAATTTGGTCGAAAATTGCCTTCTCTATGACTCAGACGGTCTTTTCCTACAGTTTCTCCTCTAATTATGGAATGACTCTAGTTAGCGCGCTAAATTTCCACTAACCCATAATTAACAATAACCCTCAGAGTTAGTGCTAACCACAACCGCCAGAACTAGACACATTCTAACCATTTGGAGTAATGATATATCAGAACTGCCAGGTGATAACACTAACCATTTTGGGTTACATTCATCGTGTTCACATGTCGAGACCAATAAACATCACGGAGTATGGTGAATTGTCCGTCGCTAACCGTTTTATGTAACAACATTCATGTTCACATGTGCAAACCATTCTGATGATGGTTGTTGAACTGTCCGCCAGGGTAGACTGTAATGCTTTGTGATTAATGAAAAATGTGTTCACATGGGGGAGGACTAGCCCTCCCCTAATGATCCAACTCCTCACCGTTGCACTTTAAATAGTAATGGAGAACATACATTGTAAGAACTGCGATGGTAGCGGAGGCGGTTAAGGTATGTGGACAGTATGCCAGAGGTCGCGGGTTCAACCTCAACCTCCACCATAGTATTTTTCTCCATTGTTTTGAGAATGTTAAGGCCTTTGGGAGGTGCCACGTGGTAGCCTTTGGGCTTGCCATGTGGCATTCTTCCATTGGTGCAAAAATAAGCTAATCACATTGCGCCAACACACCGCCTGTATAACCCAATCAACTGATGCCACTTGTCCATATGTGATTCATCATTGACCAACATTGACCATACCTAGTCACTTTCCACATCAGTAGTACATACTGCTAATTGTGCAGTGACTAGGCATTTTTTTTGCAAATTTTTCCTTTTTAGAAAAGCGATCAGGACACGTTAACTTTCTCATACGAACTCAATTTTTGATTAAACGAGTTGCATTAGGATCATTTTTCCAAGACAAACATGGTCGTTAAGGTTTTGAGCCATTCTAAGAACTTTTAATTTTGAGCTAAATATTGAGCACCCTATCATCTACATATTCAACTAATGATGTAGCATAAGTATTCATACACAAAGTAGTGATATTGCACGGTGTACTAAAGACAATTGTGTCAGAAAGGGATGCAAAGTTCACTTATAGATTATGGAAAGCATTATTTGCAGGTTTGGGTCCAAAGGTGGCCTTCAATTCAACTTATCATCCACATACAAATGGAAATATAGAGAGCGTCAACAAGATATTGGAGGAGATGGTTATGATGTATGTGATGGATTAACAACAGAAGTGGGAAAAGTATATTCCACTGGTTGAGTTCAGTTACAATAATGGTTAACATGAATCTTTGAGGATCTATTTGTTTCAAGCACTTTATGGGTGGAGTTGTAATACTTCCATCAGTTGGAGCAATCCAGTGAATAGGGTGTTGATTGGGCTAGACATGTTGGTAGAGATGGAATAAAAAATGCAGGTAATCTAGAAGAATATGAAGGCAACACAGGACAGAGAAAAAAATTATGTAGATTGGAACATGATTTTTAAGGAGTTTTAGGTTGGGGAAAAGGTGTACTTGTGCATGAAACTGAAGAAGAGTTCCTTGAGGATTAGATCATGTGCTAAGCTGGCACCTCAACATTGTGGAACTTTCAAGATTCTTGAGAGGATTGGACCACTAGCCTATCGACTTGCACTAACACTGGTAGTCAAAGTAAATGATGTTTTCCATGTGTCATTTCTTAAGAAGTATGTTAAACGTGTTAATCATGTGATTGAATCATTTGTACTATAGGTAGAACTAGAAGGAGAATTCTGGTTGGAACCTCAGTTCATTTTACAGAGAAAGATGCTCATGCTCTGGAACTGAGAAATCGAGCAGGTTAAAGTGCAATGGAAGCACTTTGGACTTAATGAAGCTACATCGGAGATGGTGAATTCGATGTGGGCTATGTATCCTTCTCTATTTTCTAGTTGAGAAAAAAAATTGGCATACATTTTGGTGTGATGTTTTGATAGATGTATATATGCATATGGATGTAAATACTACCATGAGTCATGTTATAAAGCTATAATAAGCAGTATGAGTGTCATGTCATTGTGGTTGTCATGTTGTTATGTTTGTCATGTTGATTATCTTTTCAGCAGGATGATTACTGTAAATACTACAACAAGCTAAGTTATAAAGCTCCATGGGCAATATGTTTTCTTTTCAACAGTCTTGTTGGTTGTAGGTTTAATTGAACACTGAGGTCGGTGTTCGCCCAAGGGGGTTGGTTGTGCACAACCGTGGTTAAAAATCCATGTAATAAATTTAATAATGGAAATTAATAACCAAGGCCATGGGATATGTATTCCATGCTAAATGTTGGGAAAAAACATAGTGATGAGGATCACTTCTGATTAATGAATGGTTATGGAAATTGGAAAAGGAAATGGAAAAGGATTTGGAAAGGCATGAGACATTTATTGGCATTTTCTTTATGAAAATAATGGAAAGTAGGAGAAAAGGAAGGTGAAAGGCCACATGTTGCATGTGAGGATGAGAATGAAGAAAAATAATGGAAAATTGAAGAAACTAGAGGCATCATTAATAAAAAGGCTTATGAGGATCAGTTTCTAGCTATTTTTTTAGTTCAATTTTGGAGCTCTCATTTCCTAGTCTCTCTCTCTCTCATACTCTTGGATTTTTCTTGGAGTAGTGTGGCATACTTGGACGTTGGATAAATAAGGAAAAGGAAGAGCATGAAAGTCCAAGATGAAATCACGATCAACAACTACAATGGGTATTGATTGCAGGTACCAAGTTTCATGTATGATTTCGTTGCTAGTTTTGGCATGCAAGGCAGATGAATATGGTTTCTTGGTTATGATTTGTCATTGGCATGGAATATTTCATACATTAACAATGGATTTTCCTAGCCTTGCCATTTCCTAGATAGCCATGGTATTGTGGGTGTCTTTCCTTTCGTTTTCTGGTTGGTTCTCACGTTCCTTATGGTTGTGGGTTGAGTTACTAGTTCCTAGAATCCTTGGTTGGACAAACGCTATGGAAACCCTGTAACAACTTCGGTTGAGTTACTAGTCTTGGAATCCTTGGTTGGAAAAACACTCTAGAAGCCCTTGGTGGGTTGAGTTACTAGTCCTGGAAACCTTGGTTGGAAAAATTCTTTCGAAGCCCGACAATAGTTGTGGTTTGAGTTACTAGTCTTTGAAGCCATGGTTGGAACAAACACTCTGGAGCCCTGGAAAGCTTGGGTAGGGACCATTCTAGTGATGTTTAATGATGGCCAACTGTGAGGTGGAATCATTCGTTGGGGGTTGATGTGGCTCAACCTTTGGAATTTCTAGTTTAGTTTTGTTTTAATGTATCCATGAGATCCTACATTCATGCTTGGAATATGGCACGAGGGTGATTAGCCAAAAGAAATATTTGGTTAAACAAATATATGGTTGGGTGGTTCGTGGAAGTCCCAAACCTGGTTGGCTTATGTATTCATTAATAAGAGCTCCTTCTCCTTGGTATTTCATGTGTAAATTTGATTTTTCATATATGATTCTTATGGTTGTTATATCATTGTTATTTCTATTGGTTATATGCTAGTTATGAATATATTTTATGATAGACTTCATGTATGGCTTTCATCATGTTTTGATTAGAAAAATATAGAAAAATGAATATATGAAATAATATATAATAATGAAACTATTTTGATAATGCATCAAAGCTTCCTTACGAATCTCAAACAAGTATGAGACCCCTATGCTCATATTTCTTGTTATGACATGTATATTACATAATTGTGACATGTTTGATGAAATTCACATCATGGCTAGTAGGGGTTAGGTTAGGTACTTGTACCTATGATTTCATTAATACACTTATTCCTTTATTATTTCTCATCTTTGAAAGTTTCATGAAGTTCTGGGCAGTGGCCTGAGCCCCGACCCTATAAAAGTGGCACAAAATCTTGGGTCGCTGGATCAGAATTGGCTGAAAAAGTCCATAATTGCTGCCATGCCTTGCTATGGGAGCAACTCGAAGTCCTCAATTTCATGCATGGCTTGTCATGGGAGTGGTTGAGGGTCTAGATCAATGAAATTTCAAGTTTTATAAGGGGTTGGTCACCTTGAAGGGTTGATTGTCTCGTGAAGGTTCTGTAGCATGCGTGGGAGGTCATAATGGTTTTGTTTTGTTAGTTCCACTTCCTTAGATATACATGGGGAGTTGAATCACATCATAATATACTCTCGTCACATGTTTACCCAAACGGACCAGTTAACTTAGGTAAATGTGGGAGGAGCATGTAACACTCCTTATTATTCCAAGGTGCACCTTGACCTATCCAAAGAACAATTTTTCTACTTCTTTTCCACTGATGGTCTTTTTATAGGGCATCAAAACACACATCTTGCTGAACTTGTCGACTACCGTGAATAAGTAGTCATGGCCCTTCCTAGTTATCGGTAAACCTCCCATAAAGTCCTTGGAAATGCCTTCCAAGGAAAACTAGGTACAATTAAGGGATGATATAGATCATATTTCCTCTTGTTAGGCTTTCTCATACAACAAAAAATGCATTCTCTTATGAACCTAGCTACTTTCTCTTGCATCTTGGGCAAATACACATACCTCTGCAAGTTAGCCAGGGGATTCCCAATACCAAAGTTCCTTGCAAACTTGGAGGTGTGGGTCTCTATAATTAGCTGCAGCCAATCACCTTTAGGAACACACAGCTTATCCGTCTTGTAGAGTAACTTATCCTATAGATGGTATTTAATGGTGTTGTTGCCATCGTGCACATGACTCTGACTCTACAATTTTTGATACACCTCCTTGAAGTCCTCTTCTTATGAATATGCCTCTCTATATGCATCATGGGTGAATTGATCAATGTGCATAGGAGTCCCCAAAGCGATGATATTTGATGTGGGTGGAAATAAAATCATGTTGGAAAACTTGTTTGTGCTACCCTTCTTATACTTGAGCACCAAATGAAACTATTGTGAAAACCCCATCCACTTGTAATGTCGGGTCTACTGTAGCTTCCTATGGGCCTAGAAATACTATAACCAATGGTGATACATATGGATTATTAACTCCTTTCCCATGGAATAAATCTCTGTATCATAGGTAGGGTAGTTACAACCCCATGAAATACTTCAAAATGGTAGCGTGTAGGCCTTCCTCTGCGTATCAAGACAAATACCATAACATACCCTCTCACATTTGTCTTCACTTCAAAGGGCCCTTGAAAGTTTGTTAATGCCAAAATTTGTGCTTGATTAATCTTCTTATTTCTCTCCTTCAAAGCCTTGTGCTGACTGTCACACGGAATAAGTCGATCTTGCAGACAAGATAAACCTTCCTAGAATCTAAAGAAGACCTAATGACAAGCAAACCAACCAGACACTATCTTTCTCTAAATATGCTTTGATAAACAATAGAAAACAAGTGTTTTTAGGGCCTACCTTAGGTCCAACACAAGCTTGTGGATGCCCTTGCTCCCTCGATCCAAATGAGCTCCTTTTCGCGCATCTGCAAACACAAACAAGGCAAACAAATTAAATAGCACCTGAAAAGCCAATTGCATAAAACATATTTAACATGAAAGTCAAGGAGTTCATGAAAGAAATAACATAAGATACTTGTTGAGAAAAATGAGTTTGATTGTATTAATTCAAAAGAAGAAGAACTTTGCAGCCTTTGCCTTGATGTTATACAAGCTCCTCCCAGGGTCTAGCAAGAAGTCTCCTCTACTTTGACAAGTTTCACTCACTCCCCAATGAAGCCAAAAGATGTGTGATCTCTCCTCTTAAGCAAAACTAGGAAGTCTTGATTTCACCAGCATTTACCCTCTAAAATGTTTAGCTTCTAACCTCTCCAACAACCAGCAGAATGCTTGTATTTATAGTGCAATGGAGGGAGGTTACTAGGTCCTCCTTCAAAGGGATAAAGCCCTCCTTCAAAGGATAGCTCCTCCCATCAAGGGATTAGCTCCTTCTCTTTTGGGATGCATGAACCACCTCAAAGCGAACAATCCACGTCAAAATTCCTTCTAGAAACCTATAGAATTAACCCAAAGTGAGTTTTTTAAGATAAAAATTGCACCTTTTGACTTTCCCAGGGGTTCACACCTACATCGTTAGGGACAGAGTGGGCAGGTCCACAGTTTTTGTACACAAAAGGTGCGGGACCGCAGGTGAACATGAGAGAAAGTGCGGAACCAGAGTTACATTGATTTTTAATGTCTTTCTCTCATTTCCAAACCTTGATTTGAAGAGCTGAGGTCTGAGAGTTGCTTAGGAGGACAGTACAAGTGATGATAGACCCATACTGACTGCAAATAATCATGGTGACGATATTTTTGTGTAACAGATTGCCCCTAAAGTGCGAAGTCTGTAGTAGATGAGGATTTCTTATCATTTAGGAAGAGTGAAGTACTTTATCATTTCGAGGATCATATTGTGGAGAACCCGGTTGGAACTTGTAAAAACATTCAATGCAAGATATATATATGAGATCATATCATCGCTGAGGTAGGAATTCCCATGCTCAGATCAAAGCTGACTAGAAAAACTAACTAATGCTCTGATACAGGAATGATCTTGTAAAACATCACAAGTATAGACTCATGTGGACATAGTATGGACGTAGCCATCTGTTTATAAATAGTCCATTATATAATGAATACAAAATTCCTCGTAGCCTGGATTGTGGAAACTAGATCCAGGGTCTTCATTTCTACATCCCGAAATAGTACGATTCTATCCATGCGAATGAATGTGTTGATGTCGAACATGGTAGAAACCACTTGATTACTAGTCAATGATGTAAATTGTTAACAAGTGTGAGAGAAACCACCAATGATTTCAATGGCTCTCAAAGTACCCAGTATAATCCATGAGATGCGAATAAATGTGTTGATGTCGAACATGTCACGGAATCCTTTGATCAAAATTCAATGATGTAAACTGTCGTCAAAGGTGAGAAACCTACCATTGCGGCATGCAGACTTCAAGGTACTGACGATTCCTAGATCATCTTTCTAGATAATGAGCTGATGTTGATAGAAAGCAATCCGTCGTAGGCAAGCCCACAACATGAAATCATAGATCAATTTGAAGAAATTTAGTTGCAAGGACTGACTCAGGGATGGTCAAGATGGATGACAGATATTTTGCAGATGAATGGCTTATTGGCAGTGACCTCTTGAACACATAACAACACGACAGATGGCTTGGTGACAATTGACCCAAAGTTAATACCCAGAAACCGGCTGAAGACTTTCAATGTGGTTCGATCAACTGTTAGGCAAAGGATTTCCCAACCCAGGTTAATGAAAGTGTCGTGTTCAAGAGTGGTTACAAAGTATGACAAACAGGCTCATTTTTCTCTCTTTTCCCCCACCATTTCTGGCAAGTACCTCTTTATTTTTAACAAGATTGAGGAGGATAACTTTTGCTTGATTATAAGCTCATCCTTCGGATGAGTCCAACTTAGTTTAAATTCGAACCCTAAGAAGGAGTGGTTCGTTCCTTTTTGTAATTCAACAGGTCCTTTACTGTGAAATTTTAACGAGTCCAGTATAGGAGAAACTCGACGTTTTTCAATTTTAGAAAGTCTGAAAAAACTTAAGAAGACTCCAGGGTTGACCTTTTTCATAAATTTGTGTCTCCCAAGCCCGAAAAAGTATAAAATAATACTTGAGAGAACTGCTTGATCTTTTACGACCAAGGAGTACTTTTTGTCATTAGTGCCCTTGACCCGAAAAAGTAAAAAAGCGATCAATGACAGGTCGTTTTATGACCGATATCGAATTTGAAACGACAAAAATCAACAATCTTTTCATGTTTTTACGGTCGGAAAAGAGTTGTAAGTGGACCATCTTTTAATTCCGTTTTAATGAGTTCAAAAGAAACACTCGATGATCTTTTCATGTTTTAGGAGTTAGAAAAGAGCTTAAAGATGACTCTACATGTTTTTTCGTCGAAAATGTAGATTTCGCCTGAATAATCCTTTATTCTGCACAAAAACACAAACATTACTCACACCTATTTGAAATGGATAAAAAAGTAGCAAAATACCTTTTCAAATTGAAACATAAACAAATTTGAAATTTATTTACTCAAAAAAATTATAAAAAGGGCCTTTGTCAATTCATTTTTACCGTTTCAGTTTGGGTGAGAAAATAGTGCTTTTGCTCAGAAAACTTCCCGTGAAGATTGCGGAAAATCCAACCGTCGGAATCGAACGCCGTCTTCTCCAGGTAATCCACATCATCCCACTCTTCATTTTTAACCATTTAATTTTTTGTTTTAGTCCTTTATTTCATTTTTGGGAGGGTTTTTAGGCGCAAAACCCACACGCGGGGGCCCGCAGGTTTACCATTGTGGGCCTGCAGACCCTGACCTTTTCTCCATTGGGAAAAAGCTCGGGGTCCGCACCTTCCGTGTCGACAAAGTGCGGTCCCTGCACTGTGTCTAACCTGGAGGGTGCGGTCCCTGCCGCAAGGGTTTTGAACCCAAAAATTCCCAAAAATGGACCACACAAAATATTTTCTAGCATTCTAATTTGTCTTTATACTTGATGCAGAGAGTACATCATGCTAGATTGGGGTGAACGAGAGCATGAGGACGTGGATGCCGCCGTATGGAATCATCAGCCTTCACTTGATGCTTTGAGGGTGTGCGGATTGTACAAATTCTGGGCCATTCCTGGCATGAGGGCTCAGGTGGATTTCTTATAGTGGCTGGTTGACAGATGGAGCATACAGGACCAGTGCTTTTTCATCGGCGGCCACCAGCTCAAAATTGAGCTGGAGGACATATATTTCTTGACTGGTTTGCCTAAGAGAGGTGAAGACTTGACTTTGCACGGGGCTAGGCCAGGTGGACAGTCTGTCAATAGCCTTCGACAAGAGTACTGCAACAGCCAGGCTAGAGACAAAGGGATAGACATAAAGACGATATTTTGTCCTGAGCTCATGGTGATTGCATTCACTGTCACCAAACTTTGCGGAGCTGCCGCATTACCTATTGCCACCGGATCCCAGATGCGTATGGCAATTGATTGCTTTCGAGGCACCATCTTCAACTAGTGTGATGCCGTGTTGGTCAATGTGAAAGGCCAACTGACCAGGGCCAAGAACGAACGACTAAAGACCTTTGGCTATGGGGCTTTAGTCATGAGTTTTGGCCTGGAGAGGGTTCCTATGCTGATCCCACAGCACCTTACTGTTGGAGCTAGGCTTCCTCAAGAGCCCAAACTGATGCAATGGGTCGCAGTCATGGCTCATCACCCGGACGAGAGGACAGAGGTTGCTCGATTGAAACCTGAGTATTTCCAATGGCTAGAAAACCAAGTCTTTTCTATTCAGGACTTCCCTTACGTTGGGATAGATTTTCGTGGTGACCCAGACATGGCTCTTCCACCAAGAGAACAGTGGGACAAGTCAGGTAAAATCATTTTCAACATTTTTCCTATTTTAATTTTTTTTTATTTTTCCATTGTCTCAAAACTGATAGTAAAAATTTTAAAATTCAGATGTGCGTCCACAACGACCAGCCGCTCTCCAGCCTTTCGAGAGGAAACAACTAGTCGCACCCGCGCCAGCCCCACAGGACGAATCAGTAGAGGTTTTGGCCGAGTTGGAGGGTCATCTCAAGTGCTTGACAGGAGATATTCCTTAGACCACTATAGACGACATTCCTCATCGACTTCAGTGCTATGTGATTGGGGTCCCGGGACCTTTTAGGAGGTTCCTTTGCAAGGTGGCCCGTGCATTGGTTTCTTATAGGGATCATCACCAGTGATAGGATGATCGCCTATTGTGGGCACATATGACATTTTTGTTTTTTGTACTTATCATTTTTTCTGATCATAAGGTGTTTTTCAACTTATGATCGAGGACGATGTCTTTTTTGACACACTCCTATATATATATATCACTATTACCGGATTATCTTGTAAATCATGTTATGGAATGGTTTTAAATTTACATGTATGATTATTGCAAATGTCTATTTAACATTCGAGAAGCAATTACATCTGCTAATGTATTTAAAGACCTTGGAATATGTTGATATTAAATATAATCAAATTCACGTTCTAAGAGACGCACTCTCAAAAATAATCTTAATAACACTGGATTTCTAATGGCATACACTCTATTAAGCTGTAATACAACGAGTTCAAAATCTAATCTCACTATCAAACTCCGAATCCCAAATGAAATAGATTCAGATAATAACTCAATCACTGCACTATACTCGATAATGTTGTTCGCTGTTTGACCGAGGCTTACCCCATGCATAGATACTAACTCATCAGAGGGCGAATAGATAACCCAAGCTGTGGAAGAGATGTTCCGTGTATTACGACAAGCACCATCAATGAAACCAATGTATGTTTGGAGAGGCATCAACATTTGCAATATCAAGAGTAAAACCAAGATGAGCAAGAATAATGACAAAAAAAAACACTCTCTAAGCTAAGCACACTGTTTAAACTAAAACACACCAGCTAGAAAGAAAAAACTATCCTAACTAAATCTCCATACCCATTCTTTTAAGAATAATACCTCTTCAAGTAAAGGCCATCTCTGGGTTTACCCAAAGAGTCCCCATCGAAGTCTACCAATTCATAGGCCCCTTTGGCTAGCTTTCGCTTGACAACATAGGGACCATGCCACATAGGAACGAATTTTCTAGCGCCTAATTTGTCATGAGCTTGATCATAAACTAAGACTAGATCTCCTTCCGAAAAATTTCGAGGGGTCACATTTCCATCATACTGAGCTTTCATTCGTTTTGCGTGAGTCTTGATCACCAATGCAGCATCACGTCGATTCTCATCTAATTGAGCCAAGTATAACAAACGCTTTTCCTCTTCGGAAGTGGCTGGAAGTAACTCGATGGCCATTTGCAGTGACAGGATTTCGCATTCAATGGGTAACACAGCTTCCAAACCATAGACTAGTTGGAAAGGAGTGAACACTGTTGATGTTTTTACTGAAGTTCGGTATGCCCAAAGCGCTGAAAATAGCATGTTGTGCCAATTCGACCGATGAATCCCAACGATTCGTCAGATCATGATAACTAAAACTTTGTTGATGGATTCAACTAGACCATTCGCTTGTGGATAATAAGGGGTTGAACTATCGTGACGTAAACCAAGCTGGCCTGTAAGTTCGGTCATCATAACGTTTCGAAAATGGTGCCCATGATCAGTGATTATCGCTTGCAGGGCACCAAACCTAGCAATTATATGATTGAACACAAAAATTGTAGCTATCTTGCCGTCTGCCTCAAATCTAGGCATCGCCTCGACCCACTTAGTAAAATAATCTACCGTAAGGATGATATACGCATGCCCCCCGGCTGAGTGAGGGTTACATGTAATAAAATCGATACCCCATTTGGCAAAAGGACCAACGACAATTATAGGGTGGAGAGGAGCAGGTCGAGCACACATCTTATGATAAAAAGTCTGGCAGTTGTGGCATTTTCGGACCGCCGTAATACAATCTTTAAATAAAGACGGCCAGAAGTAGCCAGCGCGCAATATCTTTTGGGCTATGGCAAACCCAGACATATGACCACCACACGCTCTAGAGTGACAGTCATTTAGAACCCTTTCATCTTCCTCGTGAGTTAAACAATGTCGAAAAATAGAATCCGCCCCACAGCGATAAAGAGTATCTCCAATAATCCTGAATTGTTGGGACTGGAATCGAATTTTTCGACGTTCTGACCTTGAAATTTATGGCCGAAAGGATTGGGTCTGGAGATAAACAATGATATCCCCATACCATGGATCTAAAGTGCTGATTAGAAACAAGGATTTGTCTGCAATGGGCTCCTCCACCACAGTTTCCGTGTGAGCACGCGGGAAGTCACACATTAACTCCACAAAAACTAAAGATTTCTTAGACTTAGATTTCTCAAATTCCAAGTTGAACTCTTGCAGGATAACGATCCATTTAGAGTACTTGCCCCCTAGCAATTTCTTAGTCAAAATGTAGATCATAGGGTTGCAATCCGAAATTACCGTAGTTTTACGTAGTAGAATGTAGTGACGAAAACGTTGGACAGCTTGAACGGCTGCCAATGCCAATTTCTCCACATGTGAGTATTTTAGCTTAGTAGGATTTAAAGTTTGACTAAGGTAATATATCACATTTTCAGTTCCTGATTCATCTTCCTGAACTAAGACCATTCCAATGGTGGAATGGGAGGCGGCGAGATACAAGAAGTAATCCTGGTTGTAGTTGGGAGGATGCAACAACGGTGCATGGGTCAACGTGTGTTTGAGTGCATCAAAAGATTTATGAGCTATCTCATCCCAATAGAATTGAGTATTTTGCTTCAACAACTAGGTAAAACCCTTTGTAACCTCGACGTAGTTAGGAATGAATCTTCGTAAAAAGTTTTCTTTCCCCTACAAACTTTGGAGTTGGCAAAGACTCGAAGGAGGAGGCAATCTGATGATAGCTTCGACCTTTGAGGGATCAACGCGAATGTCGGCTTTCAAAACTACAAACCCCGGCAATCGACCCGTTTTTATATAGAAGACACATTTGTGTGGGTTCAACCGAATACGATAATGCCTACACCTCATAAAGATTGCTCGTAAATGGACGAGGTGATCAGCTTGATGTAATGAATGAGCAGGCAAGTCATCAAGATAGGGTTGCACAATGTGCTTGATGTCATGAAACGCATAAGACATCACCCTTTGAAAAGTTGCTTCGTCATTCTTATGCCCAAAAGGTAATTTGCAATAAGAAAATGTCCCCCATGGACAAATGAAAGTCGTTTTTGGTTGATCAGTGGGTAGAATGTTGATTTGATTGTATCCGGAAAAACCGTCCATAAAGGAGAATATTTCGCTTCCAGCACAATCATCAATGATTTGATCGATATAGGGAGTTGGGTAATTGTCCTTCAGACAGGCTCGATTAATGTCCCTATAGTCGATGCATATTCTTATTGTTCCCTGCTTTTTGTTAACCGGAACAATATTCGATACCCAATCCGTTAACAGGATTGAATAAATGAAACCTGCTTTCAATAATTTTTCAACTTCTGCTTTAATTGCAATAGCTTTTCGTGGGTGAATCTGACGCAAATGTTGCCGGACGGGTTTAGCATCTGGATAAGTCTTGATTTCATGAACAACAATCGCGGGATCAATTCCTGGAATTTCCTCATAGGACCAGGCAAACACGTCGATGAATTCTTGAAATAGGGCCTTATATAATTGAATTTCGTCATCTGTACATGAGGCACTTATATGAATGTTCTCAACAATTCCGGGCTTAACCAAAATATCAATAGGAATAGTTCGAGAGATGTTTCCCAAATTTAACTTTGAATCGGGATGTTTCATTGGATTCAGAGGTTCCTTGACATATTCAGTTGTAAAAATTGATGAAAAATCATTTTCAAAACAATCATCCTCAGGTAAAAACGAAGATCTGTGATGGAGATCTTCCCATGGTAAATCATCTACACATAGGATTTCACGAATTTTCTCATCAGAGTGAACAAGTTCAGAAAACGTAGTTAAATCCGAGGTTGATGTGAAAAGTGATTCCTCACGGACCACATTCATTAAGTCATTTTCGGTTGAACATGGGTCGGCAAAAGACTGCACGGCTTCATAGGCAATTTCATATGGACTCAAAGGCATGACATTACCAAACGAGTCTATCTCAGATTCAGAAGGGACGATCCAAGGATCATCATAAATAATGGTGTTTCATGTAATCATATGAATGGTTGCAAATGAAGATGATGCATTGATTGGAGGAAAAGGAAAAGTTCCCAGTAAACCGGCATCTTTAACTAATCCTACTCCAACATCCTTATATGGGATAGTCATTTTACCAACATGTTGAATACTCTCCGAAGATGCTGGGTCGGATGAAAAGTAAGCCAGCTGGTCTATTGTTACGATCTTCCCATTGTGTGGAAACTTTATTACTCGAAAGACCGATGAAACTACCGTTGTCATAGCGTAAGACCAACTTCGACCCAAGAGAATGTTGTAATCTAGAGGGGCATCAATCACCTCCACATCTAGACTAACGGTTTTTCCTTCAACCCCTATAGGAAAATCCTATAGAATGCCAAAAGGATGAAACCCACGGCCATCAAAGGCCTTTAGAATTGTCGGGGATTGATTTAGCGAAGGAGAACCAAGTGATCTCCAACACTGTATCGACATAATACACATTGAGGCTCCCTCATCAGTTACAGTCCGATGAATAGGCCTATTTTTGACTATCACTGGAATATGGAAAGCCATTTGATGAGGCAAACACGGTGTACTATTTTCTAGATCGAAAATTATTAGGTTCGGGTCCTGAACATCAACAGTTCCTATAGCCGACAAAATTAATTTACGTTGTGTTGGGCATGATTGCAGCACTTCCAAAGCCGAAATTGCTGAGGGTGAAACATCTAAATCCTCAACAATGTTATAATTCTGAGCCGCTCTCGCATGTGGATTGAAAGCTAACTTTCGAAGTATACCCTTGGCGGGCGGTTTGATTACCAAGTCTGGATTAGGTTTCTCGATCTGTAGTGGATCGGAACCGGGAGCTGAGGTTGATGGATTAGAATGAGAAGATTTTGCTTCTTTGTTGGGTATATGACCAAAGTCCCACATTGACTAGAAGTGGGGAGGATCATCGGGCTCCACACCCAACATTCTTTACCATCAACAGGACTCTTACTACCATAATCTTGCGATCGAGTCGCAATCCTAACATGGGACATCATCAGTATGGGTTCTTCATTAGCACTCGAGGATGAACCTATCATCTTACTGTCTTGAGCCGGAAAAGGATCCTTCAAAACGGCAGGAGTTTGGGAACCCTTGACAATTTTCGCAACCTCTGCACGATGAGGGCAGTCTCTTGTAAAATGTTCATCATCACAAATGAGACAAGGATAACGAGGTTTGCGCTTTTCATCATTGGATTCCGCCTTTTCAGGTTTCTCCTTTGAACTTTTGTCCGTTTTATTCTTCTTATTTCCTTTCTTCTTCCCACCGGATTTTGATTTGGCTGTAGATGACTCTACAACATGAATATCGGCGGAAATCTCTGCAGAAGAATCTCCTGTTGGGGAATCAGGCAAGGTTATAATGGGAGAAGAATTCTTGGAAGACTTCTTCTTACTTTTAGTGTTAACCGTGCCAATCATACCATCGGCGGCATGAGATCCCGAAGGAGCTGCAGTGATTTGATTTTTCTTGGGAAGATCGGGGATTTTTTCGTGTAACATACCTGACTGAGTATAGACCAAGTCAAGGTACTGTGCTTGAGCAATGAATTGCTCCTCAGTAACAACTACGGCTTTATCAACATCTTCAGTGATCTTTGGCAACAAAGATTTTACAAACCACTCAGCCAAGATTTGGTCCGGAATAAATACCTTCACTAAACGACGTCGACGTCTCCACTCATGAATATGATCTGAAATGTAAGTGGATGTCGATTGTTTTAGCGAAGTTAACAATTCTGTGCCATTGTCATATCGGACTGGCAACTAAAAATGAGTTAAAAGCGAGGTAGCTAACTGACTAAAATTATAAAAAGTGCCTCGCTGTAATGCAATGTACCACTTGGCCGCGATACCAATTAGAGTGCGCTGGAAAGGTCTAAGACGGATTGAATCATCTGTAATGGAGTTAGATGCACACCAAAGGTGGTAAGTCATCACATGGTTCGACGGTTCCTCTCCTGATTTACCTTCGAACTTGGGAATGTCACTGGGCAACTTATTCGGCATTGGCGGCCAAAACGGAAGATATTTAATGGGATCGTTCGTTAGGCGCGACAAGTCAGGTAAGTCCAAAGTTGCGATAAATAGTAACTGCCGATTAGGGTCCCTACAACTTTGGGTCATGAGACTAGCCCCAGGAAGAGGATATCTAGGATAACTAGGAATGGGAATGGCATTCGGGATATTGTATCCTCCTGGAAAACCAGGATTAACTGGACCGTACTGGGGTTGTTGAGGTTGTTGATAAGTGTACCCAGGGTACGGTTGATATTGATAAACTGGTTGCTGCACAGCAAGACCGAATTGGTACTGTCCCTGGTACGGTTGATAGGTGAATTGTGGTTGACTAGTGACAACCGTACTTAAACCAGGTTTTCCTACAGGCATCTGAACCCAAGTTTGAATCGTAGATCCAGACGGTGGTAAAGATGTCTAAGGAGTAGATACAGGAACAAAAGAAACCAGAGCTGTCGATACTCCAGAAGTAGTTGGGGTAGATTGAACAGATGTTGCGGCAGTTGTAGCAGTCATTTGAGGCGGAGTGCGAGGTGTACTAGGCCCAGGCTGAGAAACTACCGAAGATACAGAAGTTTGAATGTTATACTGGACTGGTTGCTAGGGTGTACCAGAAACTAAGGGTTTTCCAATTTGAGATGACAACTGTACACTTGGCTGCAACACCTGTTGTGTTTGCGATGGCTCCCACACTATATTCATTCCAGGGTACTGACCCATAACTGGTTGAGAATACTGAGGACCATAACCGGGTTGAGGATAGGATTGATAATTTAAAGGTACATTTCACGTTCCTTGAACAAACGCTTGACCTTGGGGTGGTTGGAAACCTTGGTTCGAGTATTGACCTTGGTGTTGATACCCTTGAGGCACATACTGATACTGGGGTTGACTTTGAGGTATAAATTGATACTGGGGTTGACCTTGAGGAACGTACTGTCCCATAGGTCCTTGAGGTTGCCCCCCAGATGCAAATTGTGTACCTTGAGGTTGCCCCCCAGGTGTTAATTGAGGCTGCCCCCTAGGCAGTAACTAGCCACCTTGAGGTTGAGGATTGTGAATAGAACCTGACATCATAAGAATGTCTTCTACGCTCAACAACTTAGTACCATTGTTTCCAGTTAATAACCCTTGCTCAATGGGTTGAGGAGATGCTCCCGAAAATGTAGCAGAAAGTGACTGATACCCAGAGGGAACAGAAAGACCGCCATTCAAAAAATATTTGGGCGACTGAGTAAACATGGATGACTCTCCTGCCATATTGACGGGAGTATAAAAACCTCTAGGTGTTGGGTGATAAGGAGCACGAGGTGGTGAAAAAATTAACCTTGAGTTTTCTAGAAAATTAGTCAAATAAAGATACCAAGAACTACTCCTGGGTGGACTGTAAAAAATTGATTCACGCTCCCTTAGTTCAATAACAGGTTGATTTTCAGGGATAGGGATGCCTACTTCTTCTTCTGGAGCATGTTCTTCAATAGCAATAAGTCCAGAAGGAAGATCTTGGGTGATTACTCATTCTACCCTAGGTGAACCAGGACCACTAAAAGTTGGAGAAACAAACCCCGATGTCGGAGTAGCAGCAAATTCACTTTCAGGCTCGGATATTTTGGGTTCTTCACCTATATCACTAGTAGATGAAAAGATACCAGCAATTTCAGAAACAGACACTGACTGCGGTTTATAATCTGCTACTAACGGTTGAAAATCTGGATGTACTATCAAAGAAGATTCTCCTTCCTCAGGTGACCCAACTCTACTATCTCTAGGAGTTACGAGGACTTTTAAGCCTTCAAGTTGGCTCGGTACTTCCTCAGGAGGTTGGCCCCGAAGTCTACGGGACTTCCTCAGTAACTCAGCCACGTTTACAAACTCAGGAGACTGGCCCCGAAGTCTACGAGACTGTCTTGGTAATTCAGCCACAGTTGAAAATTTTTAACTACTTCACACGCAAACAAAGTAAAATCTAAATGAAAAGCACCTAAAGTCTCTTAAGAACCAAAAAAATTTGAATCACACGCCTAAAGAATCTAAGAGATCAAACACACACAAATAGTAACTTTCCGGACTGAAAACACTAGTTGGTGATGAAATCCAACGTCGCAGAGTTCAATACAGTAATGGCGGTTGGAATAGTTACCCCGGCAACCTTCTTAATGAATAGACTGGCACAAGTTCCTCCACTTAACCGTCTCGAGTGAAGATAACCCCCCAGAAAATCCAAGTGAGTCTAGCCGACGTCTGCTCCAGGTACAGTGGGATCTTCCCACCACTGTCACCTTAGGAAGAGTCCTAAAGAATATGGCCACTAAGGTTACCAACTGAGACAAATACACCTGGGGGAACATTCTACGATCCGATACGCACGCAAGGGCAGAGTAGCAAGCTCAATCCCCTTGAAGGCTCCTTGACATAATCCAAGGTTTACCAACAAGTGACCCCAGGCTCCTCGACAATGCTTAATCTGAGGTTTACCATTTTTAATACGTGAATATCTGGCGTCGTTCCCAATGAGGAAGGATTGATTCCCACACTGGTTCGGACACGATCTCGTGCTTCTCCTTTAAGAGGAGCTTTCCCAGAGCATAAATGCAACAATTGGATTTCTTCCCTACCACAAGATACAACTACTTGTTTGCTTTTACTGTCTTGGAGAGTTAATTACTCTCCTACTCCAAGACACTAGCCTAAGCTAAGTTGGTGTATCAGAGCCCTAGAAATAAAAATGTTACTAGGTGAATTTTAATTTAAGCGTTAATTTTAGTGGTTTTTGTTTAAGTCCAAAGGTGTGGAGATGAAACTCTTGGTATGAAGACTCGACTTAAAATCACTAAAAATGCACCTAATCTAAACAATCTTTTTCTCTTCGATGAACTTCTAAACTAAGAAAGAGTTTGAGAATGCAAATACTTTGTAAACACAAATCTTTCTCAATTAAACAAATTAAAAGAAGAGCTTTTCCTTTCCAAAGCACTCAAAACGAGACAACTAGTTATTTCACAAAAATTTCCCTTTTTCGTTTCAAAGCACTCAATCACTATAAAAAACAAACTTTTTTCAAAAGAGATTTTTCATATTTTTTATAAAACACTCAAAACTAATGAAAATGACTAACTTTGAGATCTACAAATTATAAAAACCTATTTGAAGTCAAAGGCTACTAAAAGTCTTTTTTAAGGATGTTTTACTTAGCTAGATGTAAGCTAAGGACCAATTTATGCAGAATCACAAATAAGTCAAGAACAACCAATTTTGTTTTTTTTTTTTAAAATGAAAATCCAAACTCTCAAACACAAGCTTTTTGAAGTTTTGTAAAGAGAAAACTCAAAGCAGATTCCTCAAACAAGGGGATATTTCAGAAATGGTCAGACTCATAAGAAAGCTGGTAGACACTAAGGTGATCTGAAGTCCCTACAACTTCTAAGCTCAGAGCCACTACACAACCAAAATGAAAAACAAACCCAACAAGCAAAACTCCTAGTAATTTCACCTAAAACCCTAACACTAATGAAATCAATCCAAGGAAAGCTTCTGACAAGTTATATGCAGGTCTGGGAAGTGGATAACAATTTCTAAAGACAAACTAATCTGACGAACAGAGGAAATATTAGGGTTTTCAAAATTTTGATAGGGTCCGCAGGCCCACAGTTGGCACAGGTGCGGTCCCGCTCTGTGCTAAAAGCGAAGCTACGGGTAAGTACGCACTGTGTCAAATGGCTAGGGTGCGGTCCTCTCCCAAAGCTATGAAAAACGAAAAATAACCCTGGATATACAAACTCTACCCACTTTTACACACAACAAGCCAAAAATAGAAACAAAAATAGAGTTTCTAAGGTCAAAGTAAAAACAAGGAAAACAATCAATTCCCAAGCGGAGTCACCATTTTGTCACACGGAATAAGTCGATCTTGCGGACAAGATAAACCTTCCTAGAATCTAAAGAATACCTAATGACAAGCAAACCAACCAGACACTATCTTTATCTAAATATGCTTTGATAAACAATAGCAAACAAGTGTTTTTAGGGCCTACCTTAGAGCCAACGCAAGCTTGTGGATGCCCTTGCTCCCTCGATCCAAATGAGCTCCTTTTCGCGCATCTGCAAACACAAACAAGGAAAAAAAATTAAATAGCACCTAAAAAGCCAATTGCATAAAACATATTTAACATGAAAGTCAAGGAGTTCATGAAACAAATAACATGAGATACTTGTTGAGAAAAATGAGTTTGATTGTATTAATTCAAAAGAAGAAGAACTTTACAACCTTTGCCTTGACGTTATTCAAGCTCCTCTGAGGGTCCAGCAAGAAGTCTCCTCTACTTTGACAAGTTTCACTCACTCCCCAATGAAGCCAAAAAGATGTGTGATCTCTCCTCTTAAGCTCAACTAGGTTGTCTTGATTTCACCAGAATTTACCCTCAAAACTGTTCAGCTTCTAACCTCTCCAGCAACCAGACCAATGCTTGTATTTATAGTGCAATGGAAGGAGGTTAATAGGTCCTCCTTCAAAGGGATAAAGCCCTCCTTCAAAGGGATAGCTCCTCTCGTCAAGGGATTAGCTCCTTCTCTATTCGGATGCATGAACCACCTCAGAGCGAACAATCCACGTCAAAATTCCTTCTAGAAACCTCTAGAATTAAGCCAAAGTGAGTTTTTTAAGATAAAACTTGCGCCTTTTGACTTTCACAGGGGTCCGCACCTACACCATTAGGGACAGAGTGGGCAGGTCCGCAATTTTTGTACACAGAAGGTGCGGGACCGCAGGTGACCATGAGAGAAAGTACGGAACTAGAGTTACATTGATTTTTAATGTCTTTCTCTCATTTCCAAAGCTTGATTTGAAGAGCTGAGGTCTGAGACTTGCTTAGGAGGATAGTACAAGTGATGATAGACCCATACTGACTGAAAATAATCATGGCGACGATATTTTTTTGTAACACTGACTGTTACACAAAATATTGTCACCATGACTACTTGCAGTCAGTATGGGTGTATCATCATTCGTACTGTCCTCCTAAGCAAGTCTCAAACCTGAGCTCTTCATGTCAAGCTTTGAAAATGAGAGAAAGACCTTAAAAATCATTAAATCTCTGGTTCGAACTTTCTCTCACTGTTTCCTGCAGTCCCGCACCCTTTGTTCGTGTTACCTACGGACCTTCCCGCTTTGTCTCTAAAGGAGTGGGTGCGGACCTCTGTGAAAGTAAAAAAGGCACAAGTTTATTCTTAAAAACTCACTTTGGGTTAATTCTAGATTATTCTAGAAGGAATCTTGATGTAGATGGTTCGCTCCTAGGTGCTTCATGCATCCCAAAAGTAAAGGAGCTAATCCCTTGATGAGAGGAGCTATCCCTTTGAAGGAGGGCTTTATCCCTTTGAAGGTGGACCTAGTAACTTCGCTCCATTGCACTATAAATTAAGGCATTGGGCTGGTTGCTAGAGAGGTTAGAAGCTGAACATTTTTTAGGGTAAATGCTGGTGGAATTGAGACTTCCTAGTTAACATTGAGAGGAGAGATCACATACCTTTTGGCTTCATTGGGAAGAGAGTGAAACTTGTCAAAGTAGAGGAGACTTCTTGATGGACCCTGGGAGGAGCTTATACAACATCAAGGCACATGTTGTAAAGTTCTTCTTTGATTTAAATTAATACAATCAGATTGATTTTTCTCAACAAATTGTCTTATGTGATTTGTTTCATGAATTCCTTGATCATCAAGATAAGTATACTTTATTATATTGGCTTTTCAGGTGCTATTTAATTTGTGTGCTTGTTTGTGTTTGTAGATCCTCTACAAAGGAGCTCATTTGGATCAACGGAGCAAGTTCCACAAACTTGCATTGGACCAAGGTAGGCCTAAAACAGTTGTTTGCCTTTGTTTATAAATTGCATATTTAGAGAAATATAGAACTTGATTGGCTTGCTTGTCGCTAGATATCATTAGATACTAGGGAGGTCGGTCTTGTCTGCAAGAACGACTCGTTCCGTGTGACAAAATGGAGACTCCACTGGGGACTTGAATTTTTGTTTTTTCCTTTGCTTTTACTTTGATATGAGAAACTATGTCTTTGTTTCTGGTTTTTGGATTGATGTGTGTGGGATTGGGTAGGTTAAGTAGATCTTGAATTATTTTTTGTTTTTAATACTTTTGGAAGAGGACCGCACCCTCTGCTTGTAACACAGTGCGGACATACCCACACTTTTGCTTTACACACAGAGCAGTACTGCACCTAGGTATACTGGGGGCCTGCGAACCCTGTCAAAATTTTGAAAAACTTAAGATTTTCTCTTTCAGTAAAAGGAACTTTCCTTGAACAACTGATTCATTTTTTAATGAGGTTGACACAGGAAAAGAACTGTCCTCACACCTGATTCATTTTTTAACAAGGTTGACTCAATAACAGGAACTATCCTCTGACCAACTGATTCAATTTTTAATGAGGTTGAAACAGTAAAAGGAACTTTCCTCGAACAATTGATTCATTTTTTATGAGGTTGACACAGGAAAAGAACTGTCCTCATGCTCACTGATTCATTTTTTAACGAGGTCGACACAGTAAAAGGAACTTTCCTCGAACCAACTGATTCATTTTTTAACGAGGTTGACACAGTAACAGGAGCTATCCTCGAACCAACTGATTCATTTTTTAATGAGGTTAACATAGTAAAAGGAACTTTTCTCGAACAACTGATTCATTTTTTAACGAGGTTGACACAGGAAAAGAACTGTCCTCATACTCACTGATTCATTTTTTAACGAGGTCGACACAGTAAAAGGAACTTTCCTCGAAACTAACTGATTCATTTTTTAATGAGGTCGACACAATAAAAGGAACTTTCCTCAAAACACCCTATTTCAGTTTTTAACGAAGTTGACACAGGAACAAAACTATCCTCACTCACTGATTCATTTTTTAACGAGGTTGACACAGGAAAAGAATTGTCCTCATACCTGATTCATTTTTTAATGAGGTTGACTCAGTAACTTGAACTATCCTCTGACAAGAACACACATTAAATAACACCTGAAGAACCAATATAATAAAGCATACTTATCATGATGATCAAGGAATTCATGAAACAAATCACATAAGACAATTTGTTGAGAAAAATGAATCTGATTGTATTAAATTAAATCAAAGAATAATTTTACAACCTTGGTGCCTTGATGTTGTACAAGCTCCTCCCAGGGTCCAGCAAGAAGTCTCCTCTACTTTGACATGTTTCACTCTCTTCCCAATGAAGCCAAAAGGTATGTGATCTCTCCTCTCAAGCTTAACTAGGAAGTCTCAATTCCAACAACATTTACCCTCAAAAATGTTCATCTTCTAACCTCCCCAGCAACCAGCCCAATGCCTTAATTTATAGTGCAATGGAGGGAAGTTACTAGGTCCACCTTCAAAGGGAGAAAGCCCTCCTTCAAAGGGATAGCTCCTCTCATCAAGGGATTAGCTCCTTCACTTTTGGGATGCATGAACCACCTAAGAGTGAATCATCCACGTCAAAATTCCTTCTAGAATCATCTAGAATTAACCCAAAGTGAGTTTTTAAGAATAAAATTGCGCCTTTTTGACTTTCACAGGGGTCTGCACCCACTCCTTTAGAGACAGAGCGGGCAAGTCCGTAGGTAACATGACCAAGGGGTGCGGGACCGTAGGTAATGGTAAGAGAAAGTGCGGAACCAAAGATTTATTGATTTTAAAGGACTTTCTCTCATTTTTAAAGCTTGACATGAAGAGCTGAGGTTTGAGACTTGCAAAGGAGGACAGTATGAGTGACGATAGACCCACACTGATTGTAAATAGTCATGGTGACAATATTTTGTGTAAAAAATAATGTACCTTGATTTGCGTCATTATGTTGGGGGCATGCGAACTTATAACAAACATAGTTTTTCGTTTCAAGCTGTCGTAAACATGAAACCGAATCCGAGCATAGTTCTTTTCCTTTGTCAAGCTCGTTAAAAAATGAAACAAATCTTCCTCTAATTGAGTCGAGAGTTTAACTAGATCTCATCAATGTTAAGTTGTATATTTAGGTTAGTTATTTCAGTTTTTTCATAATTTTCTTACAGTTTTAGGTCGGGTCTTTCATATGATCTCGTAAATGAACCTTCATTCCATCCAGCTATTAATTACCAACAGTGTACTTAGTTGAATGAAATGAAGCTGGGAGGGCATGCACTCTAGCAGTTACGCTTAGGGGGCATCAAGCACAGTTTTCTCTCTGTTTCAAGCTTGTGTAAAAATGAATCTACATTGAAGCATAGATTTTCTCTGTTTCAAGCTTTTGTAAAAATGAAACCTATCTCGAGTCAATTTCAGTTATTTTCAAGACTCGTTAAACTCATGAAAATCCCGAGATTATTTTGCTATCTTTCATTCTCATAAAACAAATGAAAATGCCGAGTTCTTTCCATCTTTTCCTGCTCGTAAATTAAATTGAAAGTCGAACATATGAGTACATTTTATCCCTTTTTCGAACTCATTAAAGCTTACAAAAAAGTGAAAACCATGAGTACATTTTTATCCTTTTTCGAACTCGTTAAAACTTACGAAAAGGTGAAACCTTAGAGTCACCTTTAAGCTCTTTTCTGACTCCTAAAACATGAAAAGATCGTCGAGCTTTTCTTTTTAAACTTGTTAAAATGGAACTAGAAAGACGGTCCACTTATAGCCCTTTTTCTGACCGTAAAAACATGAAAAGATTGCCAGATTTTTGTCGTTTCGAATTTGATATTGCTTATAAAACGATGTGTCATTGATCGCTTTTTTACTTTTTCGGATCAGAGGCACTAATTATGAAAAGTACTCCTTGGTCGTAATGATAAAGCAGTTCTCTCAAGTATTATTTTATACTTTTTCGGGCTTTGGAGAAACAAATTTACGATAAAGGACAACCATGGAGTCTTCTTAAGTTTTTTCAGACTCTCTGAAATTGAAAAACGCCGAGTTTCTCCTATACTGGACTCGTTAAAATTTAACAGTAAAGGACCTATTCAATTACAAACAGGAACTGACCACTCCTTCTTAGGGTTTGAATTTAAACTAAGTTGGACTCATCCAAAGGATGAGCTTATAATCAAGCAAATGTTATCCTCCTCAAGCTTGTCAATAATAAAGAGGTACTTGCCAGAAATGGTGGGGGATAGAGAGAAAAATGAGCCTATTTGTAATTGTCACATGGAATGAGTCGATCTTGTGGACAAGATTGACAATAAAAAACTATCTTTCTCTAAATATGCAATATTAACAAAGGCAAACAAGTGTTTTAGGCCTACCTTGGGTCCAATGCAAGTTTTTGGAAGCCTCGCTCCTTTGATCCAATTGAGCTCCCTTGTAGCGAATCTGCAAAGACAAACAAGCAAACAAATTAAATAGCACCTGAAAAGCCAATATCATAAAGCATACTTATCATGATGATCAAGGAATTCATGAGACAAATGACATAAGACAATTTGTTGAGAAAGATGAATCTGATTGTATTAATTCAAATCAAAGAAGAACTTTACAACCTGTGCCTTGGTGCTGTACAAGCTCCTCCTAGGGTCCAACAAGAAGTCTCCTCTACTTTGACAAGTTTCACTCTCTTCCCAATGAAGCCAAAAGGTATGTGATCTCTCCTGTCAAGCTTAACTAGGAAGTCTCAATTCCATCAGCATTTACCCTAAAAAATGTTCAGCTTCTAACCTCCCTAGCAACCAGCCCAATGCCTTAATTTATAGTGCAATGGAGGGAAGTTACTAGGTCCTCCTTCAAAGGGATAAAGCCATCCTTCAAAGGGATAGCTCCTCTCATCAAGGGATTAGCTCCTTCTCTTTTGGGATGCATGAACCACCTAAGAGCGAACAATCCACATCAAAATTCCTTCTAGAATCATCTATAATTAACCCAAAGTGAGTTTTTTAGAATAAACTTGCGCCTTTTTGACTTTCACAGGGGTCTGCACCCACTCCTTTAGGGACAGAGCGGGCAAGTCCGCAAGTATTGTGAACAGGGGGTGCGGGACCGCAGGTAACTATGAGAGAAAGTGTGGAACCAGAGCTTTGTTGATTTTCAATGTCTTTCTCTCATTTTCAAAGCCTGACTTGAGGAGCTGAGGTCTGAGACTTGCTTAGGAGGACAGTACAAGTGATGATAGACCCATACTGACTGCAAATAGTCATGGTGACGATATTTTTTGTAACAGTCATACTTTGTAACCACTCTTGAACACGACACTTTTATTCACCTGGGTTTGGAAATCCTTTGCCTAACAGTTGATCAAACCATATTTAAAGTCTTCAACTGGTTTCTGGGTATTAACTTTGGGTCAATTGTCACCAAACCATCTGTTGTGTCGTTATGTGTTCAAGAGGTCAGTGAAAATAAAGTATTCATCTGAAAAATATCTGTCATCCATCTTGACCATCCCTGAGTCAGTCCTTGCAACTAAATTTCTTTAAACTTGATCTATGATTTCGTGTTGTGGGCTTGCCTACGACGGATCGCTTTCTATCAACTTCAGCTCATTATCTAGAAAGATGATCTGGAAATCGTTAGTACCTTGGGATCTGCATGCCTCAATGGTATGTTTCTCGCCTTTGGCGATAGGTTGCATCATTGACCTTCGATCAAAGGATTCCATGACATGTTCGACATCAGCACATCTATTCACATCTCATGGATTGTACTGAGTACTTTGAGAGCCATTGACATTACTGGTGGTTTCTCTCACACTTGTTAACAGTTTACATCCTTGACTGGTAATCAAGTGGTTTCTACCATGTTCAACTTCGACACATTCATTCACATGGATATAATCGTACTATTTCTGGAAGTAGAAATCAAGACCCTAGATCTAGTTTCCACCATCCAGGTTGCGAGGAATTTTGTATTCATTATACGGTGGACTATTCATAAACAGATGGCTGCATCCATATTGTTTCTATATGTGTCTATACTTGTGATGTATTACAAGATCATTCCTATTTCAGAGAAGTAGTTAGTTTTCTAGTCAGTTTTGATCTGAGTATGGCAATGCCTACCTCAGTGATGATATGATCTCATATATATATTTTGTATTGAATGTTTTTACGGGTTCCAACTGGGCTCTCCACAAGGTGATCCTTGAAATGATAAGTAATTCACTCTTCTTAGATGATAAATGAAATCCTCATCTACTACAGACTTCGTACTTTAGGGGGCAATCTATTACACAAAATATTGTCACCATGACTATTTGCAGTCAGTGTGGGTCTATCATCACTCATACTGTCCTCCTTTGCAAGTCTCAAACCTCAGCTCTTCATGTCAAGCTTTAAAAATGAGGGAAATTCCTTGAAAATCAATAAAGCTCTGGTTCCGCACTTTCTCTTACCATTACCTGTGGTCCCGTACCCCTTGGTCATGTTACCTGCGGACCTGCCCGCTCTGTCTCTAAAGGAGTGGGTGCAGACCCCTATGAAAGTAAAAAAGGAACAAGTTTATTCTTAAAAACTCACTTTGGGTTAATTCTAGATGACTCTAGAAGGAATTTTGACGTGGATGATTTTCTCCTAGGTGGTTCATGCATCCCAAAAGTGAAGGAGCTAATCCCTTGATGAGAGGAGCTATCCCTTTGTAGGAGGCCTTTATCCCTTTGAAGGTGGACCTAGTAACTTCCCTCCATTGCACTATAAATTAAGGCATTGGGCTGGTTTCTGGGGACATTAGAAGCTGAATATTTTTGAGGGTAAATGCTATTGAAATTGAGACTTCCTAGTTAAGCTTGAGATGAGAGATCACATACCTTTTGGCTTCATTGGGAAGAGAGTGAAACTTGTCAAAGTAGAGGAGACTTCTTGCTGGACCGTGGGAGGAGCTTGTATAACATCAAGGCACCAAGGTTGTAAAGTTCTTCTTTGATTTAAGTTAATACAATCAGATTCATTTTTCTCAACAAATTGTCTTATGTGATTTTTTTCATGAATTCCTTGATCATCATGATAAGTATGCTTTATTATATTGGTTCTTCAGGTGCTATTTAATGTGTGTGCTTGTTTGTGTTTACAGATTCTATACAAGGGATCTCATTTGGATCAACAGAGCAAGGCTTCCACAAACTTGCATTGGACCCAAGGTAGGCCTAAAACACTTGTTTGCCTTTATTTATAAATTGCATATTTAGAGAAAGATAGAATTTGTTTGGTTTGCTTGTCGCTAGATATCATTAGATACTAGGGAGGTCAGTCTTGTCCGCAATGTTGGAAATAATACTGAGAGGGGGGGTGAATTAGTATTATTAGATCAGATAAAACTTTTCAATTTTATACTCAGATTCATACACGCAACTTCAGTTAAGGATATCAACGTATATACGTGACTTCGTTAAGGGAAACTAGCGTATATGCATTAATCTTATGATTCAGTTAGCTTATCTTCAGTAAATGCATCAGAACATTATTAACCATATTAACAGTAAACAGGTGCAGTATAACATAACAGATCATCACACATAAAGCACACACATGAACACCATGATATAAGGTGGAAACCCAATGTGGGTGAAAACCACCTGCTGCAATTTGTTTCTATCTTCCTTTAATAAGAAACTTCTTTTACAATGTACTGGTGCAGTCCTTTACCAGCATGCAGGCTACAACCTGCAGAGGGCTACAACCCTCTTAGCTCTTGTACTAGCTGATCCATTTACTAGTACGTAGGTGCCTGCCTACAGAATGCTCCAACCTTTATTCGTTCTCCAGCTGCACCTGGAAGGGAGCTACAACCCGCTGGCTCTTGTACTAGCTGATATGTTTACCAGTACGTAGGCACTAGCATACTGAAACCTACGATCTTCCCGGGACCATGTTTCATACATTTTCATACTGGATCCATAAAACAACCTGCACCATCAATCTCTGAATCACCCAATACTGAATCACTGAAACCCTGTCAACAACATAGACAACATAACAATAACCAGATCCAACTTCATCTTCACATATCATACTTCACATTGTATACGCTACTCGGACAAACCCAACCTGCGTGTATACGCTCTTTTGCCAAAGACAACCTGCGTACAGATCTGCAAATCCTAACTTATAATTCCGCATCTATATTAGACATCAAAACATACCCAGATCATAACAATAAACATGCGTCAATAGATCTAGTCTATCCACAGTCAAACCATATGAAGACAATCATTCCAAGCCTTGAGATCCCGTTCCATAGTTCATCATCCTCCACATGAGTGAAACCATGGTTCAGATCACCAACCCTTAACCAGCATTTGGATCTCACACTTCATCAGATCTTCATTCCTCTCTCATAACTTTTGGCCTAATGATCTTCTCCTTATATAGGTTTGGGCCTTTCACAATACCACGGTCCAAAACCATAGTAAAACAATACCATCAACTCAATACTAGGGATGAACACGTCTGTCGAGATACTTTGGTCCAAAAACATAGGCTCAAGTACCGAGGACTAACTACCATGGACCAAAAGTAAGCTTTCCGACACGTACGCTCTTTTCCATTCATGATCCTGCGTGTATACCCTACTTGGCATATAGCGAACCTGCGTATACACGACTTGGTATATAGCGAACCAACGTGTATACACGACTTGGGCTTAATGAACCTGCGTATATGAATTTTCTCTTCTTCTTATAGACTGATCATCAATTCCTTGCTGCTATCCTTCTGCACTATGATTTGTCATCAGTGTGATTTGCCATCAAGGACAACACTTGTCTCATAATGCCAACAATCTCCCCCTTTGGAATTGATGGCAAAGCTGACTTGTCACACTTAGATCTATCATTTGAGTTTTCCTGCATCCCATGCATTCAATCACATCTGATATCCCTTTTGTAGATTCATCTAGTTATATGTAAGAGAGATGATATTTTGTGAGAGGGTTGCCATCAAGTACAACACATGCACCATAGTGCCAAAATTTCCCCCTTTGGACTTGATGGCAACAACACCAAATCACTCTCCCCCTTTGACATCAAGGGCAAAGGGTGGACCAAGATATTCTCTTTCCTTGAAAAACATTCTGCTGTCCATACTCCCCCTGAGTACATGCCAAGTCTCCTTACTGCTGAAGTTAGCTGTTCATGCTCCCCCTGACTATGAGCAAGGTCTGCAAAAAGATATTCTACAAGAAAGAACACGACTCTATACATCATAAGTGACCTTCCTAGCACCAAAGACTCATACATACATCCTTCACCCAACCAAGTGGGGATCAACCTCCCAACTAAGTGGGGATACACCAGAAGTTTACATTACATCATTCATCCCAGGCATAGTGGGGAAATCAACATAGTCCGTTACATGACCTTGACACCATAGAAAAGATACATGACATAGAGACGAAAGAACTAGACCAAGAATTATGAAAGTCACCAGCAGCATCTGATAATCATCCTTTTAGATCAGCAACCAAGATTTCCTTCTGTGCTCCTTCTTCAAGAATAGTTGTGAACTAGGACCAAAAGCATCTAAATGCCAACAATGCTTTATTAGACTTTAAGTTGCTCCCCCTGAAACTGTGCCTGCTGCTCCCCCTGAAACTATGCCTGAAGGACTCTGTCATACCCATATCAGACTCTCTGCAACCAACATCTGTCCCTGCTGATTTCCTTCAAACTCCATATACGGGTCTGCATCCACATAAACAAGCGTATATACGTGGATAGGCGTTATGAAACTCGCGTACAACCATTTCCATATCAGCAACCTGTAACTGTCTTGCAACAAGGTATGTCTGAACATAGACGTCAACTCCTCCTTTTAAACATCATCATGAAATCATTCACATTATATGTGGAACCACCATAGCCATTACATCAATGTCAAGATCTACATGATCCAAGTATTATTACTTGGGAACATCTGCATCAATCAATATATGTAAGTATCAACCTATCATCATATAGATATGAAACTCATCATCATGTCTCCAACAAAGCAACTTTGAGTAGTCATCCATGTATCAGCACCATGTATCTTGAGCTCAAAAACTTCTTGATATCATCAACAACAACAATCCTTATCCACATGAGTGCCTGCATCATAACTGTATGATCTTTATGCATATGATGGCAGCAGCATATGAGTGACTTACCATCAAGTGAGGAAGATGTGTATTCAAGCTTTGTACTTCTCCTTATCCTTATGAAGATCACCATGCATCATCAATGAGTCAACCATAAATCTGATCTAAACATCAACTATGAAACCCCAAGAATCATATGGACTACTCACAATCACATCATAGCAAGATATATCATTTAGCCATATAAGTATCATCACATAGCAAGATATATCATTTAGCCATATAAGTATCATCACCAAGGACTATTAATCCATAATGGCAACAATGCATTATTAAAGGCATATGCTCCCCCTCAACCTGTGCCATCTGTTAGATTTGATCATACATATATCAGGATTAAGCATCAAGACATCATCATCATCAAGTTAGGATCAAAACACTTCTAGACATTTTACAAGTATCAAAATATTTCCACACATCAGCAAACTGTAACCAATAGAGAAAATAGTGGACTGAATCATATCATATCCCTTTTCTGAGCCTGTCCCCACTGCTTTTCTTCAGACTGACATATACGCGACTTTGCAGTGTCTAACTCGCGTATATATGCGACTTCCCTTTATGGAACTTGCGTATGAGGTTCAGGATACTGAAGTTTTACACTTTCAGCTCCCTCTGAGTCTGTTATGTCTGTGTTGTGCTGTATCTGAGTACATTGTGCTATGCCACATCTTTCTGTCTGTACTTCCTTCTTCTTCCATATCTTCAAGTGTGATGATGTTTTCTCCTTTTGGTTTGATGTCCGTCCTTTGTTCCTGCATTCCTTTGCTATATGTCCAAGTTTGTTACATTCATAACATTTTACATGTTTCATATTCCTCCTATAGTAATCAGCAGCTTTGTGACCAAACATATTGCAAGCAAAGCAATATCCATTAAAGTACCTTGAATGTGATGATCTTTCTGCATGATGGTCTTGAACCCTTCTTCTTCTACATCTGGCAGCAACATGTCCAAGATTATGACATACATAACATTCAACATTATTTATAGGAGGAGTAAAGGATTTTCTTTGAGGAATTTCTTTCCTTGATTGTTGATGGGGTTGAGCTTTCATCTTCTTGTTGATCATTTTAGATTTCTCTTTAGAGTTCCTTGCCTCACCTTGTGAACTAGATTATACTTCAACAGATTCATGGAAACCAAGACCAGTCTTGATAGCAGGAGACCTTTGACTACTAAGAATATCATCCAAGACTTTAGTACTATCTTGAAATCTCAACAGTTTATCCTTTTCTTCTAATTTACCTTTCAAGATATTTACCTCAACTTGAAGTTGTTCCTTCTTTTCTAGACATTGCTTCTTCATGTCTTCTTCAGCTTTCCTTCCTTCTTCCAACTGATGCCTTAGTTTGAGAATCTCCTTTTCTTGCTCTTCATTCAGATCCTGCTGCATTTGACGAATTCTGAAGGCACTTTCCATCTGGGATTTTAAGCTGATGACTTCGTTGTCTTGTTTTTCAATTGCTTGGTGTAGATCTTCATTCTGCTTCTTTGATTCTTCAAGATATTCCTTTAGCGAGTGGATCGTGGCTTCAAGGCTTTCATAGTAACTGGATCTATCTCTGAGTTTCTTGATGGTTGTGCTTCTTTCATTGACTTCATCCTGCAACTTTTGACATTGATTTTCCTTGTCCTTGAGTAACTTTCTTACCTTGTTTCCTTCCTCTGATTGAGCTTTTAGTTTGGTAACTTCTTCTTTCAAAGCACATTCCCTTTTGTTCAATAGATCTTGTTGATATTTAATTTTGTCTGTAAGCCTTCTAAATACAACCTCTATTTGATACTTTTCTTGCTCACCCATAAAAGCAAATTTAGTAGTTTCACTATCACTTCCATCTCTTTCACAAGGAAATATAGCTGGAACATCAGAGGATAACACATTCATACCTGATAATGATTCTGAATCTGATTCTGAATCTGAAGAGCTTCTTATACCTAATCCCCAATCGATTCTCCCACTGTCATAGTCCTTCTGAGATGTTTTCTTCTTCTTATGAGCTTTCTTCTTAAGCTTCTTTCCCATTGTTCCACGGATCTCCTTCAAACGATCAAGCTTCTATCAAAGGACCTGCTCTGATACCAATTGTTGGAAATAATACTGAGAGGGGGGGTGAATCAGTATTATTAGATTAGATAAAACTTTTCATTTTATACTCAGATTCATACACGCAGCTTTAGTTAAGGATATCAGCGTATATACGCGACTTCGTTAAGGGAAACTAGCGTATATGCAGTAATCTTATGATTCAGTTAGCTTATCTTCAGTAAATGCATCAGAACATTATTAACCATATTAACAGTAAACAGGTGCAGTATAACAGAACAGATCATCACACATAAAGCACACACATGAACACCATGATATAAGGTGGAAACCCAATGTGGGTGAAAACCACCTGCTGCAATTTGTTTCTATCTTCCTTTAATAAGAAACTTCTTTTACAATATATTGGTGCAGTCCTTTACCAGCATGCAGGCTGCAACCTGCAGAGGGCTAGAACCCTCTTAGCTCTTGTACTAGCCGATCCATTTACTAGTACGTAGGTGCCTGCCTACAGAATGCTCCAACCTTTACGCGTTCTCCAGCTGCTCCTGGAAGGGAGCTACAACCCCCTGGCTCTTGTACTGGCTGATATGTTTACCAGTACATAGGCACCAGCCTACTAGAACCTACGATCTTCCTAGGACCACGTTTCATACATTTTCATACTGGATCCATAAAACAACCTGCATCATCAATCTCTGAATCACCCAATACTGAATCACTGAAACCCTGTCAACAACATAGACAACATAACAATAACCAGATCCAACTTCATCTTCACATATCATAATTCACATTGTATACACTACTTGGACAAACCCAACCTGTGTGTATACGCTCTTTTGCTAAAGACAACCTGCGTACAGATCTGCAAATCCTAACTTATAATTCCGCAGCTATATCAGACATCAAAACATACCCAGATCATAACAATAAACATGCGTCAATAGATCTAGTCTATCCACAGTCAAACCATATGAAGATAATCATTCCAAGCCTTGAGATCCTGTTCCATAGTTCATCATCCTCCACATGAGTGAAACCATGGTTCAGATCACCAACCCATAACCAACATTTGGATCTCACACTTCATCCGATCTTCATTCCTCTCTCACAACTTTTGGCCTAATGATCTTCTCCTTATATAGGTTTGGGCCTTTCACAATACCACAGTCCAAAACCATAGTTAAACAATACCATCAACTCAATACTAGGGATCAACACATCTGTCAAGATACTTTGGTCCAAAAACATAGGCTCAAGTACCGAGGACTAACTACCATGGACCAAAAGTAAGCTTTCCGACACGTACGCTCTTTTCCATTCATGATCCTGCATGTATACCCCACTTGGTATATAGCGAACCTGCGTATACGCGACTTGGTATATAGCGAACCAGCGTGTATACATGACTTGGGCTTAATGAACCTGCGTATATGAATTTTCTCCTCTTCTTATAGACTGATCATCAATTCCTTGCTGCTATCCTTCTGCACTATGATTTGTCATCAATGTGATTTTCCATCAAGGACAACACTTGTCTCATAATGCCAACACGCAAGAACGACTTATCCGGCCAACAACAAGTGCTCTAACAGTTATGCTTAGGGGGCATCAAGCACAATTTTCTCTCTGTTTCAAGCTTGTGTAAAAATGAAACTACTTTGAAGCATAGTTTTTCTCTGTTTCAAGCTTTTGTAAAAGTGAAACCTATCTCGAGTCAATTTCAGTTATTTTGAAGACTCGCTAAACTCATGAAAATCCCAAGATTATTTTGCTATCTCTCATTCTCATAAAAAAAATGGAAATGTCGAGTTCTTTCCATCCTTTCCTGCTCGTAAATTTCATTGAAAATCGGCCATATGAGTACATTTTTATCATTTTTTCGAACTCATTAAAACCTACGGAAAAATGAAAAGAATGAGTACATTTTTATCATTTTTTCGAACTCGTTAAAACTTACAACCTTTAAGCTCTTTTCTGACTCCTAAAATATGAAATGATTGTTGAGTTTTTCTTTTTAAACTCGTTAAAACAGAACTAAAAAGACGGTCCACTTACAACACTTTTCAGACCATAAAAACATGAAATGATTGCCGGATTTTTGTCATTTCAAATTCGATATTGGTTATAAAATGACGTTTCATTGATCTCTTTTTTACTTTTTCGGATCAGAGGCACTAATTACGAAAAGTACTCCTTGGTCGTAAGGATCAAGCGGTTCTCTCAAGTATTATTTTATACTTTTTTGGGCTTGCCAATCACAAATTTACGAAAAAGGACAACCATGGAGTCTTCTTAAGTTTTTTCAGACTCTCTAAAATTGAAAAACACTGAGTTTCTCCTATACTAGACTCGTTAAAATTTAACAGTAAAGGACCTGTTCAATTACAGACAGGAATGGACCACTCCTTCTTAGGGTTCAAATTTAAACTAAGTTGGACTCATCAGAAGGATGAGCTTATAATCAAGAAAATGTTATCCTCCTCAAGCTTGTCAAAAATAAAGAGGTACTTGCCAGAAATGGTGGAGGAAAGAGAGAAAAATGAGCCTGTTTGTCATAATTTGTAACAACTCTTGAACACGAAACTTTCATTCACCTGGGTTGGGAAATCCTTTGCCTAACAGTTGATCAAACCATATTGAAAGTCTTCAGCCAATTTTTGGCTATTAAATTTGGGCCAATTGTCACCAAACCATGTACCGTGTCATTATGTGTTCAAGAGGTTAGTGCAAATAAGCCATTCATCTACGAAATATCTGTCATCCATCTTGACCATCCCTAAGTCAGTCCTTGCAACTAAATTTCTTCAAACTTGATCTATGATTTCGTGTTGTGGGATTGCCTACGACGGATCGCTTTCTATCAACTCCAGCTCATTATCTAGAAAGATGATCTAGAAATCATCAGTACCTTCGGATCTGCATGCATCAATGGCAGGTTTCTCGCCTTCGAAGATAGGTTGCATCTTTGACCTTCGATCAAAGGATTCCGTGACATGTTCGACATCAACACATCTATTCACATTTCATGGATTGTACTGAGTACTTTGAGAGCCATTGACATTACTGGTGGTTTCTCTCACACTTGTTAATGATTTACATCATTGACTGGTAATCAAGTAGTTTCTACCATGTTCGACTTCGACGCATTCATTCACATGGTTAGAATCATACTATTTTGGGAAGTAGAAATGAAGACCCTGGATCTAGTTTCCACCATCTAGGCTACGAGGAATTTTGTATTTGTTATACAGTGGACTATTCATAAACAAATGGCTGTGTCCATACTGTGTCTATACTTGTGATGTATTACAAGGTCATTCCTATATCAGAGTAGTAGTTAGTTTTGTAGTCAGTTTTGATCTGAGTATGGGAATGCCTACCTCAGCGATGATATGATCTTATATATATATTTTGCATTGAATGTTTTTACAGGTTCCAACCAGGCTCTCCACAAGATGATCCTTGAAAAGATAAAGTACTTCACTCTTCATAGATGATAAATGAAATCCTCATCTACTATAGACTTCACACTTTAGGGAGCAATCTGCTACACAAAATATTTTCACCATGATTATATGCAGTCAGTATGGGTCTATCATCATTCATACTGTCCTCCTAAGCAAGTCTCAAACCTCAGCTCTTCATGTTAAGCTTTGAAAATGAGAGAAAGACCTTAAAAATCATTAAATCTCTTGTTCCACACTTTCTCTCACTGTTGCATGTGGTCCCGCACCCTTTGTTCGTGTTACCTGCAGACTTGCCCACTCTGTCTCTAAAGGAGTGGGTGCGGACCCCTTTGAAAGTCAAAAAGGCACAAGTTTATTCTTAAAAACTCACTTTGGGTTAATTCTAGATGATTCTAGAAGGAAACTTGACGTATATGGTTCGCTCCTAGGTGGTTCATGCATCCCAAAAGTAAAGGAGCTAATCCCTTGATGAGAGGAGCTATCCCTTTGAAGGAGGGCTTTATCCCTTTGAAGGTGGACCTAGTAACTTCCCTCCATTGCACTATAAATTAAGGCATTGGGCTGGTTACTAGAGAGGTTAGAGGCTGAACATTTTTTAGGGTAAATGCTGGTGTAATTGAGACTTACTAGTTAAGCTTGAGAGGAGAGATCACATACCTTTTGGCTTCATTGGGAAGAGAGTGAAACTTGTCAAAGTAGAGGAGACTTCTTGATGGACCCTGGGAGGAGCTTGTACAGCATCAAGGCAGAGGTTGTAAATTTCTTATTTGATTTAAATTAATACAATCAGATTCATTTTTATCAACAAATTGTCTTATGTGATTTGTTTCATGAATTCCTTGATCATCATGATAAGTATGCTTTATTATATTGGATTTTCAGGTGCTATTTAATTTGTGTGCTTGTTTTTGTTTGTAGATCCTCTACAAAGGAGCTCATTTAGATCAACGGAGCGAGGCTTCCACAAACTTGCATTGGACCCAAGGTAGGCCTAAAACACTTGTTTGCCTTTGTTTATAAATTGCATATTTAGAGAATGATAGAACTTGATTGGATTGCTTGTCGCTAGATATCATTAGATACTAGAGAGGTCAGTCTTGTCCATAAGAACGAATCATTCCATGTGACACTGACCTTTCCCCAATAGGAAACTTGTGCCACTTGCTTTTATGGTGTAGAGCGGTGCTTCTACCACTAAAAATGAGGTTGTGAATTTCCTTTTGTACTATGCTACCCCAATGAAACTGTTGACCTCAGAAAAGTTACTATGCACCGACAATTTCATGATACCCTCCATCTTGAAAGGATCTATCTTTAGTTCTCCTCCACCAATCACATACCCAAATACACCAAGAACTGTTGCATAAACTATGTTAATTTTTCATAGCGCTATATTGTTCTTTACTTTGATAATTTCATTTCTTCATTAGCAAATTAAGTTCACCCCATAAAATCATAACATTATTTAGGTTTACATAATTATTCATCATCATGTGCAACTATGTAGAAAGAAAAATATCACCATCATCAATGAAACGAAGCATAAAGGAACAAGAGAAGAAAATCATTCACACATAGAGACACCAGTATTGGTCAGAGACCAATGAAAAACCAACAATGAGGATAACCCTTACAAATTATTCTTCTTAGATAGTCATCAAATCATACATCAAAAGAGAGTACAACAATTTATATCTTCACTTATGCAACTAGCAAGCAAAACAACTACAACATTAATAATGTATATGTTGAAAACTCTGATTCTGAAAACTGTAATGAATCGTCATTGTCTGTAGTCAAATGATAAACCCTGCGGTGATTGAGTGAAATATTTGGAAGATTTAGGTTTCATATTTTATAACCCGGTTGCATAGACGAGGTGTCATGCAAGCGAATATAACTTTCATAGTCACTCCCTTAAGCCTGGCATGTGAGTGACTGGGGCAAATTTGGGCTATGAAAACCCTAAATGCCTAGTCATGGATGGAGAGTTGTTCATGTGACTCGAAGGCTCCAAACAAACATATGAGCTTTTGTTCATGTGACTATATTCAAGTCCTTCCTATTATGTGCCTGTGATTGGGACCCAAAACCTTGAATCAAGGATGCGAGCTTTGAACCCTGCAATTTCACCTCATAGTGAACCTGATCCTCTGCGGATGAGCCTCAAACCTCTGCGATCGAAAAAAAATATAAAAGAGTGTGTCATAATTCTGTCCAAATGAGGTAGAGGGAACTTGTACTTATATCCTTTCAAGGTGGTCCACTTTTCTTAAGGGCCGACCTGATCAAATGTTCACGTGTGGGATTTTCTTCATAAGTACACTTTCCCTTATCCGATTTGAGTGATATTTAGGTTGATTTTGGTCCTCTCGGAAAAAATAAATTGAATGAAATAATTATCTCTATCAAGTGAGATTTCCAAAGTAGAATTTTATCGTAGTTTCATATTTTTAAAACTCCCTCTCAACTAGGGAAAATTCCACCTGCATCATGTCATGTGTATCCTATCATCAAATCATATCTAGTCTCAAGTATCTCATCGTATCGTATCATCACCGATCAGCTCAATTCATATCTTTCTCATCTGTTGACTGTCCCTGCTCATATGTTGTTCATTCTTGATTCTAAAAGAAGAATTTTTCATCAGAGGGGAGCCTAAGCTACCACCCTCTATTCATCGGGTTACTACCTAGAATCTCTATCAGTGAGCTACTACCCAAGAATATTATCGGGGTGTCAGATCTATGACCCACATCATGATCATAGAGCATATCATCAGGGAGTACATATCAACATAGAACCACATCGGGGAGCTACTACTAAACCTAGAATCTCATATGAGATCTACTACTATGACCCAAGTTCAAGCAATAGGTGATATAGACGAGCTACTAATCAACCCATCCTGCTGTTTACTAATATTCCCAATAATGACCCTCAATAGTCATGTGGTAGAACACCTGCATCATAATGTAATCTTTGACGAGATACCTGACTTACCAAGAGTTAAGGGTCACACACCTCCAAGCCTCCTCAACCCATTAGCCGGATAAGGAGGGACAATCCAAAAATGCCTTGCTTGTGGGTCAATTTTTGTAATATTACAAGTCAATTTTTGTAATATTGCAAAGTCTCTGCATTCTAAGGAGCAGAGCATGAATAGTGCAGAACATTAAGAGTCAAATGGGCTTTTAGGTAGGTCAAAGCCCCTTATTTTGTAAAGGGATGGGCTTTCTTGATTTCCACCCATGGTTCACGTACCATGGTAATGTAATATGAAAGCTATAAAAGGAAGTCCTCTAGGAGTCATTAAGAATATTTTTTGAAGAGCATGAATAAGAAATAATAAAATTAATTAATTAGTGATTAATTTATTATTCCTAGAGAAAATAAGACAATTAATAATTTATCTATTGATTTTTCATAATTGGGTCAAATATGACAAGGAATAATAATTGAACAATGGTTTAATTAATTATTCCTAGGATAAAATCAAATAAATAGTGATTTATTTAATTATTCTTCCTGGGTTTAATTATAAATTACTTAACAAAGGTGGTTTATTGAGTAATTTCTCACAAAGAAAGCAAGTTTACTATTGTAAAATTGGCTTTACATGGTGTACTTTGATCCATCTAGTAAATTAGGCTAGATGATCAATTTTGTGGTGATAACACACTCATCTATTAATATGTATCTACAAGTTCACCTTATTCATTCTTAAAAGATATAATTTAAAACTTTAATAGATTTTAGTTGGATGACCTTCCAATCATTTAGTACGCCTTTCCCAATCATGGTCAAAGCCTCTCAAATTCCCATTGGCTCCAATGACCACGTTTGTTGTGATTCAGGACTACCTATATATTGTGGTAATCTTCTCTCTATTATGTACATTTAGGACCTTTACTTCACTATAACGCAATGGATAATAATATACCAATGTTAATGTGCACCAATGACAATCTATTTTGGGAAATGGAGGTTTCATGCCTCCATGGGAGAAATATCACCGCCATCAGAACACTTTCCATGCTTCAAGTAGTGTCGATAAATATTTTCCCCAATTTAGGAGACTCTAAGAAAAGAAAGAAACCTCGATAAAACAAACAAACAAAGCGAAACTATGTATTTGAGAGAAGAGAATATGAGAACAACATTGTTTTTAATTCAAAATATGAAAACAAAAATGAAAATATAAGAGAGTTAGAGGAGGAAAAAACAATTATGACCCAACTTACCCAGAACAGCTCATTGTCGATGAGAAGATAATATGTTTTTCCCATCTCTCAAGTATTGATCCTTTGCACAATAAAAAAAACCAAACCCTCCCTCTCTATCTAATACATTGCAAAACACTATGAAGAGTACAACTTGAATGTGAAATCCATTTTATTTTTGCAATATGTTGTGGCTGTGACAATGACCCTCCAAATTTTTGAACTATGTAAATTTTGGAGCCTACACTAACTATCATTTCAAGCCCCCATGTGTCATCATGTAGTTTGACTTGATATTTCTGTGTTTTCTCCTAATGTTGCATCCTCCTAAGTCAATGTTTCCTAAGTAACGTCACTTGACCATTATAAGTTTTAAAGTTAGTAATATATGGTTAGGTGAGCTCATGATCTTTTCTAGACTTAGAAACTTACCTTGTACCCATACACACACTCAAAAAGAAACAAAAGTGGAAAAACACAAGAAAGAGCATGAAAATCTATTACAAAAGAAAAAAGATCACTTAAAGTTGACAAAGCCTTCCACTCAAGGAAAGAACACCTCTTTGGCCTGGAGGAATTGACCCTACTTGGGCACACTCCTTCAGGCTGAGCAAGTCCACCCTTCCTCGGTGCACTCCTTCACGTCAAATACATGCACTCTATCCAACTAGATGCATGAACCAACTTTTCCATGAGGGTTCACTCCTAGAAAATATGAACCACCTTAAATTCCTCTTAACTGATCCTTTCATCCGACAAAAAGTGTTGCTCGTGCACAAATATATTTTTCAAGTTGATCTCTTTAAAATAACTCATTTAATCATTCCTTCACCATCATTTCATTTGAGCACACAACTGGAGAATCGTCAAGTCCTTCATCAACCAATGCCAAAAGTAAGTTTCATGTTTAAATCTTAATTGCTTTTCATCATTTAATCACCAAATATTTTCTTGTTTGTTGTATATTTCCTATTTTGCAGTTTGTCTACTGGAACTTTAGCTGGATCTTCACCTTGCAAGAGTTCACTTATTACTGCATGCAAGAATCCTTTTAGATTCATGTAACCTTTCATCTTCCACCATGCATGCGACAACATCTATAAATATTTGAAATACCTTCTTTGTTTCATCTTAGCATTGATTTCTTCTTTTGGTACTTGTTTATGGCCCTTTTCAGACAAAGCACACTTCTTGAGCTCGAAGCTCCTTGAGTCTCAAAAATTGTGCCATGTTCAACTGATTTTTCCTCATAGGCACATGGGTGTATCGTAAAGGCACACAGCTTCCACTTTCAACCCTTCAAGGTGATAAACTATGCCCTCTTTGCCTTAAGGATCTTGGGCGCATCAAGAAGGCATGAAGCCTCATCACCAAGCCCTTCAACATTCAACAATGCACCCTCCTTTGTCTTGAGTGCATAGGCACACTTTGAAGGCACGAAGCTCCACTTTCCTTATCCTTCGTCTGTTCGAAGTGCGATAGTGTGCCCTCCTTGTCTCCCATTCCTTTCAATCTTCAAGGTGCTATAGTGCACTAACGCCAATCCTTGCCATGGAAAATTTTAGGGGCGAATTTTGGCCCTTAGGCGAAATTAAGGGGTTTTAAATTTTTAGTGGGCGAATATTTTGTATCATAGTATATTTTTTCAAATCGCTCAAATTTATTTTATAAAAAAATTAGATATGGAGGTTGGCCCACCTTATTTTAAGGGAGAGGGTAAAAAAGGTAAATTTAGCCCTTGAAATTAGGAGTTACAACCTTCCATTCGCCCTAATTTTCAAGAATAGGTTTTATTTAAGTGAATCCTATGGGCCAAATGCCATAGTTATAAAAGAGGTATGATAAATAAATAAAAATATAAATAAATGAGAGGTATGGTAAATAAATAAAACATTTTTTATATTTACTCCATAAGTCACCTTATATACATGCAAGGGTGTAAACAAATAAAAATATAAATAAAGTGGAGGTATGGTAAATAAATAAAACCGTTTTTTATACTTACTCAAAAGGTATGGTAAATAAATAAAAATATAAATAAACTAGAGGTATGGTAAATAAATAAAACCTCTTTTTATATTTAGTCCATAACCCTCTTTCTATTTATCAAGGCTCAAAAAAGAGGTTTTATTTAAGTGAATCCTATGGGTGAAATACCATATTTGTAAAAGAGGTATGGTAAATTAATAAAAATACAAATAAACGAGAGGTATGGTAAATAAATAAAACTTTTTTTTATATTTAGTCCATAAGTCACCTTATATTTAAGGACACTCAAAAAATGCATTATATTTAGGTCAAACCTATGGGCAAAATACTATGGGCGAAATACCATGGGCTAGATTATTATTAATACCATGAAAAAAAAACATTATTAACCCTAATATTAGTATTAATAAGAATAAAAATGGCACATGGTATTGACCCATGGGATTCACGTGGAACGTAGCCTATTTAAAGGGGGGAATTAAACCAGCATAGATCCATGTTTACTCTAGATCTACTAAACCCCGAGAGGGATCAAATATCGTGATATGCAAACTAGCATAGAGTGAAAAAATATTTGATCCCTCTCGGGGCTTGGTGGATCAAGAGTAAAAATGGATGTTGTAATTTAATGTATGTTAAACATTTTAACTTGGTTAAATTAAAAATTAAAATAAAAATCAATTATTAATTTTATTAATTTTTATAAATTACTAATAGTAAATTTTAAGCTCCAAGTTTATGATAACCCATGGTATTGACCCATGGTAATACCATTGTATTCATGTGAGCATAGACTATTTAAAGGGGAAATTCTATCATCTTAGATCCATCTTAATTCTAGGTCTACCAAGTGCTTAGAGGGATAAATAGATTTCATCCCTCTAAGAGTGGTAGATGTGGAGTTAAGATGGATATAGGTTGGTTTTTATGATAATGAAGATATTAAATAGAGTTAGGAAATTATACTATAAAAACATCTTAAGGTGAATGGTTAAAGCTACATTTAGTCACTTCACAAAATTTAGTAAAAAATACCAATATCTCCATTAATATTGGTTTTTCTATTTTAACAAAAAAAGATTCAAAATAGTGAAACCTTATCACTCTTTCCGCATCACCCTCGCAGAAGATTTCCCACCATTTTTCAAACATTCTCAATATTGATGTTGGATTAGTTGTTTGAAAAATAAGCTGGTTTGTACAACCTTTCATCTTCTGTGCTATTCTTAGTTTGTCCTAATGATCTGTAGGGGTTGGAGCCACTGCAACATATTTTCTTAAAAGGTGGAGATTGTTCACCAAAAAGGAAATTAATCTACATGTTACAACGCTGTTAAAAAATGTGAGACATATGAGGGTAGTGAATTATGCTAATAAGAAATTTAGATTGGGAGAGACATAATTAAATTTTATTATTTAATTGAAGACTTCCAATTAAAATAATAATAAATCTACATTTATATATTCATATATTGATTGGAACACTTCTCACAATGGTCACTTCTTTCAATTAGATCCCCTTCAAGCCTTTGGGATACCTAATACTTTCTTATATAATATAGTTGGGGCTTGCTACTTGTTAGTGTGTTGGGGTAAACAAACTTGATGTGTTTTTTTTATCTTGCAGTAGGAGTCTATGGAATAAGAAAGAAATTTGATAACTTGAAAAAAGTTGTAGAGAAAGGATTAATCTCTCCTACCTTGACAGAACTCATGGTCAATATCAATACCTACAAGAACTTTGTTGTGGAATATTATCAAAACTAATAGAAGGATATGAAAGAGTGTATTGTAAGAACCTTGACAAACATGGCCACTGAGACTTGGAACATTGTTTGTAGGAAGAGAAAATTACGCTTCTTTTTTCCAAACATGTATGTTAGTATATTATAGTTTAATGAATATGTTTTCTTATTATCATATATGGTTTCATACTTTAACAAAACATTCACCAAGACTTCACAATGTTTTATTATTCAGTAAAATATTTGCCAAGATCTTACAAAATTTTATAATTCAGTGAAAGATTCTCCATCACTGTACAAGATAATATAATCTGGAGAGAGATTCGCCAAACAAAATTATATATACATATTATATTATTGATAAAAATCACCTCCCATTTTTCCTATGTATCATGGGGATTAGCCCATTTATTATACATATAAATTTAGGGTGGTTCTTAAAATTTTCCCTGATCCTTTCATATTTCTTGAGTGCATTAGTGCACTACGAAGCCTTGAATGACCATGCATGTCCATTTGTGCTTCAAGAGTGCACCATCCTAGTTTACATGTGTGTTTTTTGCTTGCATGCAAGTTATTTTTGGTTTTTATTTATAGTTTTTCATGTTCTATCATCCATGATGACTCTTTAAGCATAATTACATGTTTTTCCACATAGTTAGTTGTGTTAAGCTAATCTTTTCATTATGAGTGTGATTCCACAAACAAGTGTCTGTGCTACAAGTGTTACCATTGTATTGCTATCTCTTAGAGACATGCCACTGCATAAAGTAGCCTCTAAAGAACTTTTAGAAGAAAGTGACGGCGAGTCACTTGAATTTGGAAATTCTAATGTTCCCATACATGCAGGCACTCATTATTTTATTGACAAGACAACATAGGTTACCTGAAGCAACATCTACAAGGAATTCATGCAAAAAACATTCCTTGAGGACTTATAAGATGTACATACATATATAAACATAAATAAGTCTAGGACACACATGATCACATACAGATATGCAGTCATGCCATATGGTGAAGCTATTGAATGGATAATTAAACATATGTATGACTCACACCTCGCGCCACGTAGTGAGAGTGGAAGTCACCTTGTGACTTATTATAGTGAGGATATGCATACATACTCTAAGATTCTCAAGCCTAATGTGTATGCAAATGATTTCTTCTATACAAAATGGGGAAACCTCAACATAATTGATGTTACAAAATAATGGTGTCGAGAACCTACCAAGTTCTTCCATCACCCATCAACAGTTTATTTGATGAACATCTTAAGATAATTGTATTAGTATTTGATGACTATGTATTGTCGGATGTTTGGGATTAAGAACACCAAGGTTTTCTAGGAAAATTGGATATATATGATCAATATAGTGGTTAACTATACAAGATATTTTAATTGGGTTGATATTTTATCATATGAGTTGTAGCGATAGGTGGGGTGGGTTAAAGAATCTTTCAAAGCAAAACAAGCTCCATAATTTTACACATCTGCATATCTCCTAGATGGTATCTATGCACGATATGCATTCACAAAGCTGTATTGGAACTAGAATAATAAAGATAAGTTCCAAGTGTATGTCCACTGTAGGGTGTTATCATAAGGAAGCTACAAAGGTGCATATGACAGTTTGGTTGAACACTTCTTTGCAACCAACTTTCACTTGATATTGGAGGCTGACTCACCACGAATGATAGATGAAGTAAAGGAGTCACTTCACTTATTTCGAATTGGTTTCCATCTCCAGAGGGAACATATATCAAAATCTTCAAATGTCAAACAACCACTTATCTTATGCCGCAATATGTGACAAACAAGGTGGTCATGCAAGAGGTGGAAAATCAACTAGGAAAGGGTGTGTTGGTAACCCTTCACAGGAGGAAGAAAGCCCCTTGGACTAATTTTCCATTAAGAATTGACTTATATGAATTAAAGAGTCATAAGGAATTATGAGATGGAACTAGAGAGCTGAGCCACCTACACATCGTCATGAAATATTTTCATGCATATGATCCTAGATGAATTGTCATGCAACATTGTGAAAGCATTAAGCATAATAAAAGGTATTCATCAATATGTCGACTAGAGGATGAAAATATAAAGAATTGGTACAATGCAAAAATCAAGGCATATCCAACCATGGGTACTAGTTCACCTCCCAATTCACTAGCTCGAGAATTGCAAGAGCATGAACAAGAACAGGAGGAGGAAGAAACAACACCTCAAGTAAAGAAGTTTTCTCCCATGAAAAGGATCAGGTACTCATAAGGCAAAAGCAGTAGGAAATGGAAGGTTGATCCTTTAAATACATGATATACAAAAACAGAGCCACAAAGGAGAGAAGAAGAAGAGGACGAGGAGGAGAGAAAGAAGCAGGATCAATTGCTTGAAAAGCAACTTGTAGAAGAAGAAGATAAGAGATAGGAAGAGGAAGAACAAAAATGGAAGTCTTAGGAGGAGGAAGTAACATGAAGGGTGGAAGAAGAATAATTGAATCATGATCTAGAGAAGGAGTAGGAAGAGGAATAAGACACCATCCAACCCATGGTTGATGAGCCCAATACTCTCATTGAACAACTATTGATAGGGGGGCATCTTCCATTTTAGAAATGGGGATGACACCTCCTCCAATAGATTGAGTCACGAATATATGTTGCATAGTGTTTTATCAGTTCAAGAACAGGATCATAAAAAAAAGGCATAGGTAGTTTCCCAATGATCCTCAGGACCCAGTCTCAGTAGCGACAAAAATTGTGATTACCTCCAAGACTAGAAGAAATTTGAGGGCAGTTATGGAGGCAAATATTGCATTCATTACAATGACACAATATAACTGAGTACTTACTAAATGATAATTCCAGGTTGAAAAGAGAACTTGTTGCAATGAAGCAAAAGGTAGAGCATCATGGAGAACCAACAAAAGTTATCATATAATTCCAATACCACAGAATGATAGTCAACCATGCTAGATGAATTGGGACCAATGGAGGATACCGTGGCATGATTATATAATGAGATTATACTTATACAATAGGTCGTAGCCCCTTTCATTGGCATTGAAAATAATGCATACGAACTGAGGAAGCTCCTAAAGATAAAAAACTAGAGTAGTTGACCAATCTAGGAGTGGGCTACCAAATACCCAAATGCCACAGAGAATTTGGAGAAGAAGGATAAACTCTCTGCAGAAATTGATAGAGTGAAATTGATACTCCACCTATAGAGTTAATCACATTTGAGAACACAGTAGGTTAAAAATATGATTGCATATAATCAACTACATAATGGGTTTGAGTCTCTTACACAAAATCAAAAGATACCCTCCATTGGATTCCTTAAAGTAATCAGAGGTAGGGATGTCATCTTTCAGGAGATCAAATATTACATTGAAAAAGAAAAGTAGCCAACAGAAAAGGAAGGCTTGGAGGTGACCAAATATGTTATTCAATAATATGCCTTTACGCCAGTCAAAGTGCACGTGAAGATTTTATGGCTATGGAATAATGTCCATTCGATCTCCAAGAATATACTATCAGAGCCATGAGAGGTAAGGGTGTGCTACAATGGAGACTTGCCAAACCAAATCGAAGCCATCATAAAGAAGTTTAGAGCTTGGCACTCTTATATCACAAATGAACTCCGTGAATAAGCACATGATCTATCCATTTGGTTAGTTTTGTCTTTTAGCAGTTTTGTCTTAGTAGGTGACTGTCTCATGTGTAAATTATCTGATGTGATAAATGTTATGTAATGAATTCCAAGGGACATAAGTGTAATATGAATGTCTGCACATTGGAATGTATTGAGTCATATTATAATATGAATATTCATAGAAGTCAAATAGTCACGAGAATCTCAAGAGTCACTGTATTTGTTATGAATAGCCCCTCATAACTCAAGAAAAAGTCTTTTTGGCCAAGCTTTTGGAGGCTTATCCTTGGCTTCTCTTATACCACATAGGAGATATATATTCTATGGAGAAGCAAGTTTTGGCTTTGTGTTCCGCTAATGGATAAAATGTTTCATTCACATAACAATATACTTGGAATCTTATGCTTATAATCTGAAGCTCATAGAGATGGCATTCCTTCATGCATGTATTGTGTATATAGTTGGACTATTCTGGTTATGTGTATGATAAATGTTAATTTATTCACATACTAAGTTAATGAACTACTTTTTTTTCTTAGATATGTTCATTGTTGAATGGATGCTCTATATTTCAATTACTATTGTTTACTATCTAGAATAATCTATAGGTATTCAACAAATATTTCTTACCTCTCTCGGTCCCCCTTTAGGACAGTACAATTAGTTTTCTAACCGGTGGCTCATTTCCCTCACCAACGATGTGAGACTTCCTAGTATATCTTACATTGGGTGTCTCCAAAGGTCACATCCTTGTCGGCCGAGAGAGACATTGCATTCTCTTATGTTTGATTGCAACCTAGGCAATCCAGGGTGGCCAAACCGTATGAATGGATGGGACTCGTACACCAAATGTTGTGAGGTCTAGTTGGGAATTCACATCGGGGAGATCCCCTTCAAATTTTGGTAGAATACAACATTGCCAAAATAATGTATGTCATTTTTCATTTAAAATATTTAGAGTTCACATTCCTACAATATTTTGTAGAGATTTAGTTTTATGTCGGACACATAACAAGGCTTCTTCAATCTTGTTTTCAAAGTCATTTATTTTTTACTAGCATTAGATGTTGTTTGGTAACTAATTATTGATTATATTTGAATAAAATAATCATTCCTTCATAGGATTTACTACCTAGGTTCCCACCATTATTCGGTTATTGAAATAAATAAAAAACATATGTACGGTTTTATGGATAGGGGTATTACATTCTCTCACCTTGAAAGATAACACCATATTTAATGTTTGTCTCTTCTTCTTTTCATCCTCTTGATATGTTTCCTGAGTATTTATCTTCAACTATGGCTTTTTTTTCAACTAGATTACATTTGTCTCTTGCAATTTTCTTTTTAGATCATATTTGAATCATGACATCTATCTCCAGTCATGATAGTTTTGTAACCATAACAACCAAAAGGGGATTCTTCCTCTTCATATTGAATAATTTTATTTTCAATAAAAACCAATAAGTAAAAAAAATAATGTTTGATTAACAATAATAAATATTTACAGCTACGAAAATCTTCAATTTTTACTTTTAATCTTTTAGCCAATGTTCAATTTTGTAAAAACAAGAACAAAGTATTTATAAAAAAATATTGTTACATGAAAATATTCTTGGAAACCATGGAAACTTCACACAATATTTTAATTACAGGTGGTTTATTAGTTGTGGAAAACACTCTAAAAGTGGTTTATGAACCCTACAACAAGCATCTTGGGTGGTTTACCAACCTCTTTGGCAAGGACCCCATGGCCTATGGAATACAATGAGTATTTCTCACTCATAATCGTTATATTTTTAATAATAATGCTTTCATATATCGCAGTACCTCTGTAACTTCTCAGAGAGAACATAGTTCTCTAATCACTGAAATGGTGAAAATAGTCATAAGTGGAAAAAGTGCATATTGTCTTAGCCCTTTCTAAACACATCCACAAGACTAGTATCTTGAATTCCTAGAAATATAATTTAGGTTGCTCCTGAACTATGATTCCATTATTTCCTGCTCGAGTGGTAGGCTCCTTTCCTAAGAGGAAAATAATTAGAAATCTTTCACAAATTTATACCTCCTTAAACTAAATAGTGTCCTTGTAGTTCTCGGTACAAGTCTATTATTTATCTCCCACTTGCACCTTTAAATTATGATTTCCTTTATCTTTTGTCGTCATTTTCACGCATCTTCCACCCATTACATTTATCTCCAGTCATGTTAGCTCTTGGAGGCTTTAAATCCATGACATTTATCTCTAGTGTTGTTAGCTCTTGGCGGTTTTCCACCCATGACATTAATCTCTAGTCGTGTTAGCTCTTGGGGGTTATATTAGCCAACCATGGTCATCCCTTTGTTAAAAGGGAGGATTTTTTTTTTAATTCCCTTCATGGACCATAACTAATTTTTAATGGTTCTTGACAGTCATGAGTCTAAGCTCTCGTGTTGTGGCTCCTTTAATATGAATAAAACAAATATTTACATTTTCATGAATAATATTTACTTTTCATTTTCAGAATCATGTCATCTTAGAAACTCACAAAATTCACTTTAAAATATATTTATCACTTTTCCTTGATATTATTTGTCAATCTACATAAAATATTAACTATAAAAATTAGGTTGTAATTTGAGTCTCACTATCATCGAATGTTTCCTTGAAGAATTTTCCAATTATCACATTTGATTCCTACCAGCTCATTATTCCTTGAAAATTTTTAGGCCCTACTACCCGATTTTCCTCGTGGTTTTGACCGTCAATTAGGGCGTCCCCCAAAATAAATCAATCCACAACAATTATGACTTACATCTTACGTCATAAGGTGTTCGTTATTTCAAGTTTTCCACATAACTAGTAACATGCATTTTAGAAAAAGCATCACTATATTTTCTATGTATAATATGTCATGTCATGTTTTCATAATAATAAACATTATACCTTCACATTTCAATTGCAAACCACATTTCAATCTCTTATCTTTCACTAGTTCTTATTTTTCATGTTGTCGGAATCTTAGTTGCATCACTACACTACCATTAAGCTACCCTTGTTTAATCATATTACTAGCATTAGTCATAAATGTATTTCATAAAGCTATGCCCTTCACAAAAACTTCTTAGTTACAAAATGTCTTGTCACATATACCCAAAATGCATTTCAATTTTCACATGATGTTTCTTAATGTTTCAATCAGGTAAGATAGTACGGGTCCTATAAATATTTTTCTTACATAAACAATTTCCATGCATTAAGAGTAAGCATAGGAGATAAGTACACCCTATAGATAATACATACAAGGGAATTTAAATCAAGGTTTCGACATATATGTTTTCTTCAACAAGAATTAATGAAACATGACCTTCTAATAAATATAACCATTTTGATCCAAACATTGACATTCACCATAGCTCTATTTCATGAGAAAATATATGTTGATTTTCATGCACATGAATTCAATTATGAGTTATTATGCAACATTACTAACTTAAGTTCAATCACATGAAATTTTCTGGTCAATAAAATTAGTAATACCAACTGATTCAAAATGTCATCTAGATTCCAATTAGAGATGAAAAGAAACATACCACAATTCCACAACACAATGGACTTAACTAATTAGGTTTAATGTTTAATGTCACCCACAACATTCACACATACGAGAAGAATTTCTAAAAGATGAAAATATGATATTTGGTGGATGCATGATGTATATTGACTCATTCATACTAACCCAACACTAAATCATCAACTTGTAGAACTAGATTGTTATGTCTAAAGTTTGAGAAAACAATGTAATTAGAAATATCTAGCTAATACTAGTTTTGTCATTAAGCAAAACATGCATTAAACTATCAAATAATCTTGGTTTCCATTATCACATGAATTACCATTTTGCATGTCCATATGAAAGGGTACAACCCATTTCCTTTTTGCTCTTATTATTAACATAACAATGAATTCCTATTAGTTACATTTATAAAACACTACAGTTATCATGATCTAAGTTCCTTTTAACATTCAAGCATTATAGTCATGCTTTTTCATGGTTAAACAAATGTGCACTTCCATAGCCATCATAGTTTCTTGCACATTATCTTAATATGCATAAGAGAATATAAGAATTTGTAATCATACATAAGAACAAATTTACTGTTAGTAAGTGAGTGTCGATAAAAAATACAAGAAACATACTCAAATTCGATTAACATCTTGACATCATTAAGCCTACAATATGAATATGAATTACCACTATCACATTGTTAAAAATTAACAATAACCTTCAATCAAAGAATCAAATGATGCATATTGTAATATATTTATTCCAATCTACCTTTAGGGATATATATAATAGTTCGTTGATAGATCTTATACGATCTGTTAGCATTGCATCTCAAAGGATAATAATAATGTTTTATCAAAACCTATGGTATTATTCCATGCTAATTCCATAAAGAAAATGTAACTTATTAAACAGACAATGCTACCAATTATCATAAATTCAATTGACATTCAAATTAATTCCTCAACAAGATGCAATTAATCGATCCTATTAATCATCATTTTACTCAACTAGATCTAAAACTTGACTTATTTCTTATCTTCAACATTCTAGAGGGTGCTTTCATGTTTTTTTTTAACATGATTACTTTTTTTTACTAGTTTTACTGGCATGTAATATTATGTAATGACATCCCATGGTCCTTAATTGATAATTAAATGATATAATCATGATCGCTAAGTGCAGTAACCTTAGAAAAGGAATAGTAAATCTCATGAAGTAATAAATGTTAATGCAACTTATTAGCATAATTTTTTTTGCTGTAGCTATCTATCATTAACATTGTTCAATTAATCACACTCATTAAAAAAACATTGGATGATAAAAGTTTCAACATCATTCAAGGTAGAAATATCATCAAAATAATAGAATAGAAAAAAAATGAATAGTCATCGGTATACCCTAGAAACCCTAAAGTGAAAAACCAACAAATGTTTATTTTATTAAACATTTCATGAGGGAGTTCATCCTTCATTGAATGGAAACAAGGGACTCCATCATTTGTTCGTTGTTGAAATTTTACAAAAAGGAATATATGTTTTTAATTCAATCATAATTAACTAAGATGATTATATTAAACATGTTTTCATTTTACCCAACAATTTTGTTTTTCAAGGACAATATGTTCGTGGCATGGTTGTTTCTTGCAGTAACATAATCATCATAAACTATGGTAGAGGAGCTTCCATTATATTGGTAACAATAATTATACATAATGACCTCATTTCATGCAATACTATTTTTTTAAATCTATATTTCGATCACTACAAAAGAGGCTAGTTTAGAAATTATCACTCGATTTTGTGGTGAAAGTCATGAGTCTTTCTTGCAAACACTATCATTAGTACAATCTAACATCATGATTATCAAAAACAAAAAGATTATGACCTTTTTGATTAGATATATAATGTGAGAGATGTATCCAATATTCAATTTCTACTGGTTATCCTTTCATATCATTCTACACATTATAGGTCTCTTCAAGAAAACAGTTTCTTTCACATGTAAAAGTAAAATTCATCTCCATAACTAATCTCTTACTCTTTAATGCACAACCATAAATATTTATTACTTACAATATATTAAATTTTTTTTTCCCAAGGAAAAAAATCAATCTTCCAATAATTTGAAAAATTACATATAGTAGATGCGAGTGGCATATGCATAACTGTTGGCGAGGGCCAGTTCAAGTATTTGTCAAAAAATAATAAGTTTTGGCTGAAACTATACGAAGAAAGAGCTGTATATATTCACCTCACAGGGTGTTCATCGTGACTAGTATGCAGATAATTTTAAAAACATAAATATATAAATATAATGATACTAAGTATCAGCAATAGAAAAAACCATCCAAAATTAGGCTGAGTACGCCATGCTCTGTCTATGTATGGTTGATGGTAATACTGATATTGTTATGCTCTTAGCTGTTCTTGAATCATCCACAAGCAAGTGGGGTGTGCCGAGGCCTCCTTGGATAATTTGTTAGTAGCTTCATTATGTTAATGTGTTGACAAGTGATACAATATATTAACTATTATACACAAAGCCATACTTTTAATGTATTTAATCCAAATGCAAAACTACGGAAATTTATTTTTACAACCATGGTAATTTTGTTTCGAGTTATTATTCTTATTACAAAAACATGCATAACAATATACTTATTTATTCTAATTTCAAAATTATTCTTATGAATATGCATGTAACAACATATGAAAACAATATAAAATAGTCATTCCTTATTCCTATATTCCAAATGCACCATTCTCATGCATACCCTTATAAAAGTTTACCTATTTATCGATATTCCAAATGGAAAAAGTATTTTAGCTATATAATAGTAACATGAAATCTGGATGTGAATGAAGGGTGTGCATACAATTATAAAACCATGTCTTTTTATTTGTTAACTTGCATGTTAATAAACACAATTACAAAATCATGACTATTCAAAAAATCATCATAGCTAACTTATCTCTCTATGCACAAGAATTTATTCAACTTATCTATAAAGTCTTCTCAACAAAAGTATCATGGATAACTTATCTTTCTACACACAAGAACTATGCAATCTTTTCAAAAATATTAACTCATTTCATTTATCTTTCTATGCATAAAACTATTTTCCCTTCCTATATGATTTCTTCACTATAATTGAATATCCCTTTTTACTTTTCTTTATATTCCATTCATTTATACTATCCTTTCTTTAATGTTTTTTTTAATAATATTCACTTATCTCCTTTTCTGTTTTAATCATGCATCCATATAAATCTTCCCCTGCTTTTATTTATAACCTACTTCTTCCGTGTAACATCCTTAAATTGAACCCATGTGAAAGGGCAACAATGAGCCCGTACTAAGTATTTAACATAACATAAACAATGTATAGTATTCCACTAAACACAAAACCAAGTGACAACCTACCTAACATGGACCTATTAAATCAAATGAAAGGTAACCTGAGATCTTTGAGGTACCTATCCCCTCTAAATAAATGATGAAGGGGGCACTAACCTTCCTTTGATGTACTTGCGCCTTAGATCTTGTCCTAACCCAAATTTCTTGAAATATTCATAATTCCTTAAATAATAAACCTTGAATTATATTTCGAGTTAAATGAGAAAGAGCAAGGTTTTAATTGTTACTTTTCACTAATTTGTTAATATGTATCAACAAGTTCTCCTCATTCATTATTCTGACAAGAGATTTAAAACTCTACTATCATTTAGTTCGATGACCTTCCAATAATTTAATATGCCTTTCCCCATCGTGGTCGAGGCATCTCAAGTTCCCATTGGCTCCAGCAACCACATTTGTTGTGATTCAAGACTGCCCATACACTATGGCTGTAAGTTTAGGAGCTTAGGAGCTTTATGTTTAGGAGCTTTACCTCACTACAACCTGATGTTCATGTGGCATGGGAGAACTTTTAGGGCATGGGATAATATGGCATGTGGCATGTGGACTGACATTTTCCCTAATTTTCTAAACTCGAAGAAAAATGAGCAAGGGAAGTCATGTATTGAAAATATGAAAAAAGATGAATATATAAGAAAGTTAGAGGAGGCAACAACCATTATTTCCAACCTTACATAGGACAAGCCATTGTCAGTGTGAAGAGAAGATATTTCACTCGTCTCTCAAATGTTGACCCTTTGCACAACTTAAAAAAACAGACCCTCTATCTAATATACTCCCAAATATCGTGAAGACTGCATCCTGAATATGTGTCCCACTTCCTTTTCGCAAGACAAGGCACTTTTCATTTACAATAATTAGAGTTAACAGATCTTTAGTTTGACGTTGAACACATAACAAGGCTTCTTAGAATCTTGTTTTCAAAGTCATTCAATTTTCTTGAGTGTTAATAACTGTTTGGTCACTAATTATTGATTATAATTAAATAAACTAATAATTCCTTCAGCTGGGGGCAAGAATGGTTAGCTTGGGAACATCTAAACTTGATCTTACTTCTTGTTATTTTTTTAGATATTCTATTTAAATCAATATGTATGGCCATCTACTGGTATCTAGTATTATCCAATGTGTTTTCATAGGCCTTTGACTTTAACATTTTAGCACAATGGTTCTTGGTTTAAGAATTGGTCAAACTTGTAGATGACTAAAAATGCAAGCAAATAACACTGTATATTTAAATCGCCCTTGTAAGTGTTTATTGTAAAATGACCATGTAATTATGTTTTGAACTTAATTAAAGAGTTTGAATGTTCACACACTTTATTTTCTCCTCTAAGGTGTCATATGAAAATAAAACAAACGTGAAGAATTCACAACAACCACCATATAAAATCTTTCTACAATGTAAAATTCTCTATATTAAATGAAAATGGTTGAATCAAGCAACATTAATATCACAATAACATTGAAAATTAACTCGACATTTACATTTAACTTTCATCATATGTTTCTCAAACAACAATGTCAAAATATACATGAATAATTTTCAAATTTAGCTCATATTTGTGTTAAATTGGAAAAATGTTTGGGAATCAAGGTGAAGAGAAATATATTAGACATGAAATATATTTGTTGGATAGAATTTCCACTCATCGTAAGTTGAAGCATTCATAACCCTTGGGTTTGACATGAATAGTTGAAAATATTGAAGATGGATGAAAAATGGAGAACAATCAGTAGCCAATTTAAAGGATTAATTAAGAAGTCCTTTAAATCAATTAAGATTTGGTGGACAGCTAATAAATTAAGAATTCATCTATTAAAATACACAAAAATTTGAAATTTTCCATTTCTTGCAAAAACCCTTGTAAGAAATATGAAAAAATTCAAGATAATCTTCAAATAACCTTAGTAGATTGTGAAAACCAAAATAAACCATCACATCGATGCTAAAATTTATTTCAGTTAACATTCCCATATAATTCATACACAATCCACATAAAAGATGAAGTTCACAACTCAAAATGCCATGAAAATTACATCACTACATTGACATGTATTAAACTTGAAAATATGACAAAGGTGTGACAAAATACATGATCCAAAGATAACCAAATCCCAAGAGTTATTATAAAATTCTTCCTTAGAATAGTTGCAAAACCTCCCAGCAATTCACCAAAAATTTTGGTAGAGTTTCCCTACAACCAAGATTTCTCCCCCAAAGATTTACAAAATAAGGCTTATATATAGGCACTCAAGAACGTATCCCTCACCCTAAACCACTAGTGGTATTTAGAAAACTATCAAGGTTGTTACAGAATTTCTACGGGTACTATAACTAACTTCTTCTAGAATTTTACTGAAGGGTTTGTTGGCATTGGGTGGGTCCCTTCAAATTTGACTTTAAAAGCTTTTCATTCTCTCTCTTGGCTAGGTAGTGGGCCTTCTCTTTCTTCTTTGGAATTTCCTGAGCCACGGGCTATAATGGGCGCACTGCCAAAGATGCCATTGGTGACAATGGCCATGTCACTCTCGATGGTTTTGAACTTATGCCTACTTCTACTAACATTTCTTTTGACTCTGATATGAGTTCTCTTTAGACCACTGCCCTATACACATCCATTATGTTCTTCTATTCTTCTCATAATGGAACTTCACATGATAGTCCAGTCTCCCTTCTACTTGAAAAGGCCCTTTAGTATGAATCAAAAGCAAGCTCAGAATGTTCTTTATATAGGTCCACAATGCCCTCCCGTAGTGATATATGTTTTTCCTCTTCAAAGTCCTTTTGATCCTCCTTAATGACCTTCAATCCACTTATAAAAGACTCTTTGGGGGTATAAGTTTCCATTTTTATCGAATAACAATGGGAAATTATTTCTGTATAACTTCTCACATTTACTTTCAAACTCATGTATCTCCTGAGTCATGTTCTCTACTTTTTCCTCCATCCGTGTTATGAACTCATGCTTATTTTTCCCGTATCTATCCCTTGCTACCAAACGGGAGTGATCAATGTTTTCCTTCATGACCTCTTAGTTGGTCATATGGTTATCATGGCTTTCTATGAGTTTTTCCTAATGTTTCCCTTGAGCATGTTTGTTTATTCGGAGGCTACCTTGACAATCTCAATCATCTCTTGTACTAAATCCAAATGCCTCAATATTGAAATCTACAATTTTGATGATTAATTTTTATTTTTTTTTTCCTCTTAGAGGTGCTCTATAGCCAAACATAAGGGAGATGTGTAGGTGTAATGCAAGAAATTTTGTCAACATTTTTAATGTCAAGATTATATATATATAATAAAACAAAATTAAATGTCTAACTTCATATGTTTAATTGAAGTTAAAACATATATAAATAAAAAATGTAAAATGTAAAATAATTTCACCAATGATCTCTTGAGTCATATTAATTTATAAAAGAGAATTTAACAAATAAATATTAATAAATTGGATAAAGATAAAGTACAAGACCATCGACTATAACTAAACCATGGGTGACATTTTCTCAAAATCTATTTATCATAATCAAATCCACTCACTAAAATTGAATTTTTAATTTCTTATAGAAATTATTATATATAATATTTAGTTTGATAGAAATTAAAAATTCATAATTTAATAATACAATTCAAATCAATTAATATTAATGTCCGCATGGGGTAGCTCAAGTGGCAATGGCCATGGAAATGAAGTCTCACCGGAGATCTTGGGTTCGATTCTTGTGCTACCCTCCCTGGAAATGGGGTGAATAACAGACATGTAAAAACTCGAAAATGAGAAGGTCCCACCTAAGCTTAAAAAAAAAAATCAATTAATATTAATAAAAAATAAATAATATTAATATAGGGTAGTTAATTTGACCATCATAATTTGACATTGTAATATACTTATTATACAAATTATGTGTGTGATCCATTAAAATAATTAGTATAAAATATAACTATATATATTAGGCATTTAATAAATGCAAATATTTGTAAATGGGATACCAATGGAATGCTTTAACAATAAATAAAGTGAATAATTATATGGAAATATCCATCTGAATTTCTAAGTGAAATTTAAAATTATAATTAAATATATTAATAGATTAAATGGTTCTATTTGAAGAGTTATTTTTGGCCAATTTTATTCTAAATATAGTACAAATTTTTGAAAGTCTTGCTTTTATGTTGTTTAATTTGCAAAGATCAATGGTTTTTTAGGGGCAAAATATGTTTGTGCACTCAAACATGTATCTTAAACAACAAGAAATCACAATCTTGCTAGAAATTATAGTATCATATTCCAACCAAAAAGTCATTTACTCAATTAGTTAGACTAGCCAAATTAAGTTTAAGATAATGATTATTTTTATTAATTTACAAGTTTAATTTCCAAAAATTAAAAATCAACAATTTAAAAAATTAATAAATAAATATAGATTTTTTTTTCAAAATTTTTAACATAAATTATTATTTTTATTTATTTTTGGTAGGTAAGCATCCACGGGGGTTTGAACCAGTGACCTATCGCAAGGAGTGTCTTGTTAGGTCCTTATAATACTAGTGATTACCCCATTACTATTGTAGTTGTATCCCTTATTAATATTGTTGTGCCCCTATTGCCCCCATATTGTTATTATTGTGCCCCATAGAATCCCTCTATTGTTATTTTTGTGCCTTTATATTATTATTGTTAGGTCGGCTGGGTTATATTGTGACTGAGACTCCTATATATAGAAACGACATTTTGTCATTTGAATCATCAAGGAATCATTCATTGTATAATGTAAAGGAGGTTGCCACCTTAAAGAGGCTGAATTCTAAGGCGTTGATCTATCCTTTCTATCTTTTTGTGAGCTGGTTTCATAACATTTGGTATTAGAGCTTTTGGATTCTAGGGTTTCGCTGCTCCAAATAGGTCATCGTGGTATTTTGCTATAAATTTTTTTTGCGACGTTTCAGAAGGAAAAAAACCCATTTGAGAAGAAATCACATTGAACCTTGAGTCTGAATTTCAGAGCTTTTCGCACTATATTTACGGAGATATGATCTCAAGAAGTTGGTCCTTTTGCATACTCTTGAATTACATTCCAAATAGGTGACCTGGGGAAAATCGTCATAACTTTTTCTCTTAGCATCGGATTGAAATTTTGTAAGAACGTACAAGAAGAGAACGAAATGTAGTTTCTTGTGTATATTTTTTAGAGCCAAAGGTCAAAATAGGGACACATGGCACGTCGTACAAGTTCACTCTACTGAACTAGTCTATAATCAGGTCACTGTGGGAGATTTGGCATAACGCTTCCTTGGAGAATCCAATTTGGATCAGACTGGTGGCATTGAAAGAGGACACAGAGAACTACTACAGGTCACAATTTCGAAACTGGATGATCTGAAATTACAGAGATACATCAGAGGCAATATCGAGCTCCTACAAAGTGAAAAAAGGTGTGTAGATTTTTTTAAATTCTTGCTTGGTTTCAAAAACTATTTTGAAGGAATTCAAAGGGCATAGTAGAGGATTATTATCGGTAACTGATGCCTCAAGGAAAGAAAATGCAAATGCCTAGTAAGCAATGTGAAATCTCTAGCATGACTCATGAAGAAGAGGAAGAAATGCTACATGATATATCAAAATTAAAAGACCAAGTGCAACAAATGTCACTCTCACAAAAGCTAACAGAAGTTAAGATAAATGACATGGAAGCTAAGATGAATGGCATGGAAGCTAAGATGGAAAATTTGAAAATAGATTTGAACACAAATTTGAAGACAGGCATGGTAGATTTTAAGACAGATTTGACAAATTTTCTACAAGAAATACTTACTAATGGTGAAAGGGTAGTAAAGGAAACTCATGATGCAAACAAAAGAAATGTTAATCATGATTTCATAGACTCTAATGTTGGATTGAAGACCCACCATATTCCAATAATCGATATGAGGAAGTTTGATGGCAAGGATCCTGCAACATGGATATTACAAATGGAGCAATTTTTCGATCTCAATAATGTGCAAAATACACAAAAGGTATGTATTGCAACTTTATATTTGGAACCAAATCAGTTTGTATGGTATCAATGGCTTTGCTCTCGTAAACAAATTATCACTTAGGCAATTTTTACGGAACAATTGATAGCACATTATGAGGATACAAAAAGCAACACTTCTTTTAGCCAATTGATAAGTCTCAAACAAAAGGGTTCAATAATGGAGCACATTGAGGAGTTCCAAAAATTGAACATAAGGGTAAAAAATATTCCAGAGGAGCATAGGATTGATGTGTTCATAGGGACTTTAAAGGATAATATCCAACATGATGTTCGCCTTTGGGAACCTGATTAATTAGAGAAGGCATTCAGGTTAGCAAGAAAAATGGAAAGAAAAATTATGGCAATGAGGAAGCATACCACTCACAACTATAAAGATGGAAGTGTTGTTGCCCCTAGTCCTCCACAACCTATAAGGTTGACACCACAAAAATTGGAAGAAAAAAGAGAAAAAGGGATATGTTATAGTTGTGATAGAAAATACACTAAAGGTCATAAGTGTGCCGAGAAGAAATTATTCTACACAGATTGTGAAGAGGAAGAAGAAAAGGAGCAAGAAAGGTCAAAAGAAAAGGATATACTCCAGGAAAAAAGCCTAGATAAAGAAGAAATTAATCTGACCATATCTTGTAATGCATTGGCTAGAATTACCACTCCTCAAACCATCAAGATATAAAGAAAAATCAAGAAGAAAAAGGTAATAGTGTTGATTGATGCAGGAAGTACACACAATTTTATTCATTGTAAGGTAGCAAAAGAATTGAATTGCTTCATATATCCAGCACCAGAGTGTCAAGTGATGGTTGCAAATGGAGGAACAATAAATTTCTCTGGAAAGTGCCATAATATAAAGCTATCCATGGGAGAATATGTATTGACTAGCCCAATGCTTTCCATTCCAATGGGAGGCACTGATGTTGTACTAGGAGTCCAATCGCTACAATCCTTTGGTACAATAGCTTTTAATTTTCAAGAAATTTTCATGAAGTTCTCTGTGGAAGGAAAGGAAGTTTAACTAATGGGTATTGCAGGGAAACCGGGAAAGATAATCAGCTCTAATGGTATGACAAAGCTTCTAAAAAAGGAACAAATAGGTGTAAATGCACAATTATGTTCGCTAGATGTTTCCACATCGAAATCATCTATTTCTCCAAATCTCCAAAAAGTCTTGGACAATCATTCCAAGGTATTTGAGACTCCCAAAGATCTCCCACCTATTTGTGATCATGATCATGCTATTCATCTGATTCCAGGAAGTGTTCCTCCAAACATCAGGTTGTACAAATATCCCTATGCCCAAAAGAGTGAAATTGAACGTATGGTTGCAGAAATGCTAGAGGCTAGTATAATTCAACCTAGTCAAAGTTCTCTATGTGCTCCAGTAGTATTGGTGCACAAGAAGGATGGATCATGGTGCATGTGTCCGGATTTTAGGGAGCTCAACAAGCTCACTATTAAAGATAAGTTTCCCATTCCTTTCATTGATGAATTACTAGATGAGTTGCACGGATCAATTTACTTCACCAAGTGGGATCCTCGTTCAGGATATCATCAAATGAGAATGAAAAGTGAAGACATTCCGAAAATAGCATTTAGAACTCATGAGGGTCATTATGAATTTTTTGTCATGCCTTTTGGCCTTACCAATGCACCTTCTACATTTCAAGGTTTGATGAATTCGATTTTCAAACCCTTCCTTAGAAAATTTGTGTTAGTATTTTTTGATGATATACTAATCTATAGCAAGTCTTGGAAGGATCATGTTGAACATGTTGACAGGGTGCTACAACTATTGGAGGAGAAACAATTATATGCAAAAAGATCCAAATGTTTCTTTGGAGTACAAGAGGTGGAATATCTGGGTCATATTGTATCTCATGAAGGAGTTAAGGTAGACCCTAGCAAAATTAAAGCCATTAAGGAATGTAAAATTCCCACATCCATAAAGCATCTGCAAGGATTTCTCAGGTTGACAGGGTATTATCACAAGTTTGTTAAGAATTATGGGAGAATAGTAGCACCTCTAACAACATTATTGAAGAAAGATGCATTTTCATGGACTCTAGAAGCAACAAAGGCCTTCGAACATGTTAAAGAGGAAATGTGCCAAGCACCAGTCTTAGCTACACCGAACTTCGCAAAAACCTTTATTGTGGAATGTGATGCTTCAGGAAATGGAATTGGTGCTGTTTTAATGCAAGGTGAAAGACCCATTGCTTTTGAAAGTCGTCCAATCAAGGGAAAGTTTTTACACAAAGCTATTTATGAGAAGGAAATGTTGGCAATACTGCATGCACTTAAGAAATGGCGACCCTACTTAATGGGAAGACACTTCAAGGTAAAAACAGATCATGATAGCCTTAAATACTTTTTAGAACAAATATTATCCTCTGAAGAGCAACAAAAGTGTGTCACAAAGATGTTGGGTTATGACTTTGAAATCATCTACAAAAAAGGGAAGCAAAATGTGGTGGCAGATGCACTCTCAAGAAAGGATGAGGATATGGAAGCATTGTTGTGCGCCTTTTCTATTATCCAACCAGATTGGATAAACGAAGAAAGGGAGGAATGGAAGAATGATGAAGAAGTGTGGGCACTTATTCGAAAGTTACAACAAGATTCCAGTACATCTGATACATTTAGCTGGCAAAATGATTCGTTATGGTACAAAGATCGCTTATACCTCTATAAGAATTCCCAACTCAAGCAAAATATTCTTATGGAATTGCACACTTCTCCCTTAGGAGGTCACTCAATATTTTTAAAAACTTACCACAAGGTTAAGAAATAATTTTTTTGGGATGGCCTTAAATCAGATATTCAAAAGTTTGTGGCAGAATGTTTGGTTTTCCAACAAAATAAAGTTGAAACAATTAAGACCCCGGGTCTATTACAACCTTTCCATTCCAAGCCAACATTGGGAGGAGGTTTCAATGGATTTTATCACAGGTTTACCCAAGTCTGTGGGAAAGAGTGTCATCATGGTGGTAGTTGACAGACTTACCAAGTATGCACACTTTTGTGCATTATCACATCCATTTAAAGCCAGTATAGTTTCTACTGCATTTATGGAAACAATTCAAAAGCTACGTGGAAACCCAAACTATTGTAAGTGAAAAAGATCCCATTCTCACTGGAAATTTTTGGACAAAATTATTTTCTTGTCTCGGTACTCAACTAGCTCATAGCTCATCTTATCATCCTCAATTTGATGGGAAAACTGAGATAGTAAACAAATTTTTGAAGGATATCTTCGTTGCTTTGTATCTGATAAACAAACAAAATGGGTCAAATGGTTGCCTCTGGCTAAATGGTGGTATAACACATCCTTCCATACAGCAACAAAAATGACCCCATTTATGGCACTTTATGGATATCAGCCACCATCCATTGCATCATATTTAAAAGAAAATTCTAATGTTCAAGCAATGGAACATCACATCGAGCATCAACAAAAAGTCCCCCAACTCTTAAAGGATAACCTCATGTTGGCGCAGAATAGAATGAAACAACAGGCAGATCAACATCGCAGCAAAAGAAGTTTTGATGTAGGTGATTGGGTATTCCTACGGCTACAACCATATTATTGTAAGAATGTCCCTCAAGTAAGTTAAGAAGGATAATAAATTATCACCAAAGTATTATGGTCCATACAAGGTGTTGCAAAAGATTGGTACTATGGCATACAAATTGGAGCTTCCTATAGCTTCTCGAGTGCACCCAGTTTTCCATGTTTCATGTTTAAATAAGGTTATAGGCTACAAGCTCTTAATTCAAACAATATTGCCAGAACTTGACAAGGAAGGAAAAATTATATTAGCACTGGAAGTAGTCACAAAAACAAGAACTCGACAGCTATGAAATCGATCAATTTCGGAGTATCTCATCAAGTGGAAGAACTTATCCATTGAAGATTCCACATGGGAGGATGAGAATTTTATACAGAAGCATCCAGAACTACTCAAGCGTTGAGGACAACACTTTTTTGAAGGAGAGGGCCATGTTAGGTCCTTATAATACTAGTGATTACCCCATTACTATTGTAGTTGTATCCCTTATTAATATTGTTGTGCCCCTATTGCCCCCATATTGTTATTACTGTGCCCCATAGAATCCCTCTATTGTTGTTTTTGTGCCTTTATATTATTATTGTTAGGTTGGCTGGGTTATATTGTGACTCCTAAGACTCCTATATATAGAAAGGAGGTTTTGTCATTTGAATCATCAAGGAATCATTCATTTGCATAATGTAAAGGAGGTTGCCCCCTCAAAGAGCCTGAATTCTAGGTTGTTGATCTATCTTTTCTATCTTTCTGTGAGCTGGTTTCATAACATGCCTTAACAGTGCACCAATTCACTGTCAATCCAAAGCCCCATGGGCATAAATTATTATTAATATAGTATAATTTATGTTAATTTTTAAAAATAATATTTATCAAAAAAAACTAAATACTTAAGTATATTTGAGACATGAAATAAAAACTCAAAGTTATAATATTTTTAAAACCAACCTAGATTCATCTTGAATCCATATATACCAAGCATCAAGAGGGATCAAATATCTTGAGATACAAACCTCTTTTAAAGTGAAAAGAGATTTGATCTGTCTAGGCACTCTGTAGATTTAGAGTTAAGATGGATCTTGGCTGGTAATAATGTAAACAATGCTTTCTCTATATATCGTGAAAAAAATGTGTCAGAAATATTGAGTACTACTTGGGGAGGGGGGGCAGTGAATCAGTAGTTTATCTTATTAACAATTTTCACCAATTTAAACTTCTCTACTAAATCACATAGATTAACCAGTAGTGAATAAAAAATAATAACATGTGCACCGTATGAGAATAAACCAAAAACCATTAGGGACAACATAAAAAATAAACAATGCACAACATCAACCACACATGAGAACATGAGATATCTTGTGGAAACCCTTCTAGGACAAAAACCACCCTTGCTACTATTGTGCTTCTTTGAATCTATATTTTCTCAAGCAATGGTGTTTTACATAGATATGTTGAATCCCATCAACTAGGAGAATCGACCTTATATACAATCACCTAACCCCCATCAGTTACGAGACTCGATTCTACTGATCAACTCAAAAGACTATGTTCTCACATTGATCTATAGAAAATAATCCACTGAAAGCCACCACAATCAACCCAACTCCAATTAGAATATCCAACAACCATTGGATGGAGAAATTTTTCCTTTGGCCAATGCTACGAAATCACAACTTCAACATGCATGAGGTCACTTCTTCTCTACACTATGTGGACCTTGTTTCATATATTTTTAGATTGGATCGAAGACACTCTACTCAACTCAAAGTGGTCACAATGCATGCATCAAATGTGAATAGCATAATCAATCATCAACAAAAACATAGCTCACACTCATCCATAACACCAAACCCTCACTCAAAAATATAATTTATAAATAATATAATCATCAATGTAAAACAAAATGGCTATCTTCCAAATGCATAAGGAGCACCTACAAAACAAATGTGAGAGTCAAAAACATGGAGCTATACCAATCTCTCCATCTTTATGGACAAACTCTGCAACAACTCGCTGCACCTATGGTCTATAATCTCAAGTTCTTTATTAATAATCCACATAAGAAATTTATACTCATACATTGAATCAATTCTGCTTACAACTTGCTTTGAAACATTCATCTTCTATGAAGCCTTTTCTCACTATCTAGTCATTGAAGTAACCATCACACAACTCCAAATTAAAGTATATAAAACATACAATGCAAATTTCACTTTTACATTAGAATCAAGAGTGCACAAAGTTGAAGAATTCAAGCCATTATGAATAAATTCTTGTGAACTTAAGGTGTTCACATCATTGGGGGAATTTTTCAAACCATTCCTGACCTTTTTGAGTTAGTATAAAATATTCAATGAATTTCCAAGTTAAAATACATCCAATGTGCATGAGGAATATGAGGAAAAAACCCTTCAAAACAAAGTAATTCTCCCTCTCCTTTGCTAAACTACATTATAACTCTCTTCTCCAAGCCATTGCCAACATTAGTAACACTCAGTGGCTCACTACTAGTCTGTGTTACCCTCCATTAGGCTTCCTTCCTCAAGGAATTTGCCAGCCCAACTTCAGGAGGATGCTAAGGACATGTTTCTCATCTCCCACAAGGAATTTCTCATCATGACACTAAGCATAAGTCCCTAAACAAAGTCATGAAACTCATAAAACTCATGTCCTATATCAGATGACGTCCATATAATAGTACAACTCTTCCAGAGCTTGTTCAACATATCCAACAGTTTAGGGTAACCTGCACAAGTTTAAAAACCTATGAACAACCCTAAAGGACATAACCATCATCTCCATCATCATTATTCGGTTGCAACAAGTCATCCTCGAGTTCCTGCATTAGGTAGGCATCCTCCACTAGGTCATTAATAGGAACATAACCATCACTAGCACATTAGGAACCATTATCGATACTAATTACATCATCTTACCATCATGTGTGTGACGTAATAAGATTGACATCAACACCATCACAATTATCTTAATTCCAACTCAACGAGCTACAACCATACTATAAGGATGGCATCTGCACATTAGTGAGACAACATAGGGTTGACATCATTGCCAACACAAGTTAGTTGCCATCATAGAACTGCTTCCAACATGAACTAGCTACAACCATGAACACCATAATGCCAACAAAATTTCCTTAATCTCTTTTTTGATGTTACCAAGTGCGTACATCTCATACCTTTATGGTCTTCCCTTAAAAATGGTTCCTCACTAGTTATTAAGGGGACCTTGCACTAGGAGAAATTATTCCCACTTGGTCTCTTAATTAATTAACGAGAGTCATACATTGTGGATCCACTTCGATCTCACCTATTCATTGGTTATATCCTAAGTTGCAATAATATTACATTATATTAAACAAAGTCTTTGTGTAGAAATCACATAAGAGAATTTTTTAGGCTTCTTTTTGGGATTTATTTTGTTTATTTGTTTATCTATGGAGGTATTAGTGTCCTTTTTATAGTATTTGTTGTTTATATATTCTTATTAGAGTTTATTTTCTTGATCCTCTGTGTTTTTTTATGTATTTTATCATCCTATTCATTCTTAACTCCTTTTAGTTTTTCTGTTATTTGTTTAATGGGCCTCGGCCCCATATTTTATTGTCAACCTTGTTTTATATATTGATTACTTTTCTTTGAATATATCTATCTATCTATATATATATATATATATATATATATATATATATATATATATATATATATATATATATATATATATATATATATATATATATATAGATTATTCATTTTTCTATTAATTATTTTATTTATTAAATGATCTTGCCTCCATTAGGGTCTTGACTCCTTTTTATAATTTTTTACTTCCCTCGTTTAGAGTTTGACTTTGATCTTTTTCTTTGGTAAATTAATTTAAATATTATTTTTTTAAAACTAGTTGTTTAATATAGAGGTTACTTATTAATATTTGTTTTTAATAAATTAATAAAATAATATCATAATTTAAATATTATTTTTCAAAACCTAGATGTTTAGTATAACCGTTACTTATTAATATTTTTTAGTAAATTAATAAACTAATATCATTATTTAAATATTATTTATCAAAAACTAGCTGTTTAATATGGTCGTTACCCATTAATATTTTTTAATAAATTAATAAACTAATATCACTATTTAAATATTATTTTTCAAAAACTAGCCGTTTAATATAGTCGTTACTTAATAATATTTATTTTTAATATATTAATAAATTAATATCATAATTTAAATATTATTGTTCAAATATAGTCATTACTTGAAATTATGTCTCTACATTGCTCTCTTTTTAAGCCTTTTCCATGGTCTCCCTCTTCATCTGGTCCTCATGATGAACCACACTTGATGGTTCAAAATGCGTTGGCCAAAATTTCTCTTATGTGATTTCTACTAGAAGACTTTTCTTAGTTCATTATGGATCACAGAAGCCTAAATACAGAAATTACATTATATTATATTTTATAGCATTACCAATAAACCTAACAACTTTACCATTGGTACTTGGGTGCTATTATAATTTATTTACACTTATGGTTGGATTTTAACATCTTGACATACATCCTTGTTTTATACTTTACATTCGCATTTGGGTCTAACATATTGGCATCTCTTATGGATTTATACTTTATATTTGTGTTTGGGTTCTAACGTCTTTCTAAACATGGGTTCATTCCCTATCACTCATGTGAACTAAGAAACATGTCATCCTTTCCATATCCCACCTTGACCTATTCATGTGTTGTTCAAGTTTAACAGTGGGGATTCTTTACAACAATCTAATAGTGGTTGCATTGTTTTTTGACTTTTTCTAGGGTAGATTAGCATTTCTTCATTTCATTTGCTCAGGTTTATTCTTGGCCACTAGCATCTCTACGTTTTTGGAGGGAAAGGATTCAACTTTATCCCCTTTAGTTTCTTTGTCATTCATGCGTTACTCATTCTCTTCTATACAGAAGTTGTATCTTTAGTTTGAGGAATTTGGGTTTCGAGCAAACTAGTATATGGTGAGTATTGAAGTTTGCATTGAGGGTTTTATTTGCATTATGTTCTATTGTTTTTTTATTCTACCACAAATGATGGCACTTTTGTACTAACCTTCCACCTTTGGACAGCTTGTGCAAGTTAAGGGCTTCGATTGTTCCACCAGGTCAGTGCAGAGACCTTTCTAGTTTCTTTGCTCATCCAACCCCTTTTTTTGTCATGGTGAATTTGCATTAAGTTTAGCTCCATAGGGCTCCACGTGGTGTACTAACTAATTTAGCATGATAGACATCCTTCTTTTCCCTTTTCGCTTCACAACAATTATATGTTATTCTTTGATGATTTGTGTACTTATTCTCTTCTCTGTATCTAGGTCTAGCATGTAGGAAATTTGCTGGAAGACTCAGGAATAAAACTCTCCTCAATGAAAGTTATTAATTTTTTAAGGTAATTTCCACTTTATTCCTTTAGACAATTGTTTCCTTGAATTTCTAACTTCCTTAGTTTGATTTAGCTTCTAAACCTTACAAAATGTATGGAACAAAGTTTATGGATAGTGTTTCATTTCTAGCAATTCACCTAGGCTTGTTGGTGAGAGTGTTATAGGGTATTTACCTTGCATCCCAGGCTTATAAGCCTAGCCAAGAGCTAGTACTTCTAGTTAATCTCAAAATTTATTGGTAACCCCTAAGGGTTTTTACTCTATTTCTATTCCCTCAAAATTATACTAATTCCTGCAATATGGTACATTTCCTGAGCCTGTTATACCATAGTTAACTCTTCCCAGTTCCACGTTGCAAGTCTAAATTTGTATGTTATAGATTTGGCTATTGTCCCAATTTATGTAGCTCTATTGAAATAGAACTAGGTTTATTTCTTTCTATCTAATTAAATATTGGATGTTTTTGTAATGGGATTTCCTATTGATTTCTTTTCAAATTGGGCATATATATATTTTGTGGAATTATCCTTAATCCATTTTTCCCTATAGGTTTATTTTCATATTATAAAAGCTCCTTCACTTTTGGTAACACTCAGAATTCAGATTAAACTTAGTCTCTATTTTTATTTATTGACTATACACTATACAAGTTTGGGTCATTTGTAACCATAACTTGCATAGGTAACGTAGCCTTATAACATTGTCTTATAAGGAATCCTAACATTTTGGCCTTCAATAATAGTTTGCAAGACTAGATGACCTTATGATATAAAGTATATGACACTAGCTTCCCCTGCTGAGTTTCTATTCCATGTTCCATTTAATAATTGATTAACTGATACTCACACTACCTTTTTGTCATATTAAGCTGGCAGAAAGCCTAATAGTTTGAATGCCATGTTCAATTAGCATTTTCTGCACTATACATAGGCATCCTTACTTTATAAGGTTTAAATTAATTTATCTTAATACAACACATTGTAAAAATCACTAATTATGCTCATTCAACTCTTCTTTTACATGGATAACTTGCATGCCTTTAAATGGTTTTCTTCAACATTATCTTGCATGTCATTCACTGGTTAGTACACATTCTTAGAATTAAATGAATTACTTCCTTGGTTAATCATTCCCAACATAAAAATCATCAAAACATCATATAAATTAGCTAGATAATTACTAACACTCTCTTTAATCTATCAGAACAATATATTCCCACATTCAATATAACTTTTCCCATTTGTTAGTATCAAAAAAAAAAAATTCCCAAATGACTTATCGCATACTCCTGAACTCATAATCAAATCATTTAATCATGATAATTAAGTGAAGTAACATTACAAAAGGAATATTAAATATCATGAAGATTTGCATCATTAACATTATTCGTTTAAGATGGCTTGTTAAAAACACATTGGATGATATAAGTTTCAAATTCATGCAAGGTAGTAATATCATCAAAATAATAGAATAGGAAAATACATAGATGGACACTGATATACCTTGGAAACTTCAAAGGGAAAAACCAACCACATTTTTTTTAAATGTTTCATGAGGGAGTTCACCCCTCACTTAATGGAAATAAGGGATTCCATCCTTTGTCCATTGTTGAAATTTTACAAACGGGAACATTGATTTTAATTCAAGCATAATTAACTAGAGGGAATTACATTAAACATGTTGTCACATTACCCATTGATTTTATTTTCAAGCATAATGTCTTCATGGCATGGTTCTTTCCCACAGTAAGATGTCCGTTGTAAATTGTGTTAGATGAGCTTTCACTATACAAGTAACAATAATTATACATAATGACCTCATTTCTTACAATAGTATTAATTAAAATCTACCTTCTGATCATTGCAAAAGAGGTTATTTTAGAAACTATCACTCCATTTTGTGGTGAAATTCACGAGTCTTTCCTATAAAAACCATCATTAGTACACTCTAACATCATTATTATCAAAACCAAAAAGATTATGAACTTTTTCATCAAGTATATAATGTAAGAGATATCTCCAACATTTAATTTCTATCAGTTATCATTTCAAAACCTTCTATGCATTAAATGACCATAACCTTTTATGCGTTACTAATTACTTAGGCTCAATGCTCATTGAAGCATGATATTCAAACCTTTGGTAACAAGTGATTTGTATTGAATAGGTAGTGTTGTATCCTCATAGGAAACATAAATGAGTGTGAGTTACTTGTGTATTATAGAATACACCATTGAAGTATGCAGCTAATACATTTCCCCTGTATCCATATTCATGTCTTTGGTGAACCCATTACTACTACTTGATCAATGGATACCATACTAGTCATACATAAGCACAATGGTTAAATACAAGCTCATGGTGTATTGCAAGATTAGACTTAAGGATATAAGAGATAGTTATACCAAATTAATGGAAAGAGTACTAGTTGGTCTACTACATATACCTCAATGTGTTGGTTCCATGTATAGATTGTAGAATGATCTATAACATAGGTGTTGGCTTGTTGGGTCCTAACCAAGGTTCAGAGGTGATTTAGCCAAACAAATCCTGGTAATATTGGCCCTTTCGGCAACTGTCCGTGGAGCGTGGACTGAGGTCTCACCAGAAGTAGTATGGGAGGGTGTTAGAACCATGTTTCTACTCCTTGGAGATGTCTGATGAGTTCAAGTGGTCTGCGGTTTTACCCTGCACGCACGTCGCTACGTGAACTTACCTGTACCTTGCAGCCTAAGATAATGCCTTCGCACAGCCCTACTTGGGGGCTGAACACTGTTATTACCCAAGTCCTTACTATTATTCCACTCTTAGGTTATTAACTTAGCTTACTTCTATGCGTAAAGGATACTTAGAAATATAAATCCTTCATACAGGTGCGCGGAATAAATGAACATTACATTTGCAATTTATATCAAACATATAATAACCCAATAATAGTTACACAAGATTAAGATAAAACTTCTCTTCATTATTTCCTTCCTCAGTTACAGAATCGACTCCACCCTATGCACTCAGCTGCATGGGTCCACACACTCAGCTATGGACTACTAGTTCTCTACGCACTCAGCTGCAAAGCCTTCTCCTACCCTCCGACCCAAGACACACTTCGAGACTTAGATTCTTGCTCTTCGCTTCTACTTTTCTATCTATTCCTTGGTTAGTTTTCTTTTACAGTAAGAGCCTCACTCTATTTATACAATCCCATCGTCCGCAGACCATGGGTAGGTTGACATTACATTACAAGACTAGGGCAAACAACCTTGTGACTCTATCATACATTTCATGCTCCGCGGCTACAATTCGCAGAGACTTTACAACAATATTGGGTCAAAAATCAGGCTTTGAGCCCAAAAACATGCCTTGGGGGCATTCCATGTCCAACAGGCCCCCAACACAAACATCCTAACCTATCCTCAAGTCACTCTGTCGGTGCGAAGATCTTGGCATGGAGTCCCTCCAACTGTTCTTGAACCGTACTGAGATCCGCAGTGCACTAAGCTGCTGCTTGTTGTATCTGCTGCTCTGGGACCCCAGTGTCTGAATTGTTTCCATACATCTGTACTAGTATCCGCTGCATATGTTTATAGTCCTATGCCTTTTTCCGGCTCCTCAGAGTGTGAAGACTGTGTTTCAGCTGGGTAGTTAGATAGATGGCCCACCCGTGTAGGACACCATTCTATCCTCTATCATGGTCCTTGAAGAATCTATACCTCTTATGGTTGCACACTTCCTCATTTCAAATATGCTACCATAGTCACTACGCTTAGCAATATGCAGTCCAAGCCAAGGCATTAGACTATTCAATTCACGTCGATAGTTCTCAAACTTGTTAGCATGATCGTACACACCTTGCCTTATCATCCTAGTTTTCTCGGCGAAAAACTCTTCCTTTATCTCGAATTCTAGCTTCTTGACCTCCACGTCCATCAAAGTGCATTTGTCTCTTAACCGTACCCTTTCTTTTTCAAGTTCACAGAGTCTAAGATTTCCCTGTTGGATGTCCTCCTTATGTCTCATGTGTACTATCTCTTGCAGCTGTGTGATTTCTTATTTCCGGGCTTCGCGAACCATTTTATCTACGGGTGTTGTCATGTACAAACTAGGCTTTGCCTGCTCCATAGGGATTACAACATCTACTTCATACTTTAGCATTTGAAGTGCTCGCGCAGTCAAGTTTTTTCACATGGTCCTATAAGCCCATAGAACCGTTGGTACACGTAGATCCTAGTCAGTGCGTCTCACATGGTGGATCGTTTTCAGTACTTTGCATACTTTGTCAAAGGCTTCCATGTGGATAATCTTTGGCATGCTTGGTCTTATTATACTTTGTCATTCACACCATCACCTTGCCCGCTCCTGGTTGTTGGTCCTATTTCCTATCGCACGGACGGTGTACGTTTGTGCAAGTTTCATACCATACGCCTGTACCCATTGGGAGAGGTGGGCGCACAGGTTGTTTCATCCATCATACCTAGCTTTCATCCTCATCTGAGGCTTCCCAAACCATATGAGCATCATCCTTCTACATTCGTGCTAGTCCTAAAAAATTCTTTAATGCATATCCCACCACCTTGCGAGCGCAGTGCACAGTGCCCATTTTAGAGCATCGATCTAATGCTGCTCTGGCACCTTTCTTTCAAATTTGTTCAAGAAATCATCCACCGCTGTCAACCTATTATACATAGGTAGATCTCTTAGCTCTGTTGTCACGTAGTGGAGTGATCTTACCATCATGTTGCAATTGAGCGTGGTTACCTCGTTTAACCAGTTCTGCCATCGTTCTATTTCCCCATCTGAATCTGAGGTGTAGGAGCTTTCATGCTCCCACGAAATCCTGTCGTCTACTGTTGGATTCACCCAGTACTGCTCCTAGGTGGTTATCTTTTAGATACAATCCAGATCATCATTGCTCTCATCATCGTGCACTGGCTCTCTGTAGCATGATCCTTCCGTAGGGTCTAAAGGTACCACTACGCACAATAACTTTTATTCAAAATCATCTTGCGCTTCTTTAGATTTATCACTCCATTCATGTTAGTGGTCCAATCTATCCCTAGTAGCACGGGATAGGGATTATTGTCATCAAAAATCCAATCACTTCAAAATTTGCAAGCGCGCTTGCACCTTTGATATCTACCATTATTCACTACAATCTTACCATTGGTAGGATCTTTTGTTGGTTCACCATTCGTAATTGAATAGGAGACCATTGCAACATGGGCCTACCCATGCACTCCCATGTATACTTGGCAGGACGTTCACGTCCGACCCTAGATCTAGAATCACTTGATCCATTTCATATTCTCCTATTTGCACAATCAATCTCATCTCCCTTCCTATTCGTGTTGTGTGTTTCCTAACCTTCCAGACTACATGCAGTTCCTCTAATATAGCACATATAGTGATGAGTTCTTACAGCCCTTTCACCACTTTATTGTTGTGCAGCAACTTCATGCATGTCTCTAGAGAGGTAGTGAGCATTGATGGGTCCATCTTCAGTTCTAGTTTGTCTTTACTACTTGAAGTGGAGGCCTCTGTGGAGCTCTTCTTAGTTTCCATGAATGTCTCCTTCGTGTTCTCCAAATTGAAATTTGGTTCCTTTGTTGGAGCCTTGCGAACCTAGGCACTTTCTTCGAGCTACTTTCCCTTGTCATCTCCTGTCATGATACTGCTTCGGAGCATGATGTTTACATTTGGGTCTTCTTAGCGTGGCTCAGACCTCATCATTTGTAGGTTCTGAGTCGGAAGTTGGAGTGTTCCTTTATCGCACAACCTCGCTATCAGCGTGGGGTAGTCTTTCATCTCATGATCAAACTAGGTACAATATAAACATGATGCTCTCATCGGATTTGTAAAATCTCGGGAATAATGCCCTGGCCCTTCGCAATTGTAACCAATTAGCTGTTTGTGTCCCCTTCCTAGTCCCATTCAACCTCAACCTCGTCCACGCCGCTGAAATCTAGTCCGCGCCATCGTTGCATTTTAATTGAGGGCTCATGTTTCAGATTGAACTCTGTAGGTAGGATTCTGATCCATCATTATATCATAACTTCTACAGGTGTGCTCATCATGGCCCACTGATCTACATAAATTACATAACAACTACTGGGACGTTTGCGTATACTTCTATAATAGGTGGTAGTTATTTGTAGCATGCTTCTTCCCTATCTGACAAATCACGCACCATAATGTAGGTGCCTTGCTTGGTCCTGCTTGTGCCTCTGGTCTCAATGGCATTGGTCCTCCCCCCGCCAGGTAGTTCGCGAAAACTGGACAATGGTCCCTATCATGTCCCTAGCCTTTGCATTTTATGCACCATACCTCCTCACACACTTCTGGGTGAGTTGTCCTATCCGGTTTCAAACTCTACATCTCCAAACACAGGTATTTAAACTGCACGTGGATCTGTTCGACTCCTAGACTAAGATCTTGTATTGGGGTCTCGTGTAGTCTCGTTGCAATCTCCAAATCTTCGGCCTAGGTGGATAGCTTCTGCTGTGACAACGCCATCCTTAGATGAGGCGTTAGTGATGCTACAAACCATGCACGATGCTGCCCATCCATCAAGGTTATGTTGGCTTCACGAATCATACTCTTTAGTCTCTGATCCAGCTCCTAGGGGGTCTCACCTGGAAGCATTATGATTTCCTTAAACTTGATAATCGACTGTGTCTCCGATTTTGGTGTGTTAAATTCCATATTTAGTGTAGCTTGGATATCCACGACCCTGGCATTTAGATTTTCATCAGAATTCTTAATGTACCATGTCAGTGCATGATCCTACAACACGCTTACCAGTGTTTCCTTCTTTATGTTGTCATCCGTGACTCCTTGCACTTCCCAAATAGCCTTTACCACGAACCAAAATTGGTCTGGATCTTCATTCCCTTCTCCTTTGAATGCCGACAACTTTATTGTGCTCACCATATTGAACAGTGGTGTGGGCAGAGATGGGGGTGAAGAGGGAGAAACTGGTGGTGGTGTAGGTGGGGGTGGTATACGGGGAATTCGCTGCCTTATCAGACTGATCGCACTTCTTGGTGACACTTTTGTGAGCTCTTCCTCGCTTTCTCATCGAGGAGAAATCAAGGGGCTAGTATTTATCTCTATGCTACCTTCGTTTCTATAGATCCTCCCACTTTTCGTAGCCCCAAACATCAATTTATTTGCGTAACCCACTTTTCACACAGTAGCATTTTAATCCAAGTGTTCAAAGATTTAACATACTTAGCTTGCAGTCCTTTGAGGAAGCATCGTTCTGCCTCACTGTAGTTGACTAGAGTATCTACCGTGAACTCGGTGATAAACCATCCTATAATTCAATCGAGCCAATGGTCCACAACGTGCATGATCTTATCTTCTAATGGTTCTAGTATGCGCACCAACTCTGGAGTCCACACAATCTGTTTGTCGAGCCTACACCTTCCTTGACTGTCTCGTAGATTCACGATCCACTCATACAACTTAGAGGGGAAGGATGCAAAGAAAATTTCATGGATTTCCATATATAGGTAGTGATTTAACCACTGTTCCTTCCATACTCGCAGCTTCCTGTTTTCTTGCACCGCGAACTCATGAATCTTTCTATCCAGCTACTCTTCAATTTATTTATTTGTCAGATTCCAGTGACATGAAATCATACATAACTTATGCAAATCCCAGTCCCGGCAATGGAACCATTTGTTGGCTTGTTGGGGCCTGAACAAGGTTCAGAGGTGATTTAGCCAAACAAATCTTGGTACTGCTGGCCCTTTTGGCAACAATGTGTGGAGCATGGACTGAGGTCTCACCTAAAGTAGTATGGGAGGGTGATAGAACTAGGTTTCCACACCCTGGAGATGTCTGATGAATTCAAGTGGTTCGCAATTCGACCCTACACGCACATCACTACGCACACTTACTCGTACCTCGCAACCTGAGACGCTGCCTTCACGCAACCCTACTCAGGGGCCGAACGTTGTTATTACCCAAGTCCTTACTAGTATTCCATTGTTAGCTTATAAACTTAGCTTACTTGTATGTATAAAGTATACTTAGCAATATAAATCCTTCATACAGGCGTGCGAAGTAAATGAACAATACATTTTCAATTTATATCAAACATGTAACAACCCAAGAATAGATACATAGAATTAAGATAAAAACTCTCTTTATTATTTCCTTCCTCAGTTACAGATTCGACTCCACCCTGTGCACTCAGCTGCAGGTGTTCGCACGCTCAATTGCGGAGTACTAGGCCTCTGCACACTCAGCTGCAGAGCCTTCTCCTATCCTACGACCCAAGGCACACTAAGAAAGTTAGACTCTTGCTCTTTGCTTCTACTTCGCTATCTATTCCTTTGTTAGTTTTATTTTACACTTAGAGCCTTACTCAATTTATACAATCCCACGGTCCGCTGACCATAGGTAGGCCGACATTACATTACAAGACTAGGCCAGACAACCCTCTGACTCTATCATACATTTCGCTCTCTGCGTCCACAATTTGCGGAGACTTTACAACAATATTGGGTCAAAACTCGGGCTTTGAGCCCCAAAACATGCCTTGGGGGAATTCCATGCCCAATAATAGGGAACACAGGAAATCAAGTTAACTAGTAACCCATTTAGGATGTAATTACATAAGATAGTAATATGTATATCAAATTAACATATAGGAATGAGAATCACCATGCTTATATAATGTACAAAAGATATTAGGGAAACATGTATAGTAATGAACAAGAAGCCATTATGTTTTCATAAAATGTTGAAGTTGATTGATTATGATGATTTCGATATGAGTACTATTATGATATATGTCATGGAAAGCTCTACCACTATGATTACCTACTTGCTCTAATATGAAGAATACATACTATCTTACCCCTTGTTAGGCAATAGTGATATACCAACACTAGTATCCTATTATTCATTAGTTTTTTCCATACTCAACTATGTAGAGTGATTACTATAAATACATAATTGTTACCCTATCTAAGTTACACACTCTACTAGTATGAATACCATTTGATAAGCACAGTAACACATTGCACTTAAACTGAAGTTAGTGTAAACATTTTATTACGTGGTATGACTGGTTGTAATCTCCGCGATGTTGTGATGTTAACACTATCTCTGTGTTTACTCTTATTCAATTGATTATTTCTATGTTTCAAATTCTAATTACTATGAACGCAATATGAAACAAAGTATCATACTTGACTAGGCATATAGATATATCATAAACACAATAAAATGTGATATATTAGGCTTGTTGAGATCAAATACCATGCGTATACCATGCATATTAGTAGCCATACATGGTTATCATTGCCTATACTAAGCATCATACTTAAGCTCTTTCTCATACCTATACTAGGAATAATGATGCTTTATCATACTTGTACTTTATTATGTCAATACAATGGGTATAAGTAACAAGATTTACTTTTATTTTTACCTATATGACCCATGAAAACAATTTCCATATAGAAGCATTTTAAATGATTACGATTATTCAAGCTTTTCAATACAAATTCTATAACTATCAATAATGTTATTAATCATGTAGAGAAGAGTCACAATTTTTATAAGTACTAGTGAATAGAAGCAAGTGATAAGAGTAACATGAGCATTGTAATACTAGATACTTACTACATAGGATATGGAATCACCTTATATATTGAATATAAGCAACTGATAAGAGTAACAATGAGTATTGTAATATTAGATACTTACTACATGGGATATGGAATCACATTATATGTAACAAGAATATTGTTTCCATCATTACAAGAATAAGTATTACCCCATTAAATAAACATGATACACTATTTTTTAGGATGATACATCATAACACAATGTACAGTGATAATTTGTAAGACTAATGGTAGTCATAAACACTATCAAGTGTATTATTATTATGATAGTACCCTTAAGCTTCTAGAGTTACCCCCCAACCTTTGGAGCCATCCCCCCTATAACTCTATTGCTCCTAGGGTTCTAATATATATTGTCCTAGAGTGCCGCCAATGGGCCTACTAACAGGCTAGGCTTATTCCCTCATCCCCCCCCCCCACCCCATCCCGTAGGAATGGAAAGGATCCTCATTAGAAGAATCATTCAGATCCTCAGTTAAATAACCTCCTCAATTTGGTGGTAAGCCCACAAAGAATAATCACAAATAATCATTAATGATTATGACACAGTCCTTAGTTCCTATTTTCTTTTGGAAATATGAAGTGATTTTATTTGATATTGAGCCTACTATTAAGAATATTAGCTTTATTCTTATTCTCGCTAGTGAGACAAATTCTTGTGCCCAAACTGTGCTCCTCTTATAAGAGGCCTCTTATGATTCCATATCTAATGGATAAAATAGTATTTCATTCTATTACCTCCACCTTGGAGGAAGTATACAACCACTATTTCTACTTGTTTAATATGGTTTTCATCCATACCAATAACATACATGTGGTGTGGGATTTCTTATTTGTGTTAAAGAAGTGGATTGAATCTTTATTTCAATATTAATAATTTGTTGTGGTAGCTTTAGTTAAGCACCAATGTATAATCCTATAAATCCTTCATTATAACCTGAGACATGTAGATGAATATGCATATGTTTTCACTTATAGCAATTGAAAGGACTAGGTCCAATGGACCCATTTAACTCCATACAATATATACAAGAATCCCAGTTGAGAACAATGCATAGACCATTCCAAGGTCTTCAAGAAAACACTTTCTTGCACATGTAAAAGTAAACGTCATCTCCATAACCAATATCTCACATTTGCATGCATAACCATAAACGTTTTGCACTTCCAATGCCTTAACTATTATATACAAAACCATATTTTTATTGCATTTAATCCAAAAGAAACAATATGGAAATATATTTGTACAACCATGGTAATTTTTTACAGTTATTGTTCTTATTGCAAAACCATGGGTAAAAGTATAATTATTTATTCTAAATTCAAAATCGTTCTTTTGATTAACCATGTAACCACATATGCAAACAATATAAAATTGTCATTCTTTTTGCCTATATTCTAAATGCAAAATAACATAGTCAACTTGCCTCTGAAGTACTTTCAAGGAAAATGTCATAGACAACTTACATTTCTACACATAATATTGGGGAAAATACTGACAGGTGGGGTGAATCAGTATTTTAAATACTCACAATAATAATTTTCTTTTCTAAAATGTATATGCGACTTTACTGAACCCAACTTGTGTATGTATGCAATTGTTGTAAAAGAAACTAGCACATTCTTAGTGAACTTGGAAAACAATTAATTCTCTTGAACTGGAATGTAAGAGATTTATCAAGCATTTGATAGGAAGTATACAAGCATAGTAAGAATTGAATAAAGTATCACACATAAGAAACACACACAAACACCACAATTTGAGGTGGAAACCCAATGTGGGAGAAAACCACCACTGCTATTGTCTTAGTGTTCAAAGTAATTAATATCAAAAACTTCTTACATTCTTGTACTGGTGTAGACTCATACTAGTACATAGACACCCACCTGCTGAATGCTACAACCTTCACTTGTTCTCCATCTCCTACTAGAAGAGAGCTCCAACCCCTTGATCTGAATCCCAGCTACTACTTGCAGGAATCTTTGAATTCCTCACTATAGGCTCCAACCCTCAGCAACATTCGTGGACAACGTGTTAACACTCAGGTTGTTCCCTTTGACTCCAAAGGGAATACGACCGAGGTAACCACTAACCAATCTTTTAGCCACAGGTCCTAGCCAACCTGCAACTAGAGAGGGCTCTCTCTTTCTGATTTAGCTTTGTTTTTGTGTAATTTTAGGCTAGTTATGATGCACAGGATTTTGTTTTGAATTTGTTTGGATGATGATTTCAGTCAGAATTCGTATGTTTTTTCAGAATAATCTAGGCCATTGGGAATGGAGTCGATGACGGTGAACTGCTGGAAGTGTTTCTTGAGAAAAAGGGTTATGCTACAGAGCCAGACAGGCATTCATGGAACAATTCTTCAAATCTGTAATATGATGGCATGAGATCAGGGAATGAAAGGCAGCTAAGGATCTTTCACTATACTGATAAAGGGAAAAGGTGGGAACATTATCTAGGAGCATTTAAGAATTCCTGTATAACATCCATAATGATAGAATGAATACAAACATGAGCAGTTAAGATTTCATGTTTATGATTAATTTTGAAGAAAACACAGTAACAACAGAGATTGAGCAGAGGGTGCATTCAAACAAGTCCTTAGCTATTCTTTTTCTCTTTTGATAAGTTAATGAAACATATATTTGAATTAAACAAACATAGAAAGACAAAACATGGTTTAGAATAACTTATTGCTCCATCAAACAACACAGGAATTCTATAGCAGAACGCAGATCATCACTTTGACATCAAACAGTGCAGAGATCATGAACTTTCCCAGCCATTTGTAATAGATAGTATGAAAATTTACAAAACAGTGTCTTAGAGAGAAAATCACCAACCCCAAATACGTTCTATGGGGAGGTATATATACAAAAATAAGATACAAAATATCTAGCTGATGAGTTAATAGCTCATAACTTATATGCCAACTCTTGAGGAATTATAGCTGAAAGAGTAAATGCTGCAGTAAATATTTAATGCATTAGTTGTCCATTTGTTAGAGAGTTTTGACTTTTGTGACCAACTGAGTCGGCTGGGGCTGCGCTATCTAAAATCTGCATTTTTTTCCTTTTTGGGCTTGATGTCCCAGTATTTTGCTGAGTCATTATTCTCACCCGCTCTGCCTGTTGTCTCCATGCTGTATTCAATTCTGTTGACCTGAGGCTGATCAAAAGAGATAGAACCGAGATTATTTTAGCAAAATTTGCAGCATTTCTTGCCACCAATCTTCTTTAGGCAGTTGGTGTCTTCGCATTTTTATTAAAGTCTCATATGCCTCTGTGTATCTGTAAAAATTGGGTGGGACCTCAAACAAGTGATTAATTTCATGTTCAATGTAAAATAAATTTTCCAGCTTATCATAGAGGCTCCGCCCGGATGGAGGTCCTGCTTCTTCTGAGGTACTTGTGGATGCTGTGATCTAATTTGAAATGAAATTAGTCATCCTGGTGGCATACTGCTCACGGGTAAGTAGTCTTCCAGCGCTGGTCAATAGGCTGGGAAATCCTTTACCTTGCAATGCTCTCATCCTCAGCTTGTAATCATATACCTCTGCCTGCATTTCCTGACATTTTCTCTCCAAACTTTGTGCAAAATTTCTAAGGGTCAGCACCTTTTTTGCTGTTAAAACAGTCTCTGTTCCATTACTGAGGTTTAGGGCTACCAACTCCTCTTTAGTGTGACTGTTCAGGAAGTGTATCATCCTGCTAGCCTGCTCAGGCATATTTCCTAGTGCTGCTCTGGCCTTTTGGCTTTCAATTTGGGCTCGGCCTATTAATTTGATTTGCTCATGCACAGTTCGGATTTATTTCCACTGTCTAGTGATAGAGTGGTCAATCCTGGTCCACAAAATCTTCTTTATTTCAGACAGAGTCTTTTCTAAATTCAGCTCCTTCTCCAGGGCCTTTATTCTGTGCTTCAGGGCCTTAATTTCTCTGGTCTGTTCAACGACTGTCATTTTGGATTTATCCTATTTTGCTTCTAGCTCAACCAATTTTCTTTGGCCTGTTTAATCTCTGTTGCCTGAAGCTCTAGCTCCTTGACAGCTTTTGTCAATTCATCCATTCTTATGCTAGTCTCAGGAGCTGTTGTTGTTTCCGCTGCAGCATCTGTAGTTTTTGTAGTTGTTGTAGTAATATGAGGGGTCACTGCTGCTTGTGTAGCTGCAGCAGTAGTTAGGGCAGTTTGAGGTGGCTGGGAGGTCGACTCTCCTTTCTTGTCTTGCAGTGCTCTCTCCAATTCTCCCTCCATTTGAACTATTCTATGGTTCATTTGCATTAGCAGGTCCAATGTATCCTTAGCTTCTTTCTCTTTCACCAGCTCTCCCGTTTGTGGGTGCATAGTCGAGGAGAGCCTCATTTGCTTTTTCAGGGCAGCAATATCATCCTCCTTTTTCTTCATTAGGGCCTTGATAGCTTTGGGATTCTTAGGATCATGCGCCAGGTCCACAATAATGTCCTCCAATGTTTTAATTCTGTTGTCTTTGGCTGTGGAGGACATTCTTTCTAAATCAAGCTGAGTATTTGTGTTCCTCAGAGATTCCTTTAACTCATGGGCCAGTGTAGCCTTCTCTACAAGTGTGGCATAGACCATTTCCCCTGTTTTCTTATGTAATTCAATTTGACCCATGGGGTGAATGTCCTTTGCCATAACCTCTAACTTTGTCCTGACATAATCTGCAGCTGACTGAGGCTGTTGAACCTTGGGTTTAAAATGGCTGAGAATCATTTTTTCTTCTTTGATGTCATATGCTGCCATCAACCTTTCCTACTTGGCAGGTGTTGCTTTAAGAAATTGGTCATATAACTATACTCTTAACAATTCATTTTGTGCCTTAATTTCTTTAAAGGTGGCCTTGATGCTAGCTGGCCTCTTGCTTTGCTGTGTGGAGGAGGACACCTCCATGCCATGTTGTCTATCTTGCTCTTGTTGGAAAGATCTTGTAGCTGTTTGTTGACTGTCTTCTTTATCTTTCCTTGGACTTCCAAGGATTTCTTCACTGATTTCTTCTACAATTGGAGAATCAACCTTTTGCCTCTTGGCTTCAGGCTACTAAGTGGACCCACTAGCAGGTGTGGAGTCATCTCGGTCTCGTTTCCTGCCCCTTTCCTCATGGGTAGGAGTCTGTAAGTCAAGCACTGTTGGTGCTTCTATTTGTTGTAGAGGAGCCTATACTTGAGGTTTCTCCATTGAAGAGGTGCGTTGTTCTGTAATCACTTCTTTCTCTGCATCCATTATCTCCTTCCCTTTTGTTGTACTTGTTGCTGATGTAGATGGTCCCTGGGCGGCTTGTGTGGCTGCAGCAATCGATGTGCCTTCTCCAATTTGATGTGGCAACTTGAATGTTACCTGCTGCAAAGAATCCAAGTCAAGAGTTTTTTCTAAATCCTTGACATTTTTCTCCATTATTTCCTCTTGAGTCAATTCCTCAACTAATGTGCGTTGCAACCACTCATCTTGGTTGGCATATTGTTCAATTTGGGGATATTTACAATGGTCATAGCCTAGCAGCCTCTATTTAACTCTTCTGGCAGTGATAAAACCTTCCGGGTCATAAGGGACCCACCAGAAGCTCCTCTTTAACTTATATTTGTCCCTGAGAATTTGATCAGCATCTTGCCAACCTTCTTTCTTGTTCATAATGAAGGTGCCTATATGGTCTTTGAATTTGAGGTGAGCTGTCTTTTTGGCACTATGAAAATGGGTAAGATCAGAACTAATGAGTTGCCTATAGTATTCCAAGGCAAACAGTCTCATTGGTACATACCTTAGAAGCCTGTAAGGACAGAGCTCACAGCCATAGATTCTAATGACAGTGTGATTTTGATATAGGTACCAATCACCTATTTTATAACTCTTGGACAGCTGCAAGGTCTTCTGTATCTCAAATGACAATCTGGGAGGAGGGGATCTCATTAGGAGGCAAGAGACTGGGTATACAAATTGGTCAATAAACTCACAGTAAGAAAATGGAGAGTTTTGAACTTCATGGAAAACTGATGACCAAAAGATGACAGACCTCTTTCCACCCCTAGAATCCAATTTCTTGATGGGGCATTGGAATCTTTCAGACGGGTAATACATGAATAAGTGGTAGATATATGATGAATATTTGAATACTCCCTCCCTATCCACTTTCAATAGCTGATCATGTATTTTATTGGCTATGAACTTGGCATAGTTATACTTGTAAGACGGGGGTTGTCCTGGACTATATGCAGCTAATAACACCAACATTGTTTCATCAATGTGCTCACTTGTTTTAAAACCCAACACATAAGAGATCATATCAACCAGTACTTTGCCCACCTCATTGAAATGGACATATAAGAAAGGAGGTGGGCCTATAGGCTGGCAATCTGCCCTCATGAATGTCTTGGTAATTTTTTCAATGTCAGAACTGGAGAGTTCTGAGCCTACATCCATCAAATAGTTCATGGAAAAGGGAAATAACAGCTGAGTTTGCTTGAAGTTGAGCATTTGGTTGATGGAGTCAGGAGTAATATGGAAAAGTATGCTCCCAGATGGAGACTTAACAGCTCTCTGAGTTGGCTCATAGTTCTCGACACATAAGCGGATGATCTCAGGAAAAATATTGACAGATGGGAGGAAGTAATAAGGAAAATTGGACTCCCATCTACCATACATGTCACAGTTTCCTTGGTAGCTGTTTCTCAACTGGAAGAAGGTCTGCAAGTGATTTCTATCACCAACTAGATCTTGAATAAGGTAATCTCTATCAGCAAGAGGCATGGCTTCAAGTTCTTTGTTTGGTTGATTCATAGGAGTGACACTAAGAGCTGATGGAGTGGCCATTATAGAACTTTTCAAATGTTATCTTTAGAGTGAAGTTTTTGAATATAAACAGACTGAGGATAACTGTTTGTGAGGATTTGTAGAGGGGTGGCAGAATGAGTTCAACTGAACCAAAAGTCTTCAATATTTGTGGCTCTGGTGAAAAGAACAAACTTTGCAGAGTTTTATTTAAGCTTTGGTTTCTTTTTAGCAAATTCTTTGAATTTAGAGATTGTGAGGGCCAAATGCAGAGAGGAAAGGGATTATCACAGCTCATTGCACTGAGGTTTTGTAGTGAAACGCGGCAAAAGGGAACAATGTCGAGCATGTATAAAATTATATCGGGAATTCAAGCTCGAAAATGGATTTTGGCACGGTGAAATCGTGAATGGACCGTGGTTCTCTTAAACAGGGGGTGTATCAGTGAATTTAGGCCAAATTTACGAGGGACAGAAGCATTAACTTAGGAGATTGCAGGGTGGCTGAGCTGATTGAATGGCGAGTACCGACGTCAAATTTGCAGGTGGAGGCGTTCAAATTGTTCAAATTTGAAATATAGAGGTAATATGGCGTGAACAACAAAATGGCGCTCTCCGAAATTTGTAATGAGAATGACCGAAAACGGTCACTTTGCGCGTTTTCAATAAAAAATTCGGCACATATGCGCTTTTGGTGCTTTCCCGCGTTGATGTCAGCATGACGTCATCGGCGGGTCCTCGGTACGGCCCGGTGATGTGGACGCTGACTCGGATGACGACGTGGCAGGACACGGTGGCACAACGTGGATGTGGGCGGACAAAGTGACGAGTGATGTGGGGTAGTGGCGGAGACAGGGTGGTGACGTCATGGCTGATGTGATTGCTGACGTGATTGTTGATGCGATTGCTGACGTGATGGGACGGATGGTGGTATCCGGTTTCCCCGCACCACCTTTGAGTAGAGGCAGTTTTGGGGGAGGGGCCTCCGAACACCCAGGGAAGTGGACACATGGCGGGGGTATGGTAGGGAAACCGCCTATCCCCAGGATGTTAACCCCCGGTGTGTTGTGGGCTGAAAACACCTGGCCACCGTTGGATCTGGCGCGGCGGGGAACGGACAACTGGCGGGGCATTTTGGAGCGGCGTACAGCTTTGGCGCGGATCCCTCCCGTATATTAAATAATATTGCGCTGCGGTGGGTTGAAACTTTGGTTTAGGTGGGTTTTGTGGGTTGGGTTAGTGCGGGGTAGTATAGCTTAATGTTTTAATTTAAAACATTTTAACATTAAACGTTGGGATTTGACTACGGGGGCAAAATTGCAAGGTTTAGATGGGTGGGGGTTTAGGCATAGGTTATTAATCCTAACCAGAGGTTAGATTAATTCTGGGGTTAGGACGCGGAGGGGTTGATAATAGCCCCAAATGGACTAATATCTCCCATAACTATGTTACCTAGCTATAATGCTCGGGGGTGGGATAGTTAATATGTTTTTTGGGAATTTTATATAGTTTTTTGTAGAAAATAGGGGTGGGGATGTAACTAGGGAGCTATATAATAGAGTTAGGAGTTAATATGGGTATGTGAGGTGAAGTGTGAGGGAGAGGTTAAGCTTGTGAATTGCAAACTTAGATACAAAAAATGGATGGAATATGAAATGAGGGTTTTACACAAGAAATGTGGCTTCTTTCGATTGAAGAAGGTCAAAACTTGACATGATTTTCTCCGGGGGGAAGTGCAAGTGGGACTGGTTAGGCAGATCCTAAAGTCCTCAAGGGGATATTAGTAAGAAACTTTTTAAGGGGAGTAAGGGGAGTTAGACATGCTTTGATAGTTCTGCCATTTAGACCATTGCTTTGACCCTTCTCTTATTGATGAAATAAGATATGATTTTCAATACCTCAGGTGATCAGACCTTGCTTCTGCAACCTCAAACTACCTACCCAACCTAATACACCTAACATTTTTTCTTCTTTTGAATGGGTGCACTTAACCTTGCAAACCCTGATAATCCTCTTTTCTTTTGACTGCCCTCCTATCTAAATCTACCCTTATGTCTTCCAAGGGCCCAGATTAAGCAGTTGGGCTCCTTCATTTCTCTATCTAGCTACTCATCTGCCAAGCTTGAACTTTTTGGATAGATATTCATTCTCTAGTCTAGAACAAGCACTTTAAAACATGGCATGGTCCAGTTTGAATTGTTGGTCCAGCCAGCAAGCTAGTAGTGGCATTTTGGTTAGCCACTTTCCTCGTCTTTCTTTGAGGTTCATTTCAATTATTTTTTCTGACCAATTCATTTTCTTGCCTTTTGATCATTCTTTTCACAAAATATGGAACCTTTGTAGCATCAAAGATGAACATTTTTTGCACTTCCACTGTCAATCATGAAAAATGAAACCTATTGGTATAGGAGATTACCAATGGCTCCACTTGGGGATGGCTTTTCCAGATGAAAAGCCAAGAACAACAGGTCAGATCGCCTTATTTTTCCATTCTTGCTGCAGTCTGAATTTTCCTTCTGTTAGAGACCATTGATCTGAATACTTGTAACTTGTCTGAAGTACCCTTTGAGTTGATTTGCTGTGAAAGTACAGCTCTGTTATTCCTGGTTTCTCTGAGTATTCATCACCACCTCCATAACTCCCAAGTGTTTTCTCTTGCTTTCCAATGATAGAATCAAAACATATATCAAAAAATGGTGCAGTACCCTGATCTTCTCAAAATCTGCTTCACTTGGTCCTTTATCTATCTGTTGTAAATGAAAATACTGGAAATACAAATATTTATGTACAATATATAGATGTGTTGTGTTTCATCAAAGGGGGTCAAAAGAATGTTTGAGCATCCTCCCATTGACTGGGCCTTCCTCAGTATTTGAGCCATCCAAACTCTTCAGAAAATATGTGTTATTACCTTGTTCAACATAAATGACATAAGGTCCCTTCCACAAGAAATCGAACTTGCCATGTTTTCCTTTGTCCTCTCTCCTGGAATCCCATCTCAGCACTTTGCTTCCTATGAAGAAGTCTTCAGCTTTGGTTCTTTTATCAAACATTCTTTTGAGTTTCTCTTGTAGTACTTGGGTTCTATGATACACTTCCTCTCTTGTTTGTTGTAAGTGAATTGTTTGATTGATCCTTCTTTGAATATCATTAGGCTCAACTTGTATTTATTGCAGCAACTTGATTAAAAGGATCCCTAAATATGAAGGGAATCTTGCCTCCATTCCATAAACTAGTTCATATGGGCTTGTGCCAATGGATCTTTTGGTGGTCAATCTGTCTGCCCATAGTGCATTTACTAACTTTTTATGCCAATTATTTTTGTTCTCCTCCAAGAACTTTTTGATGATGTTGATGAGGCTTTTGTTGGAAGACTCAGCTAGAACATTGCCTTGAGGATAATAGGCTGTGGAATGGCCCAAGGTCATATGGTATTTATGGCAAAAGTTGATCATTTTTTTGGATTTGAAAGCAGGAGCATTGTCTGTAATAATTTTATCTGGACAGCCAAACCTGGACAAGATGTTGGTTTCTAAAAATTGCATAATAATGGAGTCATTGGCTTGCCTACAAGGGATGGCCTCTATCCATTTGGTAAAGTAATCTGTAGCAGTCAAAATCCACCTATGCTGGCCAGAGGACGAAGGGTGGATTTCACCAATGAAGTCTAAACCCCATTGCTGGAATGGTCTCTCAGTTGAAACAGGTTTGAGTGGTAAAGGTAACAACTTTCTCTTGCCTTCGAAAATTTGGCATTTGTGACAAGACATTACAAAATTTTTCACATCAGTAAACAAGGATGGCCATAAAATCCTGCCCTTAGGATTTTATCAGCAGTGGATTTCTAGTATAAGTGTCCTCCACAGTCACCTGCATGAAATTCCTTGAGGACATTATCAGTTTCATCCAATGTTAAACAATTAAGTAAAATTCCATCATGATTTCTCCAAAACAAAACACTGTCTATGATACAAAACTTTGATGCTTTCATTTTCAAGAACCTTTTCTTAGTTTTGGACAACCCTGGAGGAGCTTGCAGGTTTAATAATGCAAAACATATATCAACATACCAAGGAGATTGCAAAAAGGCTTGATTGATTTGTGGAGTCACCATTTCCTCTTCGTTGTCTAGTTCATTAATATCAAGGGCTTGGAAATTGGTTTCAGTCATTAGTTTGGCTAGCCCTTGTCCTTTTATCAGTTTCGTAGGCTTGATTTCAATGTCATATTCTAATATATTGGCAATCCATTTGCCCCTTTTGCCTTCAATTCCTTCTTGGGTTAAAATGTCCTTAACCACTACATTTGGGACATAGGCAATCACATGAGAGTATAAAATATAGATTCTGAAGTCTTTGATGGCCTTTACCAAGGCATAGGCTTGCTTTTCCATAATCTGATATTTTAAGGGAGCATCTCTAAGGGCTTTGCTAAAAAATGCAATGGGTTTTTCACACCCTTGGTCATCTTTTTGTAATAGGATAGCAGCAATTGTATGCTCAGATGCGAAAGAAAAAATTATGAAATCCCTATCAAACCTAGGACTCGTGAGGACTGGTGTGTTTGTCAACGCTCTTTTGATATCCTCAAAGGCTTGTTTAGCTTCCATGGTCGATTTGACCTTAGAATCCTTCTTCAACATATTGTTTAACAGTCTTGTGAGCTCAGCCAAATTAGGAATGAATCTTCTCAAGAAGTTGATCTTTCCTAAGAAGCCTTGTAGTTCTTTGATGTTTCTCGGATGAGGCACTTGAAGGATAGCTTGAATTCTGTCTGGATCGATCCTAAGACCATCTTTTGAGATTATATGACCTAGGAGCTTGCTTTCCTCTAGGTCAAAGAGTGATTTCTTTGGATTCAAAGATATGCCATATTTTCTGCAAATTTAGAAAACCTGCCTCAAATGTTCTAAGTGTTCTTGATCTGATTTTGAAAAGGAAGTGAGATCATCAAGGTAGACTACTAGGAAATCATGGATTTCTTTGGCAAAGGCTATGTCCATTGCTCTTTGGAAAGTGGCCCCTGCATTCTTAAGCCCGAAAGGCATTTTGACATATTTGAAAGTTCCCCAAGGTGTTGTAAAGGTAGTTTTGTCTTGATCATCCGGGTGTACTAAAATATAATTGAAACCAGAGAATCCATCTAATAATGAGATCCTAGAGGCTCCCACTACCCTTTGTAGGAAATGATCCATTTTTGGTAAGGGGTAATGGTCTTTGAGAGAGACTTTGTTCAAATTCCTTAAGTCAACACACAGTCTAATCTCTCCCGTCTTCTTCCTAGTAGGCACTAGGTTTGAAATCCACTTTGAGAACCTAATTGGAGCAATGATTCCTGCTTCATACATACGTTTAACTTCTTTTTCAATGAGGGGAAGGAGGACAGGATTCACTCTCCTAAGCTTTTGTTTAAAAGGTTTTTGGTTCTCTTTCAAAGGTATAGTGTGTTGGATGACTGAGGTATCATAGGACTTGAGGTCCTCATAACTCCAGGCAAAGATATCTTGGAACTCTTTGAACAATTCAATGTATTTCAACTTCTGATCAGCTGGTAATGCCTTGGATAGTTTCACCATTTTGTGATTTTCTGTGGTTCCAATGCTACGGTCTTCAATTTCAGCATTTAGTGGTTGCATTTTTGGTTTCCTTGAGATATCATTTGAATCAAACAAATCCTCCAAAGGGGTTAAACCTATGGGCAGAAAATTGTCTTTTAGATCAATTACTTCGGCTTCTGTCTCAGCTATTTCATCAAAATCTGTTTGCTTCAGCTCCTGTACATTTTCGTTATTAAAGGTAGTAGGATGCAAAACCAGATTCGCTGTTTCAGCTGATATATTCTGCTTAATTGTGTATGCCTGTTGTTGATCATCCATAGTGCTAGTATCAATGTTCATGCCAGAAAATTCTTCCTTTAAAGTGAGGAAGTTATTTATCTGTGTGTCACTTTCAAAGACTTGCCAATTTTTGATGTTATCTGGGACTGCAGGTCTATGTTTGATTTCAGTAGTGAAACTGTGGTTGGGTTTAAAAGGTAGCTTGCAAGTGCTGGCAAAGGTTGCCAAGCTATGAGCATGTAAATTGAGCTTTCTGGAAATTTTAGTTAACTGAGATTCTGAGAAGGTGTCAAGTATTTGAATAGCTGCTCCTTTATAAGCCCTTAACTTAATATCACTTGCGATAAAGTTTCCCTTCATCTGCTGTATGATCAGATCTGAATCCCCTAGAATTGAAACTTTCCTTGCACTTAGATTTTTGATGAGTTTGAGACCTAACAAAAGGGCTTCGTACTCGGCCATATTGTTTGTGCATCGAAAGTTTAACCTATATGCATGGCCTTCAGCTTGGTCATTCTGCATATTGTGAATCTAGACCCCTGCCCCTGCTCCCAACTTGTTTACAGAGCCATCAAATTCTAAATACCATAAGGTTTCATGGTCAAGGTTTGCATTGAGACTTTTAGAAAGTTGGACCATGGGCAGATTGGTTTCTTGCAAGTCATTTGATGTGGCATTCTCCTTTGTTGTATCAATTATATCAAAAGTTTTTTGATCTTGAGAAGCAAATTGTTCATTCAAACCCTCTGTCTGTGCTGCCACTAGTAGTTTGGGATTAGCTTTAGTACACATGTCAGCATTATACAAAATGAATGAATCCATGTCAGAATGTATTGAATAGATGGGGAAGCTTTGGGGCTTTTCTTGACTAATCACCACATATTTCATTAATATTTCACAGTATAGCCTCTTTGGCTATCCGAAGACTGAAATGGTGGCATAGGACATGTCTAGTTGCAAAGATCCTTGGAGTTTGGCCCCTCAAGATCTGGATAAAATCATACCGTACTTGGGTGGAATGTCAGCTACCACCACGTCCATCAAAATTGTTTTGGTTGGGTATTGGACCAGGGAAACACACAAATATTTAATTAGGCCTAGACACCTGACTTGGCTTGAATCAAATGAGAACAGATCTTTATATGGTCTTGTGATATCTAGGTCTAGTTTTTCCATTACATATTTGGGCATTAAGTTGTGTGAGGCCCCGGAATCAAACATTGCATTGTGTAACACCTTGTCATGAATGTTTAAACTGACATAGAAGGGTGTAACCCCTCCATTTGCTGTCTTTCCGTTCACCTCACAACCAAAAAGTAATTCAGGTTTATCATCTAGAACATTCACAACATCCCTATTGTCTGATATTTGGAGTGACCTATTAATTTGTTGTCTATACACTTGATGTTTGGCCAATTCAGAAAGAGGAACAACTATCTTCAGCTTACTTATTTCTATTTCCAAGTTGAAAGGTTTTTCCATTTGAGTCTTAGAATTAAGTGCAACAGATTTTTCCTTTTCACCTGAATTTTCAGTAACCCTTTCTTCATGATTGGTATGATTTTGAATGGAATCAGTCCTAAATTTATTTTTAGAAATGCTATTTGAACTTGCTTTTGAGGGGAGGGATGGCTGGTTTGCCGAGGGCTGTACATCTGATATATCCTCCACAGTGACTTCTCTTGGATGTAGGTCTGTTTTATTAGAGGATTCTGGAAGAACAGTTTTATCTTTTGTCTTTTTTGGCTGTTTATCTTCCTTTGGTTTGATAGGTTCAGGCACATCTATGGTCCTACTCCTTAGTTTATACTGTTTATGTACCTCATAAACCGCTGCATCATAGCCTTCCCTAAAGTCAAATGACTCTCCTGATTTGGTTTGAAATTGATTGCAATTATGGGCCTCTTGATCTTCTTGTGTTAGAAAGACCTGATGTTCGTTGTCCAAACCCATTAAGTTGATGTGAGGGTCCTCGGTTGGTTCACTAGATGTTGAGGCCTCAGCATAATTTTCTTGAAAAGGAGGTCTAATGTTCTGGTCAGGATCAGCCCTTCCAACATTTGGCTTTTGATTCTTTCTAAAATTTGGGTTTCTAGCAGTACTTGGTTGACCTTCCCATGATGATTTTCTCTCTATGGTTTATACCCTGTCCCCAAGTCTATCCATGCCTTTGATGATTGCATCTAGCTTTTGTTCAAATGTTGAAGGCTCTTCCTTAAAAGTAGTTCTTCTCTCAGCTCTTGCCCTATTTCTTTTAGCAATAAGGTTTGCCTCTACACTAACAGCTATGTTTTGCATGTCTGCCAAGGTGAGAGGGGCTCTTTCCCTCAGTTGATATGCCATGTCAGAATCAAATCCATCAGGGAATTTTATTAAGGCTAAATCAGGTGGAGGTCTAAGGTTTTGAGGGATGGCATTGTAAACATTGTTGAATCTTGCACAATAATCTAGGATAGTTTCTTGTGGGCCTCTTCTTATGTTGTTATACTCAGATAAGATATGCAGTGAGTCTTTTTTCTTCTCCCATCTGTTTAGGAAGGATTGGTAAAGAGCACCTAGATTAGCTATGGAATTTGTAGCAAGCGCTCTGAACCAAGTTCTTACTTCACCTGTTAAACTTTGGACAAAATTTTTCATTCTCACATCATCATCATCTATTTCATAATTTTCAAAGTATTCTTGCATTTTCTTGGTATGTTGTAAGGCAGTATATGTGCTAGTACCATCAAAATAAGTGATCTTACTTTGGTAATCCTGAGGCATAGCCCCAGGATTACTAGGTAGCTGTAAAGGGGCATCACGATTTGCCATATTTACATGGATAAATGGGACAACAGGAAGGAAGGGATCATCTAGAACAACAGGGACAACAATGGCAGTTTGTGCAGTGGATGGAGGTGTGAAGAATATGTTTTGATAAGTGGATGAGGAAGAAGGAGAAGAAGGAGTTATGTGAGGATGAACTGATGGTTTAGCAGGGGTTGGGATATAACTTTGTTGAACTGCTTCAGGGCTAGAATCAACAAGATCTTCTTGTTCCTCTTGCTTCCTAAGAATCTTCAGGATTAAATTAGGATTTTCAAAAACAGCTGCAGGATATGGGTCAGGATTTGACCTGGTATACCTAGTTTTCTTCTTAGGAGCTAGCTTCCAAATTTGTTTTTGGTATTTTTTGGGAATGTTTTTGGAATTAACAAGGAACTGCTCAAATTTTTGGAACAACTATCTAGAGTTTAAAACTAGCATGAAGTTTGACTGAAGCAACTTTTATTTACTCCTATAGATGCAAAGCAAGAACAGTTTCAAAGGCTTTCTGGCTAACATTCAGGCTTCATCTGTAGTTTTAAAGAATAGACAACAATTTGAAAAATTCTTTCTGTTCCCTAGTGGAGTCGCCAATTATATTAACACTCAGGTTGTTCCCTTTGACTCCAAAGGGAATACGGCCGAGGTAACCACTAACCAATCTTTTAGCCACAGGTCCTAACCTACTTGCAACCAGAGAGGGCTCTCTCTTTCTGATTTAGCTTTGTTTTTGTGTAATTTTAGGCTAGTTATGATGCATAGAATTTTGTTTTGAATTTGTTTGGATGATGATTTCAGTCAGAACTGCTATGTTTTTTCAGAATAATCTAGGCCATTGGGCATGGAGTCGATGATGGTGAACTGCTGGAAGTGTTTCTTGACAAAAAGGGTTATGCTACAGAGCCAGACAGGCATTCGTGGAACAATTCTTCAAATCTGTAATATGATGGCATTAGATCAGGGAATGAAAGGCAGCTAAGGATCTTTCACTATACTGATAGTGGGAAAAAGTGGGAACATTATCTAGGAGCATTTAAGAATTCCTTTATAACATCCATAATGATAGAATGAATACAAACATGAGCAGTTAAGATTTCATGTTTATGATTAATTCTGAAGAAAACACAGTTAACAATAGAGATTGAGCAGAGGGTGCATTCAAGCAAGTCCTCATCTATTCTTTTTCTCTTTTTCTAAGTTAATGAAACATATATTTGAATTAAACAAACATAGAAAGACAAAACATGATTTAGAATAACTTATTGCTCCATCAAACAACACAGGAATTCCGTAGCAGAACGTAGATCATCACTTTGACATCAAATAGTGCAGATATCATGAAATTTCCCAGCCATTTGTATTAGATAGTCTGAAAATTTACAAAATAGTGTCTCAGAGAGAAAATCACCAACCCCAAATACGTTCTGTGGGGAGGTATATATATAAAAACAAGATACAAAATATATAGCTGATGAGTTAATAGCTCATAACTTCTATGCCAACTCTTGAGGAATTATAGATGAAAGAGTAACTGTTGCAGTAAATATTTAATGCATTAGCTGTCCATTTGTCAGAGAGTTTTGACTTTTGTGACCAACTGAGTCGGCTGGGGCTGCGCTGTCTAAAATCTATGTATTTTTCCTTTTTGGGCTTGTTGTCCCAGTATTTTGCTGAGTCATTATTCTCACCCGCTCTTCCTGTTGTCTCCATGCTGTATTCAATTCCATTGACCTGAGGCTGACCAAAAGAGATAAAACCGAGATTATTTTAGCAAAATTTGTAGCATTGCTTGCCACCATTTTTCTTTAGGAAGTTGGTGTCTTCGTATTTTTATTAATGTCTCATCTGCCTCTATGTATCTGTAAAAATTGCGTGGGACCTCAAACAAGTGATTAATTTCATGTTCAATGTAAAATAAATTTTCCAGCTTATCATAGAGGCTCTTCCCGGATGGAGGTCCTGCTTCTTCTGAGGTACTTGTGGATGTTGTGATCTGATTTGAAATGAAATTAGTCATCCTGGTGGCATACTGCTCACGGGTCAGTAGTCTTCCAGCGCCGGTCAATAGGCTGGGCAATCCTTTACCTTGCAATGCTCCCATCCTCAGCTTGTAATCATCTACCTCTACCTACATTTCCTGACATTTTCTCTCCAAACTTTGCACAAAATTTCTAAGGGTCAACACCTTTTTTGTTGTTAAAACAGTCTCTGTTTTGTTACTGATGTCTAGGGCTGCCAACTCCTCTTTAGTGTGAGTGTTTAGGAAGTGTATCATCCTGCTAGCCTACTCAGGCATATTTACTAATGCTGCTCTGGCCTTTTGGCTTTCAATTTGGGCTTGGCCTATTAATTCGATCTGCTCATGCACAGTTCAGATTGATTTCCACTCTTTAGAGATAGAGTGGTCAATCCTGGTCCACAAAATCTTCTTTATTTCAGACAGTCTTTTCTAAATTCAGCTCCTTCTCCAAGGCCTTTATTCTGTCCTTCAGGGCCTTAATTTCTCTGGTCTGTTCAGCCACTGTCATTTTGTATTTATCATATTTTGCTTCTAGCTCAGCCAATTTTTCTTTGGCCTGTTTAACCTCTATTGCCTGAAGCTCTAGCTCCTTCACAGCTTTTGTCAATTCATCCATGCTTATGCTAGTCTCAGGAGCTGTTTTTGTTGCCGCTGCAGCATCTGTAGTTGTTGTAGTTGCTGTAGTAATAGGAGGGGTCACTGCTGTTTTTGTAGCTGCAGTAGTAGTTGGGGCAGTTTGAGGTGGATGGGAGGTCGACTCTCCCTGCTTGTCTTGCAGTGCTCTCTCCAATTCTCACTCCATTTGAACTATTCTCTGGTTCATTTGCATTAGTAGGTCCAATGTATCCTCAGCTTCTTTCTCTTTCACCAACTCTCCTGTTTGTGGGTGCATAGTGGAGGAGAGCCTCATTTGCTTTTTCAGGGCAGCAATATCATCCTCCTTTTTCTTCATTAGGGCCTTGATAGCTTTGGGATTCTTAGGATCATGCCCCAGGTCCACAATAATGTCCTCCAATGTTTTAATTCTGTTGTCTTTGGTTGTGGAGGACATTCTTTCTAAATAAAGCTGAGTATTTGTGTTCCTCAGAGATTCCTTTAACTCATGGGCCAGTGTGGCCTTGTCTACAAGTGTGGCATAGACCATTTCCCTTATTTGCTTATGTAATTCTATTTGATCCATGGGGTGAATGTCCTTTGCCATAACCTCTAACTTTGTCTTGACATAATCTGCAGCTGACTGAGGCTGCCGAACCTTGGGTTTAAAATGGCTGAGAATCATTTTTTCTTCTTTGATGTCATATGCTGCCATTAACCTTTCCAGCTTGGCAGGTGTTGCTTTAAGAAATTGGTCATATAACTGTACTCTTAACAGTTCATTTTGTGCTTTAATTTCTTTAAAGGTGGCCTTGATGCTAGATGGCCTCTTGCTTTGCTATGTGGAGGAGGACACCTCCATTCCATGCTGTCTATCTTGCTCTTGTTGGAAAGAGCTTGTAGCTGTTTGTTGACTGTCTTATTTATCTTTCCTTGGACTTCCAAGGATTTCTTCATTGATTTCCTCCACAATTGGAGAATCAACCTTTTGCCTCTTGGCTTCGGGCTGTTGAGTGGACCCACTAGCAGGTGTGGAGTCATCTCGGTCTCATTTCATACCTCTTTCCTCATGGGCAGGAGTTTGTAAGACAGGCACTGTTGGTGCTTCTGTTTGTTGTAGAGGAGCCTGTACTTGAGGTTGCTCCATTGAAGAGGCAGGCTGTTCTGTAATCACTTCTTTCTCTGCATCCATTATCTCCTTCCCTTTTGCTGTACCTGTTGCTGATGTAGATGGTCCCTGGGTGGCTTGTGTGGTTGCAGCAATAGATGTGCCTTCTCCAATTTGATGTGGCAACTTGAATGTTACCTACTGCAAAGAGTCCAAGTCAAGAGTTTTTTCTAAATCCTTGACATTTTTCAACATTATTTCCTCTTGAGTCAATTCCTCAACTAATGTGCCTTGCAACCACTCATCTTGGTTGGCATATTGTTCAATTTGTGGATATTTACAATGGTCATAACCTAGCAGCTTGTATTTAACTCTTCTAGCACTGATAAAACCTTCCGGGTCATAAGGGACCCACCAGAAGCTCCTCTTTAACTTATATTTGTCCATGAGAATTTTATCAGCATCTTGCCAACCTTCTTTCTTGTTCATAATGAAGGGGCCTAGATGGTCTTTGAATTTGAGGTGAGCTTTCTTTTTGTAACTGTGAAAATGGGTAAGATCAGAACTAATGAGTTGCCTATAGTATTCCAAGGCAAACAATCTCATTGGTACATACCTTGGAAGCCTGTAAGAACATAGCTCACAGGCATAGATTCTAATGATAATGTGATTTTGATATAGGTACCAATCACCTATTTTATAACTCTTGGACAGCTGCAAGGTCTTCTGTATCTCAAATGTCAATCTGGGAGGAGTGGATATCATTAGGAGGCAAGAGACTGGGTATACAAATTGGTCAATAAACTCACAGTAAGAAAATGGAGAGTTTTGAACTTCATGGAAAACTGATGACCAAAAGATGACAGACCTCTTTTCACCCCTAGAATCCAATTTCTTGATGGGGCATTGGAAGCTTTCAGACTGGTAATACATGAATAAGTGGTAGATATATGATGAATATTTGAATACTCCCTCCCTATCCACTTTCAACAGCTGATCATGTATTTTATTGGCTATGAACTTGGCATAGTTATACTTGTAAGCCGGGGGTTTTCCTGAACTATATGCAGTTAATAACACCAACACTCTTTCATCAATGTGCTCACTTGTTTTAAAACCCAGCACATAAGAGATCATATCAACCAGTAGTTTGCCCACCTCATTGAAATGGACATATAAGAAAGGAGGTGGGCCTGTAGGCTGGCGATCTGCCCTCATGAATGTCTTCGTAATTTTTTCAATGTCAGAACTGGAGAGTTTGGAGCCTACATCTAGCAAATAGTTCATGGAAAAGGGAAATAACAGCTGAGTCTTCTTGAAGTTGAGCATTTGGTTGATGGAGTCAGGAGTAATATGGAAAAGTATGCTCCCAGATGGAGACTTAACAGCTCTCTGAGTTGGCTCATAGTTCTCGGCACATAAGCGGATGATCTCAAGAAAAATATTGACAGATGGGAGGAAGTAATAAGGCAAATTGGACTCCCATATACCATACATGTCACAGTTGCTTTGATAGTTGTTTCTCAACTGGCAGAAGGTCTGCAAGTGATTTATGTCACCAACTAGATCTTGAATAAGGTAATCTCTATCAGCAAGAGGCATGGCTTCAATTTCTTTGTTTGGTGGATTCATAGGAGTGACACTAAGAGCTAATGGAGTAGCCATTATAGAACTTTTCAGATGTTATCTTTAGAGTGAAGTTTTTGAATATAAATAGACTGAGGATAACTGTTTGTCAAGATTTGTAGAGGGGTGGCAGAATGAGTTCAACTGAACCAAAAGTCTTCAATATTTGTGGCTATGGTGAAAAGAAAAAACCTTGCAGAGTTTGATTTAAGCTTTGGTTTCTTTTTAGCAAATTCTCTGAATTTAGAGATTGTGATGGCCAAATGTAGAGGGGAAAGGGATTATCACAGCTCACTGCACTCAGGTTTTGTAGTGAAACGCGGCAAAAGGGAACAATGCCGAGTAGGTATAAAATTATTTCGGGAATTCGAGCTCGAAAATGGATTTTGGCACGGTGAAATCGTGAATGGACCGTGGTTCTCTTAAACAGGGGGTGTATCAGTGAATTCAGGCCAAATTTATGAGGCATAGAACCATTTACTTAGGAGATTGCAGGTAATTGAGTGAACAAATTCAAGAAAATGGGAAGAACAGGGGCAAATAGATGGAATTTGGCAAATACCTGGTTTAGCTAGCGCCGAGGGTGGTTGAGCTGATTGAATGGTGAGTACCGTCGTTGAATTTGCAGGTGGCAGCGTTCGACTTATTCAAATTTGAAATCTAGAGGTAATATGGCATGAACAGCAAAATGGTGCTCTCCAAACTTTGCAATGAAAATGACCGAAAACGTCACTTTGTGCGTTTTTAATAAAAATTTTGGCACATATGCAGTTTTGGCACTTTCTCGCGATGATGTCAGCAAGACGTCATCGGCGGGTCCCGGGTAAGGCCGGGTGACGTGGACGCTTACTTGGATGACGACGTGGCGGGACACGGTGGCACAACGTGGATGGGGCCGGACAAAGTGGTGAGTGACGTGGGGCAGCGGCGGAGACAACGTGGTGACGTCATGGCTGACGTGATTGCTGACGTGATGGGACGGATGGTGGTATCCGGTTTCCCCGCTCCACCTTTGAGTAGAGGCGGTTTTGGGGGAGGGGCCTCTAAACACCCCGGGCGGTCGACACGTGGCGAGGGTACGGCAGGGAAACCATCCATCCCCCGGACGTTACCCCTGGCGTGTTGTGGGGTGAAAACACCCGCCCACCGTTGGATCTAGTGCGACGGGGAATGGACGGTTGGCTGGGCGTTTTGGAGCGGCGTGCAACTTTGACGCAGATCCCTCCCATATATTAAATAATATTGCGCTGCGGTGGGTTGAAACTTTGGTTTAGGTGGGTTTTGTGGGTTGGGTTAGTGCGGGGTAATATAGCTTAATGTTTTAATTTAAAACATTTTAACATTAAACATTGGGATTTGACTCGGGGGCAAAATTGCAAGGTTTAGATGGGTGGTTGTTTAGGCAGAGGTTATTAATCCTAACCAGAGGTTAGATTAATTCCGGGGTTAGGACGCGGAGGGGTTGATAATAGCCCTGAATGGACTAATATCTCCCATAACTATGTTACCTAGCTATAATGCTAGGGGGTGGGATAGTTAATATGTTTTTTTGGAATTTTATATAGTTTTTTATAGAAAATAGGGGTGGGGATGTAACTAGGGAGCTATATAATAGAGTTAGGAGTTAATATGGGTATGTGAGGTGAAGTGTGAGGGAGAGGTTAAGCTTGTGAACTGTAAACTTAGATACAAAAAATGGATGGAATATGAAATGAGGGTTTTACACAAGAAATGTGGCTTCTTTTTATTGAAGAAGGTCAAAACTTTGACATGATTTTCTCCGGAGGGAAGTGCAAGTGGGACTGGTTAGGCAGATCCTAAAGACCTCAAGGGGATATTAGTAAGAAAAATTTTAACGGGAGTAAGGGGAGTTAGACATGCTTTGACCCTTCTCTTATTGATGAAATAAGATATGATTTTCAATACCTCAGGTGATCAGACCTTGCTTCTGCAACCTCAAACTACCTACCCAGCCTACTACACCTAACATATTTTCTTCTTTTGAATGGGTGCACTTAACCTTGCAAACCCGTATAATCCTCTTTTCTTTTGACTGCCCTCCTATCTAAATCTACCCTTATGTCTTCCAAGGGCCCAGATTAAGCAGTTGGGCTCCTCCATTTCTCTATGTAGCTACTCATCTGCCAAGCTTGAACTGTTTGGAAAGATATTCATTCTCTAGTCTAGAACAAGCACTTGAAAACATGGCATGGTCCAGTTTGAACTGTTGGGCCATCCAGCAAGCTAGTAGTGGCATTTTGGTTAGCCACTTTCCTGGTCTTTCTTTGGGGTTCATTTCAATTATTTTTTCTGACCAATTCATTTTCTTGCCTTTTGATCATTCTTTTAAGGCATGCCCTCTTTACATTTTTTAACTCTCTTTTCTTTTCACAAAATATGGAACCTTTGTAGCGTCAAAGATGAACATTTTTGGCACTTCCACTGTCAATCATGAAAAATGAAACCTATTGGTATAGGAGACTAACACAACGTTTCATAAATTCTCACACTTGATCCAACTGATTTAATACATCACAACTTGTATATAAACTGAAGCAAACACCAACTTAATTCAAACAAAATTGTGAGGTCACTGTAACCAGAACGCAGAATTGAACTCAGAATACTGCATCAATACACAGAATCAATTACAACCCCACCCATTCATATTTCAACATGTATATGGTAATTCACTTAAGGCAACCCATGTGTATACATGCTTTTATATAGAGAAACCTGGTTACAGGTCCCAATATACTAAAGACTTATAATTCTAAATCAGACACAGAGTTGACCAAAGGTTTTCTGAAATATTTTGTTAGCGTCATACAGTTAGCAACATCAATAATATTTTCAACTAATCAACATGTAACCAAATTCAACTTCATCATTCAATCAATTCTAATTCAAACATTATCACTCAACCCAGATCAACATGAGGACATCATTGACATACAACATGTAAACAACAACACTGATTAGGTTGATCAGTAATTTATGAAAAAAACCCTTCCTTTATATGCGTAAATTTGAAGAATCGAAACCGCAGGTATACGTGACTTCACCGAGACCATCTTACGTACAAATCTGCAAAAATGAACGAAAACACTTCCTTTATATACACGACTTTAAAGAAATGCACCTGTGTGTATACGTGACTTCATGGAGACCAACCTATGTATAGATTTGCAAATTTTGACCTAAAATTGCATAGCTCTTCAAAACTTCAGAAAGACCCGAATCATAATATTCATAGATAAAAACATGCGCCAATGCTTAGATCTATTCAATACATGAGCATATCATATAATGGAATGGAATTTCAAGTCTCATGATCCTTATCCATCATTGTATTCATTGATGCATAATTATTTCAGATCTATATGTCAACTGTGGCCCTTATAATGCAAATATACTTTAGATTGAAGTATTTATCAAAAACCCTTTCTCATGCACACTTAGCACTTTGATATTCACCTCCTTATATAGTTAGAGCCTTAGACAATACCATGGGACAAAACTACAGAAGTGTTGGTAGTAATATTGGACAGGATCAAATAACCATTACTACACTTAATATTGTGGGTACCATGGTAAGGACTATTGGTATCCTTAAGGAACCTTGGTATTCTTAAATTAGTCCATATGCAACTTTTCTTCTTTTTACCTGCGTGTATACACAACTTGGCCTTGATGAACCCGTGTATAGATATTCAAATATTCATCTTTATTAACCTTATGATTATGATTTGTAAACCTTTGTCCCATCATTCTTTTATGTTGTTCCATCACTATGTCACCTATGAACTGACCTGTGGATTCATATAGTTACCATATACTTGTTTTTTTACGTGTGAGTTTCCATTAAAGACAACATATGCATCATAATGCCAACAATATCCCCCTTTAGATTTGATGGCAAAAATGTTGGCGTTGGTCACCTAGACCTAGAGAAGCCTGTTAGATACATCAAATAACCATTATTCAGACACCATTATACTCCACCCCTTCAAATCAAGGGAAAAGGGTGGACCAAAGGTCCCCCTTTGGATTTGATTTGGATTATACTGTCCATGCTCCCCCTCAGCACATGATGAATATTCAGAAAGAGTTTCAAATGAAGGACATGACTTTATAACTTAATAGAATATGACCTTCCGATTACCAATGACTCATTCATACATCAATCACCCAACCAAGTGGGGATACATATTTGACTGAACCACCCAACCAAGTGGGATTGCATTTTTACACTACCACCCAACCAAGTGGGGTTACATATTTGACATGACCTCAAAAGTCCATACATGATTGAATATGACAATTATTACATCATAGGTCTCCACATGACCTTCACATCAAACGGCATATATGAAATTAATAATTGAGACCAAAAGTCTTAATAGTAGCATAACTCAGTAATCATAATGCCAATAATGCATTATATTGTACAAGGCTAATGCTCCACTTGAACCTTTCCTACTTGTTCATTGTTAACAACTCATTCACCAAAGCATCTTCATCAATTAGATAAATATCAATGAGAAAAACATAACTCAATACCATATCAGTAGACTGTACCCATCAACACCAGATCAAGAATAATTAAATCATCACTGTTAGTAGTGTGTCAGAGGCTGATCTTGAGTCTATCCCACTATTTTTCTATCAGATAAAAATATACGTGACTGTCTGTAAATAAACTTGCATATATCCACAACTATACTTCATGAAACTTGTGTATAGAAAGAAACCTTCTGAATTTTCACCTGCAGACTAAGTAGACTAGATTACAACAAAATGAGGCAGAGACAACTCCTAGTTTTTGTCTGAGATATTCAAATTCTTATCTGGTAAGAGTTTTAGTAAATATATAAACAACTTTCTCTTTGGAGGGAACATACTCCAATTTAACCTTTTTCTCAAACACTTGTTCTCGTAGAAAAAGATACTTAATAGGAATATGCTTAGTCTTGGAGTGCATAATAAGGTTTTTAAAAATACTAATAGCACTTGTATTATCACATAGGATGGAGATGGGTGGAGAACATTTGATTTGTATATCTTGTAATGTTTGCATCATCCAGAAAACTTGTGTGCAACAAGATGCAACAGCCACATATTTTGCTTTTGTTGTGTTAGTCCTTACAATCTCCTAGGTTGAAAAGGAAATCGAGAAGGGTAACCTCAAACCACTTCAGCTCAGTAGCTAGCCCTACTGAGCATGAGAGAGATATCTCTAAGTCTCTTATCAGTGATATGACTTTAAAGCAAATGGATTTTAGACTAGATATGGGTATTTGTTTATTTGTTTGTGAAAATTTGGTTTTTTAAGGATTTGTTGAACTTAGGGTTTGGAGCCACAAGTAGGTCTAGGCTGTGGGAATGCAGGAGAAAACATAAGAAGTTGCTAGATATTAGAAGCCATGGTGTAATTTGAGTATTTGCAATGTAGTATAGAGGATATAGTGTGGAAGAAACTAATGAGCATAAATAAACATGACTTCATTAGCATAGGAAGACAAAACACATAACTATGGAAACTAGATAATAGAGCTTGAAAAACAAGAATTTTGAGTATTTTATCACAAGGAATTCATAGAGAGAAGAGATATAATGTCTAGATAAATATGTTTATACCATGAGAAAATAAAATGAATGAAGTAAATGCACCATGAACTCATTGGGCTAGAGTTCCTTGAAAATACCTGCAACCTGTCTCTGTATTAGCTTAAAGATGATTACATGCAAGCCTCCTTCAAAAAAAGTTCAACCCTCTTCTCCTAAGGAGAAATGATACATATAGACACTCCTAGACCACTTTCCCACCTTCAGGAGTCAAATTCCTTGGTGGAGGAACTGACTCCAATATTCTCTCAACCAACAAGTGAGAGTGAGAAGGTGAAACTCAAACACTTCATGGAGAGTTTGTTTAGGAGTTTTCTTCTTTTATGAGGCCTAATAAACATCAAAAACAACATATGATGTACATTTATTCATGTCTACATCACCTAACCTCGAAAACAGTGCCATTAGATAGAGAATCTTGACTTTGACTAAGTCAAATTAGAAACTAGAAATTTTACACAGTGAAATTTACAAATTAAAACACAGAAAAGTGCAGAAGCATAGTGCCAAATTTGAGCTGATGTTTAGGTGCCTTCTAGAGGTCAAAATGAAAATCTGATAGAGCGGTGCACTAGCCCTTCAAATATAGCTTTTAGAATAGTTTTAATTTCTAAATTTGGAGCATCGGAAGACCTTAAAAGATCCATTCTCCCAAGGTCAGTCCAAAAGTGCAGCGCATGTCAACAAATGGTCCAGAATGCTAGTTTTTGCCACTTTTTTGCATTTTTCTCCAAAACTAAGCCACCTCTACAAAATTTTGGAAAATGGGTTTTTATGGGATGGCAAGACCTTTCCAAAAATGTAGACCTTTCCTCAAATTGACGCCTGAGGAATCTCAATTTCTGAACTTAGACAAAAAATTCTCGAAAACCTCAAAATGCTCAGAATTTGCTCAAAATTGGAGGGAAGGTGTAAAAATAGGTTTTTCATAGCTTCATGGATGCTTCATCAAGCATCTCCAAGTTTCCCTCATCCTTTTGTTCTTTTTTGGCCTCCTTGAGCTTGTTTTCAAGTTGCTTTACCTTGACATTGGCGATCATGTTTTCAGCTTGGTAGTGGTGCGCCATATGTCTGACCAATTGATTGTCTTTGTTGCATTCTAATGGAGCTTCTCCAAATTTTCATTCACTCTATTGAGCCAATATTCCTTATATTGATGAACCTCTAGGGCGATCCGATCTTCTAGGTCAAGGTCCTCATTCAGCAGAATTTGTTCTTGCTCCTTTTGCAAAGCTTTCCTGAGGCCTCTTGTTCTCGGTATTTTCCTTTTTCCTGTCACCTCTGATGCTTCAGGCTCACTTGATTTTATGATCTCCTTACCTTTTCCAACTTGTTGCATTAAATTGGCTTTTTCCTTTTCTAGGATCAACTCCTTTGCTTTGAGTTGAATGTTTTCTTGTTCAAGGAATGATATAACGTACTTTCCCCTTTCCAAATTGATCACCAACTCCTTGATTTGGTAATCCTTATCCCTGATAGTATGCATCATGTTTGAGGTTTGATCCTCAGTCTCTGTATCAATTAGTTCAAACTCATGTTCAACTGTGTCTTTACCCTTTGATGATGATTCTTTTTTTGTTGATGAAGAAGGCTTGGCCCCTTTCTCTCTGTGAGAAGAAAACACAAGCCTCTACCTCTTCCTATACACTTTCATCACCTCAGGTTTGGATAGTTAAGTCTTCTTCACTATTTTTCTAGATGACCCCACCTCTACTTGTTGTTTTGGGGCACTAGGAGACTGAGATGCTGCATTCCTCTCATGTCATTTCATAGTTGCGTCCAAAAAGGCTTCTCAAGTCATACCTCTCTCTGCCAGTTGGTGAAGGACAATGGTTTTGATGAAACTGTGATGGAACAAGCTTGGGGAGTGCTCCTTGTCCTTTAATTGTATTTTTCAGACATTTTGGAAATGCTCCTAAATAGATAAGTACACATGTTGAGTGGCTTTTAAGAGGTGAAATGCATCAGGAGGTGAATATGATAGGCATACTACCTGGAGAATCTACCTTCACAAGTGAAGAACCTCATGACAGTTTTAATCAAAGGGGCATATTTCTCCAATAATTATCTAAAAGGAATGAGGTGAGTATGTGTATCTCTGTATGGCGTCTTCAAGAAAGGCTTGTAGTTTTCAAGATCTAGGCTCAGTCCTTTGAACCAATATTTTCCATTGTCTGATAACCTAGTTGCTATTGAGATGGAGGCCGCTTAGAAATTGAACTCAACACCAACAATGAAAGTAGTTTCTCCTTTCAGTTGTGTTGCTACCCATTCTATTAGTTTCTCATGAAATCCAGCCTCCCTCACCCTTTCGCAAAATTCCAAGCAATGGACATCCTCAAAGCATTGTTTGATGAAAGGATAGTAGTTGATTGTGTTGCAGTCTCATGGTTCATATTTGAGGATCCTCCCTCCTTTATTTTGTCTCTTTATTTCTGGCAAAGATTCTACCTCCATGATGAAATAAAGCCCTAGTAGCAGGAAGCGAAAATAAGATGTGAGGTGTGAATGGAAATGAAGTGATATGTAGGTGATTTTTGACAAAATGATGGGAGGGGTCTTGGAAAAGGTGAGGTGACTTTGATAGCTGATGAAAATGAGTGTAGAAATAGTGGAAAGATGATTTTCTTACAGGTGGAAACAACAGGGTTTATGATGAAACTTGCCCAAAAACCTCTTGGAATGGGCTATGGTCTTGCTTTTTGAGGTTTTAAACATTGTTTTGAGGTGGGTAAAATGGTCAAAATGGCTCATTAAACATGTATGTAGGTGTAGGATATTAGTTTACATGTTTTGGAAATTAAAAATAATGATGGTCATTTTCACCCTAACATTTCCCATGCAAATTTTGCTACAAACCCTAACTTGAAGAATCATTTTCATGAGACAAAATTGGGAAAGAAAAAGATGGAGGATGATGGTGTACTTACTTGTTCCTTAGTTTAGAAGTCAATGAAATCAAGCTTGCAAGTGAAAAAATGAAGTTTGGGAGAGTTTTGATGAATTTTGGGGCACTCTGTCCTACGTGCAATGTAGTGTTCCTATGCGCAGCGCCAAGGTGTAGTGCAGTTCTCAAAGTGTAGCGTCGGTCTCCTAAGCGCAGCGCAGTGCTTTTGCGCACACCGCTTGCAAATTTTTGCTAATTTCTCCTAGGAAAACAATTTTTTTGCTTCTTTGGGCTAGATAGCTTGATGATAAAGAGTTAATAGGATGTGAATGAAGCAATTATGGGGCTTTTGAGTTTATATAGGGAAATTTTCCTCACTTTCTCAAAATAAATGGGACCCACCCTCCTTTAGAAACTGATTTTCACTTTATGAAAACAGAATTTACCTTTACCATTGCAAACCTGTGATGTCCTTTGCTTTCCTGAGTGCTAGAGCTTATTTTTCTGGAACCTTTGATAACATGAGAGAATGAGGAGTGTGTGAAAAATCAAGATCAATTCTCCAAAAGTTTCTTTGTCATGTTTTACTCACTGCTAGTTTTATTCATGAAAATGATGGACCTTGGAAACCCTAGCGACCTAATGGATGACCTAAGACCTAAATGGAATGATGATGATGACTGACCCATTTTTATTGTGATACCTTCATAAAGTGTGATAGGCGACCAACATGAGTGAATTTCCAAACAATGACTTCATCTTTAGACTGACCAAACAATGACCAAATTTGCTGTGTAAACCTAGTATTAGAAAAATTTGATTTTGAAAGCCTGGAAAAACATAGTAAAAGCATATTTGATCTAGGTGACAGGCTAACAAGACTGACACTAACATTGGCTCCAACTGGGGATGGAAGCTCCTTGGAGGTGTCAAGAACACCATAGACCAAGTAGCCTTATTCATTGGGCCATGGAGTCAACATGCATAAAAATTGACTTTTGACTTAAGATTCACTCACCTTTTGACATGGAAACAAAACTAAATAAAAGATGAAAACAATACTGACTTAAAGAGCCTTAGGGCCTTCACTTCGGGCTTCAAACTCTTATGACAACTATCTAAAATGCTAGAAGTAAAATACACACCGGTATGTACAATGATGATGACTTTTCAGGATTTTTTAGACATAGTAGTGCTTGAGAAGCCTACCATTGGTCACCCCTCCTGAATAATCTCTTCCATCCATTTCTTCCAACAAGAAAGAATTCTTTCCTCTGAAGGAAAAAATTTTGTAGGGTCCCTTCCATAAGTTTTCAAACTTACCATGTTTGCCTTTGTCTTCATTTCTAGCATCCCATCGAAGGACCACATCTCCCAGATTGAAATTGTCTTCCTTGGTTTTGTGGTCATAAATCTTTTTAATATTTTCCTGGAGTTTGGATGTGTTCTGAAAAACTTCTTCTCTTGTTTGCTGTAAATGAATCATCTGATTTATTCTCCTTTATATGTCATTAGTTTCACTATCGAATTCCTGTAGGATTTTCATTACTGACATAGCAAGAGATGAAGGAAATACTATATCAACTCCATATACCAGCTAAAAAGGAGACATACCTATTGATTTTTTGGTGCTGACCCTGTCTGTCCACAAGGAATTGATGATTTTTTCATGCCAATTCTTTTTGCTTACCTCCAGGACCTTTTTTATGATGTTAAGCAAAGATTTATTGGAAGATTCAGCAAGACCATTCCCTTGTGGATGATAAGCAGTAGAATCTCCTAGCACAATATGGTATTTGGCAGAGAAGTCCACCACTCTTTTTTATTTGAAAGCAACAACATTGTCTATAATTATTTTCTATGGGATGCCAAATCTGGACAAAATATTAGACTCTAGTAATTGAATGATGACAAAAGTAGCTTGCCTGGTTGGGATAGCTTCAATCCACTTTGTAAAGTAGTCGGTGGCTGTTAATATCCATTTATGTTGTGCTGAAGAGGAAGGATGGATTTTTCCAATGAAATCAAGACCCCGTTGCTAGAAAGGAGCTTAAATCAAAATTGGTTGTAGTGGTAATGGTAGAAGTTTCCTCTTTCCTTGAAAAATTTGACATTCATGGCAACTCATTACTATTTTGTATGCATCCAAAAAGAGGGTGGGCCAATAGAAGCCAGCTCTTAGGATCTTGTTTGTTGTAGTTTTCCAAAAGTGATGTCTGCCACAATCTCCTTTATGAAAATCCTTCATTATATATTTACCTTCATTTTCTACCAAAAAATTCAGCAGCACATCTCCAGGATCTTTCCAAAATAAAACACCATCCATAATACAATATTTTCAAGCTTTGAGTTTCAGTGATCTAGCCTTACCTTTGGGGACTTCTAGAGGGGGATTCAAGTGCTGCAAGACATAGAAAATGTTGGAATACCAAGGTGAGGACATGAACATATCAGACACTTGCAGGAGAGGGTCGTCTTCTTCTTGTTCTTCTGATAGTGCAACAATCAAATTGATATCTAGTGCATGTAGATTTGATTCCATGACTTTGGCTAACCCTTGTCCTTTGATGAGCTTTGTAGGTTTTATCTCCAATTCATACTCCAACATGGCTGCAATAATTTCCTCATCCGCCTTCAGGATCTGTTTGCACAAGAATTTCTTTTACTGTTGTAGTAGGGACATAAGCAATGGTATGAGAATGTAGAATATAAACTCAAAAATCCTTGGGGGTTTTTACCAATGCCAATGCCTTCTTCTCAATGATATTCTATCTCAATGATGCATCTCTTGTAGTGTGGCTGAAGAATGCTATAGGTTTCTCATTTTTCTGATCTTTTTTCTGCATTAGGACTACTGCTAACCTATGCTCAGAAGTAAAAGAAAATATGATGAAATCTGAAGTATAATCTGGGCTAATCAAAATAGAATTAGTAGATAATGCAAAATTTACTACATGAAATGATTTCTTAGCCTCAAAATACCAATTTAATTTGTTGTCCTTCTTCAACATATTTTTCGTTTCTTTCAAGTGCTCAGCTAGATTAGGAATAAATCTCCTCAAAAAATTAATTCTCCCATTGAACGACTGAATCTATTTCTTGTTCCCAGGGAAATCTAGTTGCTGAATGGTGTCCACTCTTGCAGGATCAATGTGGATGCCATCTTTAGAGATGATGTGTCCTAGTAGCTTACCTTCTTCCATGGCGAACAAGCTCTTCTTTGGGTTAAGTGAGATGCCAAATTTTCTGCATTTCTGAAAAATAATCTTTAAGTGATGCAAGTGATCTACATCAGATTTTTAAAATATTGTAAGATCATCTAGATAGATAACAAGAAATACATATTTTTCATTTGAAAATGTTATGTCCATAGCCCATTGAAAAATAGCTCCTGCATTCTTCAACCCAAAAGGCATCTTGGCATACATGAATATACCCCATGGTGTTGTGAAGGTTGTCTTGAGTTGATCGTCCTTGTGTACCAGAATTTGATTGTATCCAGAGTATCCATCTAACAGTGACATCCTAGAGGATCTGACCACCCTCTATAGTATGTGATCCATCTTAGGTAGGGGATAGTTGTCTTTCAAGGACACCTTATTGAGATTTCTGAAATCAATACATAGACGAATTTCCCCGGTCTTCTTTCTCACAGGTACTAGATTAGACATCCATTCAGAAAACTGAATGGGGACTATTATTCTAGAATTATAAATTCTATTTACCTCTTTTTCAATCGATGGCAGCAACTTGGGATTGATTCTCCTCAATTTATGGTGAAATGGCTTCTGATCAGGCTTAATAGGAATGGTGTGCTGAATGATACTTTTGTCATAAACTTTTATATCTAAGTAGTCCCAAGAAAATGCATCAGCAAATTCCTTCATTAAAGACATATACTTACCCTTTGTTTCAGGAGATAAAGACTTTGATAACTTGACCAATTTAGGATTTTCAGCTGTGCCAATGTTTACATCTTCAACTCCCTTTTCTATAGGAACCATGGTGGGCTTCTTGGCGACATCATCTGTATCAAATAACTCTTCCAAAGGCACCAAGCCTCTTGAAATGTTGTTGTCCTTGAGTTGTAATAATTCAATGTCAGCTGAATGGATGTTTGGATCATCAAAGTTGTATGCATCATCAATATGAGAATTCTGAAATTCTCCCTCCAATTGCAGAAAACTGTCTACTTTCTTATCATCACCAAACACTTGCCAAAACCTCATTTTATATACTTTCACTTATGAGAAATCATATGCAGCCATATTGACACAAGTAAATGAAGAAAAAGTTAAAGCCCCAATCTTTTTCTTTGGATCCAATTTGCAGGGAGTTGAATTGAATTACTCAGACATTGAGAAACAAGCTTTTGTTGTTTTCAAATCAATAAAACACTTCATACCTTTTCTCCTCAAAACACACACCAAAGTAATAGTACCATTATCAGCAGTGAGAAATATATTAATACAAAGGGATGTTGGTGAGAAAAGAACAAATTGGGTTACAACTCTGAAAGAATATGACATCGAAATCAGACCAGCAAAAATTGTAAAAGGTCAAGGTTTTTGCAGGATGTTGGCAAGAGCATCTAATCTATCAGCATTATAGCACTTAGGTGATGATGTACAAGTCTATGAGGTAAGCCTTAATGGCACTGAGTCAAGATATGCTAATATCATATATCATATTTTACTTAAGAAATGGATATTCCCCATTGCAATTAAATTACATAAAGAAAAGGGCCCTGAGATTAAAAGCTAGACAATATGAAATTTTCAATGATGTGTTGTTTAGAATAAATTATGATTTTGTTTTACTTATATGTCTTGAAAATCTGAGGTAGAGAAGGTGTTGCAGAAACTTCATGATGGACCAGCTGGCAGTCACTTCGGAGGAGATACCACCACACATAAAATCCTGCATGTCAGGTATTACTGGTCAACATTATTTAAAGATACACACAGTTATGTAAGGAGATGTAAGATTTGTCAGACAGCTACTGGAAGACAGAGGAAACCCGCATTACCATTACAGCCAGTCAACATTAACCAACCATTCGATCAATGGGGATCGGACATAATAGGAGAGATCATTCCTCATTCTTCTAAGAAACATAGATATATCCTTACAACGATTGATTACTTTACAAAAATGGGTGGAAGCAATTCCACTCAAGGTAGCCAATTCTAAAAACATTATTGAATTCATGGATCAATTTATCATTACCTTATTTGGCATACCAGCTGCTTTGATGTTTGATTATGCATCTTATTTTTCAGGCAATGCTATGACAAAATTTGCTCTTAAAAGAGGTTTTAAGCTTAAGTAATTTGCTAATTATTATCCACAAGGAAATGGGTTAGCTAAATACACAAAAAAGAATCTCATTAGGATTATTAAATGAATTATTAACCAAAGCCAGAAGAACTGGCATAAGTCTTTGATATTTGCTCTATGGGCAGATCGAATAACTCAAAAAGCCTCCATTGGCACTTCTCCTTTTAATTTGGTCTATGGGAAAGAAGTCATCTTACCTACAAATGTAGCTATTCCCTCTTTAGCCTTAGTTTATTTCATTGAAGAAACTCCTTCCTCATCTATGCAAGTTAGACAATTACAAATCCTTAAGCTTGAAGAGGGAAGAGGGAAGGCTAGGATCACACATGCGCATCATCAGCAGTTAGTCAAAGCTTCCTTTGATTCAAATTATGTAAGTTCAAAATATTTTCAACTCAGAGACCTAGTATTGAAATGGGATAAAGGTCATGAAGAGAAAGGTAAGCATACCAAGTTCCAACAAAAGTGGCTCGACCCATTTCAAATTTTGGAACAAATAGGCCCATCAAATTCTCTATTACAAGTTTTATCAGGTACGAGAGAATCTATACCTGTTAATGGGTAGATTTTAAAGAAATACTTTCCATATAACATGATCACTTCTGTTCCCTATATATTATTGCATTTATGTTATATTTTTTAGAAATAATAATACAATTTGAAAAACATTTACTTTTGGCTTTACCAATGATGGTCTCTTTTTAATTTTGACTTTTCGCTTGTGTAAGTAAAGATTGTTATGAAAGTAATCTTCACATATGAAATATATAGTTAATTTATATTGCTCCAAAACTACTTGTTCTTTGCCAAAATTATTTTATATTTGATGAAACTTAGCTTTAGAAAGAATTCTTTCCTTTACACCAGTCAAGAAAATATCAATAACAAAGAAAAGTATCTCTACGGAAAAGTGCCTTTAAACTCTACAATTGTCATCCATAAGCTCTTAAGGAGACAATGATTCTCCGCGCCTAATTAGCTTTCATTTTTAGAGTGTAATTATAAAATATAGTTAAAATTAAAGGATAAGAGGTCTCATCAAGAGCTGACTTACCATGATCACAATATTATAACTGATTGACACTACCAATACTGCATATCAAAATAGGGTAATGGCTTGAGATTATATTAATCAAAAGACAAGGGGTCTCATCAAGAGCTAGCTTGTTTTGTTAAGGTATAAATCAAGTGAATGGTATTCTCAATTTTGGTCAGCAAACCAAGACATTGTCCTCTAAGAGGTAGAAGATGAAGATTTGAAGGAAGAAAGAATTACTTTAGAAAATAAAGAGGGCAATAAGTATACAAACGAGATTATGTTTAAAATTTCATACCGACCTAGGTGGGATACTGAATCATTTCTGGTTAAAAGGTATCCTTGTCAAGGCTATGGATGTCTGCTGGTAGCAGAGGCTCTACCTGTGACAACTAAGTATACCAAAAAACTGATCAGAGAAGAGCCTGCATGTTTTTGTTATTAAAACCAAGTACTGACCGATGTAGACAAAGTGACTTTCTTATGAGAAAAGGATAATCAAAAGAATGATAGTTAACTAGATGTTGTTATATTCTTAATGAGCAATATTACTTACCTTATATTCCATGTAATTTTTTCAAAAGAATCTTTATTTTGGAAGTTTTTAGAAATTTCAAAAAACTCTGAGAGATAACTGGTTCTTCCAAGTGAATCGCCAATTGTTGTGCTATTCAACAACCCCCCATTTATTAATAGTCATAATTAATCTTACATTAATAAATAGGGACCCTTTAAAAAATCCTTCCAAGAAGAAACTTAGCATTTAGGTATTTTTCTTATTTAATTTTGGAATAAAGCAAGATATCAATCAAACCCCTTTTTCAAAAAGAACTACTAAATGCTTGCCTTCCCACATATCACATGATTAAGCATCATCAAAAACCTTGCTAACCCACCAAATCTAGTGAAAAACGATAAAAAGAGGACTCCATGCTTTATACCTTGAAACTATCATATTTTTGATAAAAACTAGCTCCTAAAGCTTTTCTCGTCAAAACCGAGTCTCGCATCACATATCGCTATTTATAAAGGGCCTGCCTTAAAAGGTTACCTCAAAACAAGCGAAATGTGAAACCATGATGGCATCGTAAACTTTACTGCATCGCATTGCAATCATTTAAAAGAGCACCGCAAACATACCATCAGATGATATTGAGAAATGTGATCAAGACCCGGACCCATTCCTTGGATACATTACTAAGAAATGTTTAGGTCCACCGCTTATTAAAAAGGTATTTAAATAGAAAAACATGACAAGTAGCTATGTTTTGAGGCAATAAATGAGCGGCTCACATCTTGCATCTCGTAGAAACGTAAGGGAGTCTAAGAAAAGAGAAAAGGCAGAATGTGATATTGCGATCTGTGATATTTCTTCGTAAATCGTAAAATCGGCATTATCACAATTCAAAGGATCGCCACCCTAGAAGCTTTCTTCCTGACCTATGATGCGGACATTTATGAGCATTAAAGCTAAGAGATAACACATCATTAGTAGACATTTAGTAAGAGTTAACTGCATTTATGTATGAAGATCCATTTAATGTCATATGATATCTTCTCACTTGCGTTCCAATAAAACTCCTTTATTATCACCTTTTCAAAGCTATCTGCATTATTCCATTTCACTTTCATTGTTATCTTTGAATATCCAATAGTTGTTGTTGTTCACTTTCAGGAAAAATCCATAGAGAAAATCTTTGGGAGCAATGGTAAAGAAAGGCAAGACAGTCATCTCTGAGAAATCCGAAATGACTCCTATATTTACGAATACTACATGCAGCAGGGAGGGAGGCACCTCTACGTGGGAAGCCATGTATAATATACTGGAAGAATAGCAAAAAAAGATTTTGGTAATGAAGGTCATAGTTGATGATCGTGATTGTTCAGTTGCCTCCATCTTTGAGACAACATGCTCATTTTTGCATTGCATAGCGACGCATCCAAACATAATTCCTTATACAGAAATGGTTAAATGGGTTATTGCTGAAGCCAACATCTTAGACAGAGAATTCAGGACCAGAAGCTAAGAGGTTATGGGATCTTTTATGTGATACAACCTGCGGCTTATGTACCACCTACGAGAGCAACAAGTCATCTACAACAAGCAGTTCGTTGAGAAGTTTTCCAAAGAGAACGAAGACCCAGCAGATTGCACCCAAAGCTGGTCAAATATTGAGGGAAAAATAAAAAAAAGACGAGAATGATATGTACTCTACTGGGTCTATTTGTGCCCCTTATAGTTTTGCAGTGGCCATGCTATGTAGACTATTTTGCAAACCTGATAGCACTAAATTTTCCCTGAAATGGATGCCATTGATAGATGTAGCCATAAACTAAACTATAACAAATTGGGCACAAATTTTGTTTGATAATTTATCAAGAAAAATAATGGAGTATAGAAGGAAAAGAAGTGTTGCTTCGAGGGTTTACCCTCCATTTTTTAAGATGGCCTATGTAATGGATTAAATTTGTTTTGGTTCGAAATTTCCTGTCATGGGGTGGAAGTGGATTGTCCAAGATCTACTTCCCATTCACATATACCATAAATACATGTGGGAATCTCAGTTGCAAACTCATTTTTACAAAATTTGTCATGGAGTCATGCTCCCTATCCACAAACAACTTTACAACCAAGATGCCCCCCAGTTTTCCAAGGAAGCCGAGGTAGATATCCTCCCAGTGGCCAAATGGTTTGGGGAGGAAATAATCATGTATATCAGGCTATTTGGCAACATTGCCTCCCCCCATATGTTATAGACATTTTTGTGCCTTACAGCATAGAGCATGAAATGTCAATAATCTAAGGGATCCAAAGTCCCTAAACATGTTGTTATTACCCTTAGAGGAACAAGGTCAGCAAACCACAGCACTGCAAATCAGTTCTCCACTGAAAAACACTCAAAAACAGGTCAGTTTTGGATCAAAGCAGCTGCTCCACTAAGCATCTACGCTGAATGTCAAAAGCTCTATGGTGTACCTGCACTACATAGCAAGTGCAACAAAGGCTACCTACGCTGGGCGTACTTTGACATGTGGAGGAATCTTTTTCTCAATGTGCCAGTGCCCAGGAAGCTTCCAAAAAGACACTTGATCATAAGATTCGCCTAATGATGAGTTAAGAGCTTCTAAAACTCCCAGTGGAAGGTAGAAACTCCGAGTGAAGAACTGAAGAACAACTGGAGTTGAAGAGGACAACAAGTCACACATCAAGCTGACTTATCTTCACTCCAAAACTCTATATAAAGATCTCATCCCAGGGGATCTGGAGGCCGGAATTTAGTGCAAAGGATTGCTGTTGGTTTACAGTTGTGAGCATTGGGTGATTGCTTGAGGGAGGTGAAGAAGAGATTTCTCTCCGTCGGGAAGGTGATGCTGGATTGGACCTCTCATGGTTGTATCACCGCCTGAACCTTACTTCCATATATTAATAAAGCATTTGAGGTTCTTCTATTCGCATGTGTTTCAATGGTGTATTGTCTTACTTGCGTCTTTGATTTATGCTAATCCTTGAATCGATTATGAATGCATGCCTCTTGTAGTTTCCTTTTCTTGTCTTATTTGCAGGATCTCGTGTAGCTGGGCCCGTGAAAAGACTTGGATCTGGGAGCAAGCGGCAAAAAAAGGAGATTGGATCGACCATTTGCGCAAGACATCGGTAAGTGGATCTCTTCCTTCTATCTCTTGCATGTCATAAAGAAGAAACTTTAGATAGCTTTGCTTTCAGCTGTTGCTAAGGAACTGTCACCCTTAGAGTGGGTTAGGGTCATTCCGAGTTGGATACTTTCCCCCACAACAGACTGGCGACTCCGCTAGGGATCGTGTCTTGTTGGTAGCTTGTGTTTCTTGCTATTCATTTCTTAAACAAAGGGAGTACCGAATCGAACTGCATTCGAGTCCTTCGAATGCAAAGTAGAGGGCAGCTACTCTAGCCCAGTGCTGGGCATGTTTATGATCTGAAGAGCTGATCCACAAGGACTCTTTGTAGCTCTTTGTGATAGTGTTCATCTTCCTTTAATCACCCTCTAGTGTATACTTGACTGATAGCCTCTGGTTTGGCCAAAAACCATTGATTTTTGAGCAAACTGTGACCCAGAATCTGAGAGAGATGAGAGTTGTCTCATCAGTGCAGCTGCAACAAAGGCTACCTGCACTGCAATGCAGGTCCCGAAGGGGCTACCTGCGCTGCATCTCAGATTGACAGTGTAGCACCTGCGCTGATCCAGTTTTGCCTTGTGCAACTGAGATTCCTCACTGTCTGTTGCCCAGTTTTCAGTATTGTTTTTGCAGCCTGTTGTCAACCTGTATACCCAGCTGAAACCACTTCTCTTTGCCTTCATTCTGCCTCAGTTGTATGAAGAAACCGTGATTGTTCTTATTGTATTTCTTGCTGTCATTCACAGTTTCCCATAGCGAAAGTGAACTAGTCTTGCTATGACCTCTTGGATCTAGACCTATGAGAAAGTGTCGTTGTGATTCTAAGAGTTAGTTTATTGTTGTTCATAGCTGCTTGAGCATTCGCTTTCGTTATATGGTTCGAATTTCAGTATTTCTTGTGTTGAAACGAGTGAATCTTAAGGTGTTCTTTTGATTATTGGACAAACACTTGTTGCTTTCGCTTGAAATTGAATTCGAAATTATACAACAGCTTTCTTTTTGTAATACATCAACATTAAGGAAGAAGAAAAGAAATACTTGCATTGTGCATGTGCATTTTGACAGTTTGCATGTCGATTTAGGAAAAGTGCATCAGTGTGTGCTCTATGATCTGTTTGAAAAGATGATGTCTTTCTTTTCCTTCAGTAGTTAAGGTTTTCATAAGTTGAAAGAATTGAAAAAGCTTGCTTATCATTCTTAGACTGCATTTAGGAGTTGTATCATACATCACGTGGTGATCCATAAAGGCAAACTGCTAAGCAAGATCAACCTAAAAAGAAATGAATTTATCTAACAACGCTTTGAAACATAACGAAACACAGTAGAGGTCTAGGTAGAGACGTGAACCGGCGTCGTTAAACATAGTGACTGTCGATCTCTACGAAGGTGGGTGATTCCTCCTGAGGGACGATAGCACTAATACGGACTTGTGCCCCCGTGTACCGTCGCGTATATTGGGGGACCCCTATAGGAACAAAGCCTTTATCCATAGGAAGCCGTGTCGGCCGCCCTACTGATCGCGATGCAGTGAACACAGCATTCACGAAGATCGACCACTCGTACCGTAAAACGTATTCTGTGGTTTCGCGAAAGGTTTGGCACACCCTCTGCCTAGAACTCCAGAGTAGTTTCTTTTGGCCTTTTTCAAACTCTATAACTGAAAAAGTCCATCCGAGCATTTGTCACTTCGGGCTCGTTAATACATCGAAGGAGACTAGAGTCATCTTTAGCTTTTTCTCGACTCTTAAAAAGTGAAAAAGCAAGTTGTGTCTTAAAAAGCGTCTAAAATTAATTCAATTCGAAAACACATTTTACCCTGTGCATTGTTGGTTGATCAAGTAATCCGCAACCGTGGAAGAAAGTCAGTCGATGAACCGTCGTTCGCGGAGGCGTACGAGTCAACCATCTTTGTCTCCGGAATCGAAAACAACCCGGGCAAAGCGATCTCATTCAACTGGTTCCAAATCTCCTGTCAAAGTTAGAACAAGTGTTCCGACGACATCTGAGGTTCCGGTTACTCCAAACATTTCTGGAAACCCTGCCCCTATTGAAGAAGTTCAACAGCCCCAGAAGGATAGTAACACTGATCCTAGTCTGAGAGCAAATACTTGTGTTACTGAATCAGTTCCATCAGTGATCGGTTCAGAGAGTCTTGCTCCTCAAACAACTGTCGCTGTCGAAACAATCCCTTCTTCGGCACCAGAAATATTCTACAGACCTGACGGTCTTCCTCTTCCACCCGGTCTGATCGCAATAGAAGAAATTGTAGAAGATCCGCAAGCAACTACTCCGACACATTTTGGAGCAGGGATCACTCTACTTCCTACTACATCAGAAGCTAGCCTATCACCCAGAGAAGTTCCTGAAGAATCACTAGGCAATCTGCTGGATAGACTCAAAATGTCTGAACAACCGTCAACATCTAGGACTATGCCAAATGACACAGCGACGGCAGAATTCCCTGCAGTCATTCCGACAATGTTCGCCGGCATACCATCTGTCCCTAACTCTCAACAACTGGAGGGGGTCCCTTCGGGGGCCATGACGACAGTATGGTCTGTTCCTGTTTGTTCTCCCGGGATAATACCCGGTAACTCCTATGTTGGAACTCAACAAATTGATCCTTTCGGAAATCAGTTTGGGCAATCCGGTCCTCGAGGTGTAATAAATCCCCTCGGTTCCGGACCACCGCCGTATGGGGGGCAATATGCTTTTTCGTTACCCCCTCCGGGAGGTTACCCATACGGGAGTTCACCACCATATTCAGGTTATACTGGAATAACTACAAGTGGTTGGATACCTATGCTACCCCAGCAACCAAGAGTTGTGTATTCTATGGAACAACAAATGCTTGTGACGAACATCCCGACGACACCAGCGATTGTAACCGTGTCGCAAGTTCAAACGATGCCTGTTGTATGTCAACCTCAGTTTTCTCAGGTTGTAATGCAACAACCCTTTGACCCTGCAACCCAACCGCAATCGCCGACTGGTGGGGCGACACAAGCACAAACGGGTACCCTTACCCCTCATCTTGGCCCAGTGGTAAGCATCGCACAACAACCAATGGTATCACAACCATGGTTGGTGCAGTATCAACAATCGCAGTTCCAGCAAGTGTACCAAGGTACCGAGCAGCAGATTTTTGCGAACGATGGACAACCGTACCTACAATACGGTCAAAACCAACCACTTTACAGTGGGGTAGTCCACCAACCGTATCAATCATACCAGCATCAAATACATTATGCCGGTATGCAAAGGCCAACTGCTCAGGCGATCCCTTCGTATCCTGGGTACGCTTCGCCTAATCTGAGTCAACAACTGCCATTCGTGGCAACTCTAGAGTTACCCGATTTACATCGGTTGACGAACGATCTGATTGCTTATGCCCCTTGGTGGCCAGCGATTCCTCACAAACTTCCCTCCGACATTCCTAAATTCAATGGAAATCCGGGCGAAGACCCGTCAAATCACGTCATGACCTTTCATCTATGTTGTTCATCGAACACTCTGAACGATGATTCGATAAGACTTCGCCTCTTCCAGAGGATATTGACAGGTCCAGCGGCCAAATGGTATATAGAATTGCCAAGAGCCTCTTTCGACAATTTCAGCTCCTTAGCCACGAATTTCTTAACCCATTTTCAATTACCAATTAGGTATGAAACAGGAACCGAAATACTGACCAACTTCAAACAAACGACAGCTACTCACATATCAGATCATATACATGAGTGGCGTCGCTGTCATAGGATGGTGAAAACATACGTTCCTCATCAGCTATTAGCCGAATGGTTTATAAAGTCATTACTTCCAGCTATAATGGAAGATGTGGCCAAAGGGGGAGTCGTAACAGAGGAGCAAGTCATTGCTCGTGCTCAATATTTAGACTTGGTATATACTCAGTCTGGCACGCTCTATGACAAAATACCTGATGCCCCCAGACCTGAATTTTCAATTCCTCCCCCTCCTAAATCGAATATTGACTCTCATGCCGGAGATGGCGTGATTGCCACTGCAAGCGCGAAGATGAAAAAGGATTCACCTCAAAAAGCCCGTAAGACTTCAGATCGAAATGCCCATGAAGAGATTCTTGCTTCGGAAGTAAATGCCATATCAGCAGATAAAGGCAAAGAAACCAATCAACCAGGAAGCAAGAAGAAGCAAAACAAAGGGAAGAAGAAGCAACGGGATGATCCGTCACCTGAAAGAACTTCTTCGAACTCTCCTGAGAAAGGGAAAAAGAAATGGCCCTGTATGATATGTGACGAAGATCACAAGACATCAGATTGTCCATACAAAGCTGAGCTCAAGAGATTCTTTAAAAGTCCAAAGAACCCAGCTGTGTTGACTGATCCATTTCCCAATCCAGGTCAAAATATGGTTGATAGTGGAAATGCTTCCCCGTCACAAGTGCTGATGTTGTCGATCTCTAAGCAGCAAAATGATGCTTTGATTTCGACAAGGAACAAAGATTATGGGAATCCGCAACTGTCAAATGAAAAAGGTAAAGATCAACCTAGTAGTTCGACAATAACTTCGACAGAAGTTGTCCCACCCATAATGCCAGAATTAACAATAAAACCACCTAAGGGTGTAGTACACAAGTCGACGTTTAATCCTCATGCCAGAGCGGCGCAGCATTATAACATAGTAGAAGATTTGGCTCAATCGCCATCCGCTATGTCGACCCTAGAAGTACTACAAAATTGTCCATCCCAAAGGCAGGCATTGTTATCGGCAATAGGGGGGGTTGATCCTAAGGATTCCAATCTTGTGTCCTTTGATCACAAAGGGTATGACCCTCAGTTACCAGCTCAACTAGCCTTCCTTATTCAAGTGAAGGCCCTCAACAAAACTGTTCACAGAACAATTATTGATGAGGGGGCATCGACATGTATTATGTCAATGAGCTGCTGGAAAACGCTAGGGTCACCAACCTTGTTGAGATCTTCGACAACACTAAAGGCTTTCGACGGTAGGACATATACCCCTTACGGTATCCTAAGTAACTTAAAAGTTGAACTAGGTGGAAAAACAGTAGAGATTGATGTTGAGGTCATAGATGGAAATCTGGATTACAACATCCTACTGGGAAGACCATGGATTTATGCCATGGCTGCTGTCGTGTCGACTTATTTTAGGAAGATCACATTCCCGTTTGAAGGAGGGATTACGGTCGTCGACCAACAGAACTTCCTCCTTAATGGTTCACAAGTTACGGGAAGCATTCCCATGATCCATGAAAGCGACCATTCAATTAAAGATATAGGAGTAGGCATGTTGAAATACCCCACAATGATGGGGACTTTCTCGCTGCCAAATCATATGTACATAGGAAGTGTACCATTGGTGGCCACCTGCAACATGATATCTTCCACGAAGGTCGCAAAAGATAAAGTCATCATGGATCGGGCAAGGATTTTGCACCCGAGCCCAATCGAAATATTGTAGCAATCAATGTTTCAGGCATGGGAGGCAAGCCCAAATCAACGCTCGTCAAGCATTTGGGTAGATAGGTCAGGAGAATGTGGAACCCCTTTGGATCCTTGGTCACGAGTGCATGCAAGTGACGAAGGAATCCTGCAATCAATGATGATTGAAGGGGCACCATGGGATGATAACCACCATCGTTCCCTTCCAAAGGAAGATACTCAAGGCGACCTGTATCACCCTTCAGTATTTGAATTCCTAACAAATACTGTAAATACGGTGGATTCCGAGAGAAACCTATCCGATATAGAAGAGACTATAGCCATAAATATCTCGACCAAAACAGACAGTGTAGAGAATATTTATGTCGGCAAAGGTTGTTCCCCTTCAGAACAAGAAATATATAAAGCTCTTTTCCGCGAATTTAGAGATGTCTTTGCTTGGTCATATGATGAAATGCCAGGCATTGACTCGAGTATCGTTGAACATGAAATTAAGATGTATCCTGATGTCAAACCAGTAAGACAACGGCTTCGGCAGGTACACCCCAAGAAATCCGCTGCCATTAAAGCGGAAGTTGAGAAGCTTCTCCATGCTGGTTTCATCTACCCGGTTCCTCTAACCAATTGGGTATCGAATATTGTCCCTGTTATGAAAAAACAAGGAACAATACGAGTGTGCGTCGATTATAGGGATGTAAATCAAGCCTGTCCAAAGGACAACTACCCTACACCCTTCATCGACCAGATAATTGATGAATGCGCCGGATGTGAAATCTTTTCGTTTATGGACGGATTTTCCGGGTATAATCAAATTAATATCCGCCCACAGGACCAGTCAAAGACTGCATTTATTTGTCCGTGGGGCACATTCGCTTATCGAAAATTACCCTTTGGTTTAAAGAACGCAGGGGCGACGTTTCAGAGAGCAATGAATTATGCTTTCCACGACATCAAGAACATCGTTCAACCTTATCTCGACGATCTTCCGGCTCATTCGCAAAAGCGGACTGATCATCCGCATCATTTAAGAGCGATATTTCTACGTTGCCGACACTACAAGATAAGACTCAATCCGCACAAATGTGTGTTTTGCGTCGGTTCTGGTCGTTTACTTGGCTTTATAGTCTCCAAGGATGGGATTCGTCTCGACCCTTGCAAGGTGCAGGCAATCATTAATTTGCCTCCACCTTCGAACTTGCTTCAGATTCAGAAACTCCAAGGGAAAGCAAACTTTCTGAGGAGGTTCATTCCAAATTACGCAGAACTTGCTAAAGGTTATACCCGTCTCCTGAAAAAGGATGTACCTTTCGTCTGGGACCAGGTTGCACAAGCTTCCTTTGATGCTTTGAAAGAAGCGCTAGTCAAAGCATCATTAATGTACGCCCCAGACTATCTAAGGGATTTTAACCTGTATCTGGCTGCAGCAGATACGACCATTGCGATGGTTTTAGTTCAAGAAGTCGACGAAATTGAACACCCTATATATTATTTAAGTAAAAACTTAAATGATACGGAAAGTAAATATTCTCATGTTGAAAAGCTAGCATTGGTGGCTGTTCAAGCGATACAAAGATTTCGGCACTATGTCCTCTTTAGGAAGACCACCATATTGTCAGATTGCAACCCCATGACTTATATACTGTCGCGACAGTTGCTTGGGGGCAAATATTCAAAGTGGATAGCTATCCTTCAAGAGTTTGATCTAGAATTTGTGAAATCCAAATCAAAGAAAGCTTTAGTTTTCGCAGAATTATTATGCGATCTCCCATCATCATCCAACGATGAAACATCCAAAGAATCGATCGTGGACGAAAGTTTGTTTCTGATATCAGCAAGTGATGAGTGGTATGGAGATATAATAGTTTATCTCCAAACCCAAAAGTTTCGGCCAGACACCTCTCACTCAGAACAAAAACGCATTCGATACCAAGCAAAAGACTACATGATCGTCGGTGATACGCTTTACCGTCGTGGTGTCGATACGGTCCTGAGAAGGTGTCTAACCCATGAGGAGGCCGAAAAATCCCTGAATGAATGTCATTCAGGCACCTGTGGGGGGCATCAATCTGGATATGCTACAGCACAAAGAATCTTACGAGCAGGATACTTCTGGCCAACGATGTTCAAAGATTGCATAACTGTAGTTAGAAGTTGCCATGCATGTCAGATTTTTGATAGCAAAACCAGAAGACCCCCCGCTCCTTTACAGCCAATAATAGCTGTGGGGCCATTCGCCAAGTGGGGCATCGATTTCATGCAATGTAACCCCACCTCGACTGGGGGGCATGGGTATATTATAGTCGCAGTTGACTATTTTACCAAATGGGCCGAGGCGATGCCTACATTGGATAACACTGGTGAAACAGCAACCCTATTCTTTTTTAATCATGTAGTCGCCAGATTCAGCGTGCCACAGGCCATAGTAATAGATCATGGATCGCATTTTCGCAATCACATGATGGTTGAATTAACTGCCAAACTAGGATTGTCTCACGACAGCTCTACTCTGTACTATCCGCAAGCTAACGGACAAGTTGAAGCGATCAACAAAGTCCTGAAGCGCATGCTGCAAAGGATGGTGGGGGTTCACAAAAGAAGATGGCATTTTATCCTGTACTTGGCTTTGTGGGCCTACCGAACATCGGTAAGGAATGCCACTGGGTTCACACCGTTTCAACTGGTGTATGGCCTAGAGGCGATCCTACCAATCCAGTGTGAAATTTCGTCCCTTAAACTCGCAATTGATCTCCTCCCCGAAACCTCGGAAGAAGAAGCTCATTTCTTCGAATTAATCGAGTTGGATGAAACCCGTCGTGATGCCGCCTTGGCCAACGAAGCCCACAAGAAACGAGTAAAAACGCAGTTCGACAAAAATGTCAAACCCCGTGTCTTCTCGGAAGGTGATTTGGTCTTGCTTTATGACCAAGAATCCGATAAATTGGGAGCTGGGAAATTTAAGTCCTTATGGATGGGCCCTTATATTGTTAAGAGTGTATTAGCAAAAGGAGCCTACGAGTTGGTAGATTATGACGGGATTCCACTGGCGCAACCCCGCAACGGGTTGTACCTTAAGCGTTACTATGCCTAATAGTAACCTGTATGATTTTGTTACATTTTTGTTTTCGCTAAAGCGTTTGTTCCGGTTTAAGTAATCCACTTTTTACACTTATTGCAGATGTCAAATCCATTGGAACCGTGGGTTGGATATGCTGACGGAGCGAGTTGTAGTTCGAGGAACCTATCCTCTGCAGCATGGGCCATTTTTGACCCAAGCGGCGAGTTAGTGAGTTTCAGGGGGGTATGTATTGGTCAATCAACAAATAATATCGCTGAGTATAGCGCGTTGATAGAGCTCCTCTCTGATGCCATCACCCATGGCATACGTTGGCTAGTCGTCAGGCTAGACTCACAGCTCGTGGTACTACAGCTCAATGGTACCTACTCTGTCCGAAATCCAGCTATTTATCGCAAGTTCCTAAGAGTTAAAATCTTGGAAAGACAGTTTGATTTTATCCAATATCAACACATTTCCAGAAACTTAAACACATTAACCGACTCATTAGAAAACTATGTGTTAGATAGACATTTGCAAAATTGATAAAAAGAGAAGCATCATCGATGTTTCATACATGGATCACATAAAAACTGGAATAAACCCCGAAAATCAAAAATATATATAACTGTTTACGGTTTACATATAATGTTCTGTAACCAAGACAAAATCGGTCATACGACCCCAAAAACTCAAAAATGGCTGGGGGGCACCCTAGCCTAGTGATGCTCATGATAACATGCCACGGCCTATGCAATCATGCGCAGAAGACGAGACCATCGTCTAGGAACACCAGCAGTATGTCGCTGCAATCGTAGAGGCAGCTCGTTGATCCGTACATCCGGAATCCCAAGGGTAAGACCCTCGACCTGTTCCTGCACAGCTGCAAGAGTCTCGACCAAGTCAAGGTCACGGAGAATAGCTCTCCCAGGAGCCTCCCCTGCTGGGGCAGCGGCCGGAGCTCTTGGATGAACTGCTGGACGGACGGGACCAACATCTGCATGCACACATGAGTTTGATTAGAGTCTTGATAGAGTAAAGCACAAGGACATCATAAATAAAAAATAGTAAACAGTGGTAAGGTCAAGATTTTACCAAGATCACCCTACTTCTCGCCATCCGGTAGCACCAAATTCGGATCACCTCGGAAATCCATGCCAATATATGGATACTCGGAAAAAGCCATATCCTGCCGCTCGAACCACCTAAAGAAGGCATCAGTAAAAGTAATCCGAGATTGGCCTGCATGTCTAGCCATGTGGTCAACCCACCTCTGCATGCGTGGCTCAGTAGGAGATGGCAAGTCGAGGACAATGTACTGAGGTTGCATCAAGGGTATCTTCTCCAAAGCGAAGGCAGTCAAAACTGAACCAAAGCCAAAATTCTTCAGTCTCCTGTCCTTTACTTTGGTCAACCGATTTTTCATCTGAACCAGTACTGCATCACACCAGTTAAAAACTTTCGGCTGAAGACACTCCAGGGCGTGCTGCACATATGACCTGTTGGCAACATGAGGGGATGCACTACCGGCCATCCTACAAATCGTGTACAGAATAGACCTGAGAGACCTGTCAGTAACATCACAGATAGAAATCTTGTCGTCTCTGCTCGGCTGGGATCCCTCCCCGCAATACTGACGGATATAATCTTTCACGGAATCACTCCCTCGGGCCGAACCGGACAAGGAAATGGGGGCACCCCGCCTTGACAACCCAGTCAAGAAGTAAATATCCACTATGGTCAAAGGGATGGACTTGCCCCTAATCTGGAACACTTGGTTAACAGGATCCCAAGCATCAAGCAGGTACTGCAGTAAACGTATTTGTGCCCTCATGCTAGATATGCGGAAGAATTTTAGCAAGCCACAGTTCCGCAACGCGCTCACGGTAACAGGATCATGGAGGGCAATCATGTCCTCCTCTTCATGCTCTCGTTCTCGCCACGTAAGAGTCATTCTGCTCCAATAAACTCTGCAAAACCAACAAGAGGAGTAAGATCCCTGACTGAGTAAAGAAAATGGAAAAAATCTCATGAAAAAGTGTGCAACCAAGATGTTTTCTGCGCCCAACGTAGGTAGGGAAGGGCCTCACCTGCGTTGGGAGACAAACTGCCTTTGAAAATGAGAACCCCCAACGCAGGTTTCGATATAGGGCACCTGCGCTGATGGCAGGGCGCCCTAGAGAAACCCTAGGGGCTCATGGGGGTAGGAAAACAAGCATAAAACTGAGAAATAAGACCATGAAAAGATAGAGCTAGGGTTTAGCTCCTACCTGGTAGAAACGGCGCTGAAAATCGTCCACAGAATCTCCCGAAATCAGCTGGTGAAAAATCGAGAGGAAGAGGCACCTCCAAAGCTCCAACAAACCAAATGCACATGAAATGGTAAAATGAGAGGTAAAAACATCTTTTAATTTATTTTACGTAGTTCAAAGTGAAATATTAGTATTTTTACTTCATGTTATCCATTTCTAACAAGTTTGTTGCAGCAATTGATGAAAACAGTACTATCTCTGGAAAAGAAAAACTAGTCATGGTAAAATATGAATTTGACCTTATCAAACGAGCAGTTTTGGCAAAGTTCATGCTCGTTAAAAAATAAACGCAAGATCCGAGCAGTTTTAATGCGGAAATTCATGCTGGTTAAAAAATAAACATAAGCTTGTGAGCAGGCTTTCCCCAGAGTTCAAGCTCATTCAAAAAAAATGAACCGGTAAATAACCATTTGAGACCGTAAATTCATCAGCCATAAAAGCCTTGGTCGTGTTTGTGTACCGTCACCTCCACTTTTCATTTGGCCGATCATTCACATCCACTTGATTGTTTACCTATTTTGAGGAACAGCTGCGAAGAGTGATCCCACCTAGCCATCCTTGTAATACTGCCGTGATTGGAAAATTCCAACCTGTACCTGGAATCTGCTGCTATCCCTGTTTATCACTCGTTCCTCAAAAGACGAGTCTTCTTTGAGCTCTTTTCACTGACTCGTAAAATATGAAAAGTTTGCCGAGTTTTGGCCTTCCAGCTCGTTAAAAGGACCGGAAGAGCTATCCCTCCTCTAGATTTTAATCTTTTTGGACCTGAGGGATTATTGCACAAAAAGATCGAGCGCTTGTCTAGTTCGGCTCGATAAAGATATCGAACATTCATCCCTTCTGTATTGTTTTATACTTTTTCGGACTTAAGGGATTAAATGACAAAAAAGGACCCCTGGAGTCCACTTTATGTACCCTTTTCAGACTCTCTAAAAATGAAAAGGACCGAGTTGTCTTTGTCGCTGGGCTCGTTAAAAATATTAGATAGCGACAAACTTGTCTTTAGACGAGAACGAGTTTCCCTATCGCTAGGCTCGTTAAAACATAGCGATGGGCTTGCCCGAAGGGCAGGTTATAGAACAAGCATATGTTATCCTCCTCAAGCTTGACAAAAATAAAGAGGTACTGGTCAGAAATGACTGGGGAAAAATTGGGAAGAACCTCAAAGCTTAATGGTAGCAAGTTGCTCTTGAACATGACACTTTTGCCTTCGTAAATATCGGGTTGGGTTATTATCATTCACCGGTCCCTTCACCATGGTCTCGCCATACCATCCATACATGGGGTAATGCTACCGATCCATCACATCAGTGTCGTTATATGTTCGAGAGATGTCATTCAGAAAGTGTCAACCGGGTCCCATCCACTACCGTACATCATCTTTCATCCTTCCATGACCGCCACCCTGAATCATATTTCACAGATCGTTTTCACCATCATCACTAGCTCCGTTCCGTGTCACTGATGTGGGATTCATTAAGGCCCTCCTTTGACGGATCACTTCTTGTCGACATCAGCTCATTATCCAAGAAGTTGATCTAGGAACACCCCCTCAGTACTTTGAAGCTTGCATGCCTCAATGGCAAGTTTCTCACTCCCGGCGATAGGTATACATTAATGACCTTCGACCAGGAGACTTTGTGTGGTGTTCGACGTTAGATCCTATATTCACACCACGTGAATTGTGCTGCAGTACCTTGAGGGTCATCATCATTATCGGTGATTCCTCTCGCGCTTGTTAACAGTTTACATTATTGACTGGTAATCAAGCGACGTCTTTCTGTGTTCGACTTCAAGAAATTCTCACATGGATCGACTTGTACTAGAGTGAAGATTGGACAAGTTTGAAGACCCCGGATCTAGTTTCATCCATCCGGGCTGCGATATATATTCAGGAGATAAAAACATAGACATGTGCAGCAGATGATCATCCTACTAAAAGGATGATAATTAAAAGCAAAGAATTATCAGTCTATTATCAAACGATCGTCTGTTTATGTACAGCAAATGTATTTATAAAGTTGAGCATGGGAAATGCCCGCATCAGCTAGATCATGAAAAGAAAGTATGAAAAGATAATGTATTGTATTTTATTTTGTTACAGGTCACCTCCCGACGATTGAATGAACTTCGGATCCTCCTAATAAAGCATTTCACCCGATAAACGACCTCATACTTTAGGGGGCAACTGTTATAGACATTTTTGTGCCTTACAGCATAGAGCATGAAATGTCAATAATCTAAGGGATCCAAAGTCCCTAAACATGTTGTTATTACCCTTAGAGGAACAAGGTCAGCAAACCACAACACTGCAAATCAGTTCTCCACTGAAAAACACTCAAAAACAGGTCAGTTTTGGATCAAAGCAGCTGCTCAACTAAGCATCTGCGCTGAATGTCAAAAGCTCTATGGTGTACCTGCGCTTCATAGCAAGTGCAACAAAGGCTACCTGCGCTGGGCGTACTTTGACATGTGGAGGAATCTTTTTCTCAATGTGCCAGCACCCAGGAAGCTTCCAAAAAGACACTTGATCATAAGATTCGCCTAATGATGAGTTAAGAGCTTCTAAAACTCCCAGTGGAAGGTAGAAACTCCGAGTGAAGAACTGAAGAACAACTGGAGTTGAAGAGGACAACAAGTCACACATCAAGCTGACTTATCTTCACTCCAAAACTCTATATAAAGATCTCATCCCAGGGGATCTGGAGGCCGGAATTTAGTGCAAAGGATTGTTGTTGGTTTACAATTGTGAGCATTGGGTGATTGCTTGAGGGAGGTGAAGAAGAGATTTCTCTCCGTCGGGAAGGTGATGTTGGATTGGACCTCTCATGGTTGTATCACCGCCTGAACCTTACTTCCATATATTAATAAAGCATTTGAGGTTCTTCTATTCGCATGTGTTTCAATGGTGTATTGTCTTACTTGCGTCTTTGATTTATGCTAATCCTTGAATCGATTATGAATGCATGCCTCTTGTAGTTTCCTTTTCTTGTCTTATTTGCAGGATCTCGTGTAGCTGGGCCCGTGAAAAGACTTGGATCTGGGAGAAAGCGGCAAACAAAGGAGATTGGATCGACCATTTGCGCAAGACATCGGTAAGTGGATCTCTTCCTTCTATCTCTTGCATGTCATAAAGAAGAAACTTTAGATAGCTTTGCTTTCAGCTGTTGCTAAGGAACTGTCACCCTTAGAGTGGGTTAGGGTCATTCCGAGTTGGATACTTTCCCCCACAACACCATATCCTCCCATACTATGTTTCAGAAAAATTTATGGCTAGAGAGATAGCCTATCAAACAGCTAGTGAGGGTGGGATGAGGAAAACATTAAAGGATTCAAAGAAGGCCTTTTGGCCTACATTCCCTTTACAATGTGGAGCATTTGCATTGCATGACCTGAGGCATGCATTCAAAGAAGAAGAGATCATGTTATCTCTACAATTACCTAAATTTCCAAGAAGGCAATATGACCCATTTGGCACTGTCGGAGACTTTACCACCATGGTAAAAGTGAAAGTATTTAGTAATGAGGAAGATGCATTTGATGATATCTTTTTACAAAAGAACACGTTCACAAAGGTGAAGCATATGGAACAATTAATTTTTGGCTATGAAGTTCTTGAAGCCTTTCATGAGTACAGAGAAAGGAGGCTATTGAAGGTCCCATTTGACTAATTATTGATTCAACTAATAAGGGAGCCTACTCCCAGTGTAAGTCTAGAAGAATATTCCAAAGAAAATTCTAAAACTGATTCTGGAGCAGAATCCCATGAGAAGTCTACCAGGGAGTCAGAGTAGTCAGAGCAACTATCGCAAAATGGGAAAAGAAGAATTAGGGAGTTGGACAAAAATACAACCCAATCTACAGAAAAGATAGTTGAGCAAACTTTGGCTAGCAAATAGGCTGAAATCCATTCCATCTCCACCCAGCCAATAAAACCCATTGTGATTGATATAGAGGAAGAGTGGGAGAACTTTAATAAAAATATCCATGCAGAGGAACAAATACCAGAGTTACAAAATCCACAACAGAAAGCAACTCAAGAAATCGCAGCAGAGGAGACTATAAATACTCAAGGGGTGGAGCACATTCCTGTCACTTCCACCTCTGAAATTGCTTTGAGAATTGAGGAGATTCCCCATTTAGATGTGTTCTATAGCCCACATCACAAAGCGGTTGTTAAAATACAAAGGAAGAAAAGGAAACTAGATTCTATAGCTATTACTACCCCTAATAATGAACCAATGGATGGTGTCTGGAAAGAATCACCCATCGATCCATCTAAAAATCTTACTAGACTGTCACAGTTTGTAGGTGCCTATGGTACAATGACTATCGACAAAGCAACAGAGCTACAAATGTTGCTTAAGAAAAATGAAAATAAAATTCTATCGCTTGAACAACAATTATAACAAGAAAAATCCAACCAGAAAGTAGAAACACAGTTAGCTAAGCTCCAACAAGAGTTTGAGAAGATACAAATAAGACATCAAGCTAGCTTAGCAGAAAAAGAAGCGCAATTGCAAGAAATAACTAATCTACATAAGTATTATCTAAAAATTGATCAGTTTATTACTGAAGCACTTGGCCTTAACTCCCAGTTGATGCACCAAAAATAATTATTATGCCAGAAGATTTCGTAATGGAATTCTTATTGCAAAACAAGAGACAAATTGATGAGTCAAGTCGTTGAAATGAGACTTGAATATCATGAAATCTTGAAAAGAGTCTCTAACTTCATCACTTGGTATAATTCAAAAGATGGGAGAAAGGGTAACTTACCTAAACTGGAGGAGTCACTCAAAGAGATCTTATTTGCAAACTTGGATTCTCAGCTTAGAGAGGAAGAAAGGTTAGCAACAGACGTGGCGGCAACAACAAACAGTGTTATCGAGAATATTAATAAAAATTTATATAGCGCCAACCTGGTGGCAGAGTCCATTCCGGGTTTTATTCCTAATGTAAAACAACTTAAACTACAGCGGATGTAGGCAACAGAATAAAAAGTAGAATAAATTAGGCAAATGACTAGGTTAAACTGGGAAGCATATTGGTGACATTTAGTGAAACCTCATAGCCAGTGGATGACCCTGTGATGCCTAACCGCTTCTACAGAGAAAATGGTGCTAGCACTGACCAACGTCATGTTCACTGGGAAGTTTAAAGCTGAAATAGGCCAACCGACACAGCTGAAGCCCATGAAGGACATTTGTGATCTAAAAGATAAAATGCAGAACAGTTAGCCACCATTTTCATTTCTATTTTTCTTTTATTTTGCATAATCTGAGGAAGGTCATTTAAACCTCCTCAACTATTTTTGTAATAATCCATTTTTAGTTTTATAGTTTAGTATTTAAACTCCTCTTATGCATTTAGAGAGGGGTCCAGAAAATTTATCAAAAACAATCTTCAAAACATTCACTTCTATCCCTTTGAGGAAATTATGGTGAAATGAATGGAACAGGATTTATTTTTATCTTATCTAACATCTTCTACTGAAATTGCACTTTTGTACTCTTAGATGGTGTTGGATGGATTGGAACTAGATCAATAATTCTAAAGCACATGAGTAGGACTTATTAAAAATGGTACTTTTATCTCATAATTCTCTTTTACTTATGCATTAAACAATAATTTCTCTTCAAAGTTGTTTATGTATGAAAGTTTGAATCTTGGTTAGAATTATTGCACTTCTGTATAATGATGGCCTAAATTTTATGCTGAATACATGAATAATTTCTTATGCGATATATCTTTCACAACCATTTCAGATAACTATTTATATGAAATGATTATTGTTAAACGATTTCATTTGTTATTGCAATTGAATGATCTTTATTACCAATTGCTTTTGGACATTATTGTAGATCACATATATCAAATTATTCCCGGGTATAGTCATGATTAGATAGTGTTTAAATTAGGATGTATGTATGTGATTGTTAGTTTATATTAGATTACTTTTAGGTTAAACATTACTCCAAAATATCACATATCACCCCATCAGCACTATCATAAATTATATTGGGAAACTGGTCTCATTATCCCCAGTCGGAGCCACTACACCAAATAGAAAAGGAGTTTCCAACCAAGGCCCGAACCGGGTGGTTTTCCCCCATGCTGAAGCAATGATTTTTTAGGCTTCAACACCCTCAAAGAGCTCAAGTTACCTTTCATTTTATTTAATAGGTGCACGTTAAGTAGGTTGTCACTTGGTTTTGTGTTAAGGTGAATACTATACTTTGTTTATGTTATGTTAAATACTTAGTAAGGGTTCATTGTTGTGCTTTTGACATGGGCTAGATTTAAGGATGATAGAAGGAAGAAGTATGTTATAAATAAAGGGAAGCAAATAAAATTTGGATGCAACATTAAACAAGAAAATGGGATAAGCGAATAATATTAAAAGACATTAAATAAAGGATAGTATAAATGAACAAAATATAAAGAAAAGTAGAAAGGGATACTGAATTATAGTGAAGATATGATATAGAAGAAGGAAAAATATGCATCTATAAGATAAATAAATATATATATATATATATAGAATTAATTATGGCGACTTCTCTAAAAATATTGCATAGTTTTCTTTGTATAAAGATAAATGAAATGTCTTAATATTTTTTGAAAATATTGCATGGTTCTTGTGCGTAGAAAGATAATTTATATATGATACTTTTGTTGAGAACACTTCATAGATAACTTGACTATGTTCTTGTGCATAAAGAGATAAGTTAGCTTTGGTGATTCTATGAATTGTCGTGGTTTTGTAAATGCATGTGCATTCCTTATTAACATGCAAGTTAATATAAATGTGGATTGCATTGAGACACTAATAAAAAAGTATGGTTTTATAATTGCATGTGTTAGGGTCCTATAGTGATAGGATTCATAGTTTTGAATTGGCTAAATTTGAGCCTTGTAATATTGTACATACATTTTCTCTCTGCAAATGTTTTCCATATTAAAAATTTAAAAAATGTAAAAAGAGTATGTCCTAAAAGAAACATCAAAGGAAAAAAAGAATAAGAAAAGGTCAAAAAAAGAAAAAAAAATGAACCCAAAACAAAAATAGATCATGAAAGTGTGCAAGTCTAAATGCCACTACTATTTTACTACTTTATTGTTTTAAATAATGGTTGTGTGTAACTTGTAATACATGCCGAAACCCATGGTAGTCAATTGTTCAAACTTGGCTATTTCATGCTCTGAATTTTATGTTTACAGTTAGAGAATAAAATCTAACCAAATAGTTTAATCTTGGTAGATCATTAGATAGGTAGAGAAAATAAAAGGAGCTCATCAGTTTAATCTGAGCCCTTGGATGATATAAGGTTAGAATTAGATAGTTTACTTTTTAAAAGAAAAATGAATGATAAGGATTTGCTAGTCTAAATGCACCCAAATAAAATGAAGAGAAAATGGTAGGGTAAGTAATGGGTAAGTAGAAGAAAGGTTGCTGAAGTATAAAGTTGACTTGGGTAAAAGCACATTTATTATGCTTGATTATTTGTTTCAATATGCATGAGCATTTAAGAAGGAAAAAAATAATGGTTTACAAGTTCATTTAATTAAATCCCCTTCATTCTTATCACCCCTTTACTTACTAATTTCCCCATCCACAAGTAAGTTCTAGTACTTAAATCCTCCAAGTCATAAAGGCTCAGAGCATTTCTCTAACTTTTGGTGGGACCGGACCCTCGACTTAATGACTTAGGGACATCAAGTATTAGAATTCCCTTCATAAATGTCATTTCCCCTCATCACCCTAATAAAACCCCTTTTACTAAGGATAATCTTCATTTTCCTAGGAAAAGTAAAAAGTCCCCCATGTTAAATTCTATTTCACTCAAAAGACCCACAAAAGTGTTTTATCCTAAGTGTAAGTGTATATAAGTAAATTGCACAAATCATACATTTATGCTTAGTGGTATGTTCACTCCGCACATTCATTTCATATTAATTTTTAACTTTATCATATAAATACCCGATATACCATTTCACATATATTAAATAAATCCCCTATATAAATATTTGAACTCTTAGTTTTATTATAAACTATAAATTACCCCATATCTCGACAAAACCAATAAATCTTGTCATTAAGCCCTACCTGATCATTTGAACCCATGATTAAGTCTTAATTAATCTCAAACCACCAAAGATTAAATCCCTCGCCCCCCCTACGCGAAACCTGTGCTCTTATCACCAGTGCACCTCCCTCACCCAACTACCGTCAGATCATCATCGCTGTCATCCAATGGTCCACAGCCATATCAGTTGCGCCCAACAGCCGACCTTTACCCACTCGATAAGATGGTTTTCCCCAGCCCCCCAACTGCTACATGTCGAGTGATGGAGTAGATTGGGAGACCCCTCCTAAATACCACTCCCTCCACAAAAGCAATGTGATGGTTTTGAAAACCGCCTCCCCGCCAAACCTGAAAAACTACCTACTGTTCATATGTGAAATTACCCGCCAAAAAATAATTGTTTCTCAATAAAAAGCCTGCAAAGCCCTTTTTCGCATTTTTTCACTCATTTTCTCCGTGAACCTCTACAAACAAGTGTGACACTTGCGAACATTGAATTCACCAATTAACCTCAAATTCCACTCATGGAGAAGCTGCAAATACCTCAATCAGTCTCTTAGTCCATACTAAAGCCATTCAAACATATGCAGTTGCCTTGAACCTCAAATTTGAAGCTAATTCACCCAATTCAAGGTATTTAAAGATAATCTACCAGTCACCATTTCCAATTTGAAAGTGGTCACTCTGTAAAGTATTTTAAATAAGTAAAATTAATTGGAAATACTTTAAATTTAAAAGTCTATGCCCAAACCGTTCTGAAAACTTCTTGTTTACGTCAAAAGCCTCTGAATAAACCTGTGAAAGCCAAATTCAAATCCTCAAGAACTGAATTATGGCTGCCACTATCACCATGGATGTCAGACCTATCACTACTCCCCATTTGGACCTAGACCACCTCCCCCTAGCAGACAAGGATTTTCAAATCTGAGATACAAGTGCATATGAGGTCTTGCTCAAAATTCATTGTTTGAGCAAAGACAGATATCTGAACCATTATGATGACATTGGCCTTTGGGACTCCAATTTTCCCAAATACCAGTTTCCCCAAGTTCACATCTTTCCTGAAATTGTCCATATGTGCCATGCATGTTACATTCCCAACCAAACAGCTATAATGTCCCCTAACCAAAAAATTTTGTTCAGAATCACAACCGAGTCAATTAATGAGATGTTGTAATTCCAACCATGCCCTGACCTGATCCCACTCTCCATTTGGGACTTGTTAGACCTGTACACCAAGTTGACCCCCTCTATACTAGCCCAAATATTTCAAACTTTCATTGTTGAAGACAAGCACATTCCTAAAGATGCCCCTCCCTACGTGTCTGTCATTTTCTCTGAAAGGGGCAAGCATATTGTGAATATGATATCATGTATTTTGGGCTACACTACTAATGAATTTTTTGACGAGCTTATCCTAGCCTTCATGTCAATTTTCACCCTAGGAAAGCCTCCTACTACTTTGTACAATTATGCCCAGTTCATAGCTGAAAGAATGCATGAACAGTTTACTAGAATGCACAATGAGAGAGTATTCAAATACTCATATGTACTATAGCATATGTTTTTATATTATTAGTTGGACATATTTCCTTTCATCCTCCAAAAGCTTGATACTAGAGGTCAGTCCAGGTTTGTCATATTTTGGACACCAGTATGCCACAAGTATTCATCACCATACACTTATACAAACTTCATTGATTCTTTTGTCCATCCAGTCATGACCATGCTAACAGGAATTCCTCCACCTAGAATAAGCCAATATATCAAAAGAGTCCTCTAGTTGTCCAAGTAAAGTAAAGTGGGAGATTGGTACCTTTACCAAAAGCACAATGAGATAAGAATATATGGTTGCTAGCTAGCCCCATACAAACTCCCCAAATACCTCCCTATGAGGTTATTTACTCTAGAGTATTATAGGAAGATAATGAACTCTGACGAAGTCAACTTTTTCTCAGCTAAGAAAAAAACCTAATTCAAAGTAAAAAATTAGTTAGGCCCTTTCATTTGCAGTTCTAGAGAAGTAGGGTAGGAAGCAGATTTGATTCTACAACAAATGAAGTTCCAAAATAGTTTCATGTGGATATATGATCCTCAAGGGTTAATGACAAAACTTAGAAAAAAGGTCGAATTGGGGCCTTACGTTCATCACCCCATTCCAGGGATAGAAAGATATGCCAACCAATCTAAGTGGTTGGAGAACACTCTCATAGACGGGGATAGTACAAAGGTAGATGTTGAAAATACCTTGATTGATCTAGAGAGACAGCTTGATGAAAGATCATTCCTAGAGGTACTACAACAAGAAGCAACCATGAGTACCCCTGCTGTTTTACAAACTCAGAAAGAGGAAAAGAATCCGAAGAGGAACAAAGAGGGAGCCTCTACTTCAGGCATGGAAACATCCAATGTGCAGTATGAAGGCAGCCAAAGAAAAAGGACAATACTCAATCCTATTTTAGAATAGGAAGACACAGAAGGCTCAACAGAAGTAACCAATACTGAATTTGACATGAGCAAGGGCACAACTTCATCTGGAGAAACACATGAGCCATCTACCTCACACACTCAAATGTTAGAAAGGTAGCTCAATGTAGAAGTCTCCTCATTCAATAGGCTTGGTGACAAAGATAAGGATATAAAGGACGGGTTCAAAGAAATCAAGATGATAAATGAGAAACTGAAGGCACAGTCTCATGCATAGTATCTAAAGATTACACCTACCAATCAAACCTGGTTAATGTCAAGTTTTTACATCAAGGAAGGAAAGATGCAAATGTCTTTCATAAAGCCAACTGTGCAACCACAAAGGACATCAATAGATTACAAAAAGATTGATTTTGAGGTATTGGCAAGGGATATTCATCCCATTAACCAAATTGAATTTCAAAAACAGGCTGGAGAAATTATTTATTCCATCCTTACAAGTAAAGCCATAGCTGCCCATCAATTGCAAAATTCATTGACCAATATCTCGGCTCAGTATCAGTTGGAGAAGGCCTCCTCACAGACCAAAGACACTAGAATCATGTCTTTGGAGGACTTAGTGATTGAATTGGGACATGATCCCAAAGATATCAAGGCCACTAAGAAACTAACTAAGAAAAATAATGATGACATAAGAGCACTTAAAAGACAACTGAAGATACCTCAACTATAGCATCCCAGACACAAGAAGTCTTGGGAAAGCAAACCATACATCAATAGTTGATGGAATTAGTCCTCAAACTTAATGATCTTTTAAGGGAGACAAAGAAGGAATTGGACAGCCTAATCCAATTAAAGCAGACTGATATTGCCCCTATATCAGCAAATGTCATCCCAACAGTGTCAATAGTTGTTCCTTCAACATTGGCATGCTCATTGGCTCCCACAGCTCCTATGCCCATAGCACAACAGGTTTCAACAGAGTCTACATCAAATGTAGGTACATTAGGTGAAGAAGCAACAAAGTTGGTCAAAGCTATGGAAGAGATGTCCATACAGGAAACAAAGATGAATAAGTTGGAAGAGAAGATGACAAGCTTGGAAACTGATTACAAGCTTGCCAAAATCATGTACAAAGAAGAAGTGCAGAAAGCTTCCAGAATGAGTGAAAGATTAAAGGCGATGGAGAAGGACCTAACATTGAAATAACCCCTAGGGTAGGCCAAGGAAATACTATGGGCCAATATCATTGACTTTGTTAATGATATTTGGCCATATATTTAGGTAATTTTTGAGCAGATAGATTTAACAAAGATGGCTACAGAGGCCATCCACAAAGTAAAAGAAGAGTTAGGAGAAATGTCTGAAGATGCTACTAGAATTATTTAGTTCCTAAACAATAAGAATAAATATGAGCTTCAGGAATTAGAAATTGAGGATAGAACCAAAACAATTTTGGAAGTGAGAAAAGACCTTTCCAATAGAAACTTAATGTTAAACTTGGAGGACAAGTGTCAAAATATACAGGTATCCATTGATAGATTTATGGATAAATTCCAAATTTTGAGAGAGAAAGGGTTACCCAGTCCCTTAGTAATAAATGACAAGCTCATGATACAACAGGATTATAACAGTAAAATCAGAGAGCTAGCAAAAGAACAGGTCAGTACATCATCAATCAAGACATCACCAATAGGAAAAGTACTTTATCAAACATTTGAAAACTTATTTTACCTCTAGCATGATGTAAAAGACTTGTTTAGCAATTAAGCCTACTTTTTCAAAGTACACTGAGGCATATGAAATATATAGAAGGATGTTGAAGATGCAATTACCTGATGCTGAGACATAGGAGAAATTGACTAATTTACTATGAGAAATATGCAGTAAAATTATAACAACTAGGTGAAAAGATGAAGACAGATCAACAGGGTCAAAGTGTATGAGTGTCAAAGTGTATCAGATGAAATCCAAAAGTAAAATGAAGCTTCCAACGTGAAAGATCAAAGAACAAACAGCATAAAGGGCTAAAATCAAACCATAAAGGCCAACAGTAACAAAATAAAAGGGACAACATGAAGCAGTTCAATAGTTGTCTCTATATTCTTGCAAGAAGATATTTTTATTTGCTAAATTAAATCTCAAATTAGTTTGAGATATTTTGTAATATTTCTTTTTATAAATACTTCACAATTCAAAGTATGTAGGGTGGACTCTATTAGACATTTTTATAGACGGTTTGATGAAGAAGAACCAAAAGGTTATTGTATCAGTTGATAAGCCAACAAGTTGGATTGATTAATAAAGATCATACTATTCCAAGGATTCATGTGTTGAGCGAATATCAAACAAGTATTTTCATGTGTCTTTGTCAATTTCTCAAAGTTATTCACAATCTCGTATGTGTTTCAATCTAAATGCTATAACTGGAACAACATTTCAAAACTTGTTTAAATCGCATTATGTTTTAATAGTTAAGCGTTTGAATGTTTTCTTCTGAGATTTAAATTAAAGAATTCTTAATTTCTCCTTAGTTTAAATTGATTTCATAAATAATCCAGATTGAAGGATTCTTAACTACCTTTTGATTTTGATTACCCATGCCTTCATCATTCATTATCCGGGTCTGAGAACCCTTAACTACTCTCTCACCATGAGTGAAACCCTTTTACCCCTCTATCTCAAACATCCAAAATACACTCATCTATCTTGCCTTTGGAACATCCCCTTTAGCCAGTTTATCCAGCCTTGCTTCCTTATCAATTGACTCCATATCCCAATGGTCTGAAAGACATCAATTTATCCATCTATTTAAAGAGATTCCACCACCCAATTTCAATGAAAATCAAAACCCCTTGAACAATAATAGCTAGCCTAAAACATCTTAACTAAAACAAAGTTAAAACTTAAAGTGAGAGCCCTCTTTGAGCATCAGGAAGGCTAGGTCATGATCTTCAAAAGTGGATAGTGGTTACCTTTGGTTTTTCCTTTTTCTTACTTCAAAGGAATTACTAGAGTGATAACATTTCTGGTGACAATACTGGGGATTTTGATCCTTAGTCTCATAAAAACTTTAAGGAAACCTTCAATCAAATATTGAGATGAATTACTAGAGTGATAACATTTCTGGTGACCATACTGGGGATTTTGATCCTTAGTCTCATAAAAAATTTAAGGAAACCTTCAATCAAATATTGAGACTCTTAAGGTCATTACTCAAAGTAAGTTTTCAGAAAATTTCATAAAAACAATTTAAAACTTAAAATTCTGGCTCCTAAAAACATTCACTACACTAGGGCCAACCCAAATCCAAACCCTACAAATGTAGTGGATAATCTAGAGAGGATTTTAAGATAGCCAAAAATTAAAGAAACTCAAGCCAGTAGTAGCCAGCTAGACAGAGCCAATTCACTCCCTGAGGAGTTTTCAACTTTAGAAGAAGTCCCTTTTGATTTGTCATTTGACCTCTCACTATTTAGAACCAAATCTGAGAATGATATCCATGAAAGAGTTTTAGACCCTCAATTTACTTAGCTCATCAAATCAAAAAAGGTTATTCATCCAGATTCAGAAAAATTTGTCTTAGATTCTTTTGAAAAATTAGAAGCCTTGACCTCTACGTTAATCAGTAATATAGATAGTGGTTATCTTCAGCAATCTGTAGAGCTAGCTGCCCTTACTGTTGCTGCATCTCAAATTTCTTCACAATCATCACTTACTGTAAATCCACCTTCCTTTACCACAACTTCATCAATTGTATCTACCACCATTCAATCACCTAAATCACTTATTAATCAGTCACCTTCATCATCATCTAGTTCACCTCCATCAGTTTCAAGCCCTTCTTCAACCTCCTCAACTGTACGCCCCCGTCAAACCAGAATCACAACAATGGAAAACAGATATGCTCCTCTTGTTCTACCTGCCCAGCTTCATGTTATGCCTATAGATTATCAGACTAAGATTTTCCTATTTGATGCTATTAGTCCTTACACGGCCCAACATCATGTAAACAAGATGTCAGACTTTTTTGAATTGCATGAAATAGATGAGGCAGATGTCCAAATGAGACTCTTTGCCCAGACTTTAACTGGTGATGTAAAGAAGTGGTTTAAAGCCTTTCCTTCTGTTATCTCAAAATCAGACCCTGGAAGGCTGCTGGCCAGGAAGACCTTAAGTAACTTTTTCAAACCTACTTTAGGCTGAGACTTAGCCTCCCCAACCTGAGAGGGCTCTCTCAAAGGATTAATGTTTTGGATTATGATTAAGATGGCTAACTCTTGTGAAACAAAGATATAAAAATGAGAGCAGTTGAAACACAATTAGAAGGTATCCATTGGGCTTATGGAGTCACAATCATTTTTGTATAACAATGATATCAACCTTACATAGAAGTTAGGGCATTTAGATTTCTACCGTTCAAAACACACCAGAAACATATAGGGCAACACAGTTTATAAATATGTGAAGGAAATTAGAGGATAAACAGTGATTTCTAAGTAATCACACATCTATACCACTGCAAATATTGAAGAGAAGATAATACACAACATTCTGAACAGTAAACTCCTTCTGATTCCTGAGAAGTAAAGCCAAGTCTTGTATTACTAAAACAGAGTCATATACATAGCACAATAGTTCCAATTTCTCTGAAATTTTCCAACCCCAAGTACATTGTTGTTTCTGCTATATATAGAATTCTTTACAAAGCCGAGATTCCTCCTCCAGCATGAGGGGAACTCGAATTCTGCTTGTTATGACACCTATTCAAACTTTAACTACTTATTAAATGCAACAAACTACTAACTAGACGTTTTAGAAACCTAAAACAATTAGGAGTCTAACTCCACATCATGCTGGTAATAACATTAATTACAATCAAATCTTGTTCTCTGACAAGTGGTCTCCTTCAATTTAGCTGTGGTGGATGTTCGAAGCTCCTTACTGGTCCTTAATGTCTTATCCCTTTACTGCTGCTGAGAAGTAGGAAACTGCCCTGTTTTTATGCTTTTGGTTTCCTCAAAGATATTCGGAACCAATTAACCATGTTGATCTTCTTTAATTACCCAACCATCTATTTGAGTGCCACATTCTTCATGTGCTGTAAGCCTTTCCCATATACGTGTGTGATGACAAAACCCCTTTTAAAGCTGATTGAAAAGTCATTTACAATACTATCATTTGTATAACAAAAAGTTTAAAATTCATATAACTTCTTTCCGCTTGTTTTGCCGTGGCTGATTTCTTGCATATTGTAAATGATCTTTTCTGAGATTTCCTTTCAAAAATGTCCCCTTGGTCCCTCAAAATTTGGCCGACTGAGCTTTAATTATGCAGCTACAGCAGTTTCGTAGCGCGCTATGAAACTATTGTGCATTATGTGTTCTTTTTCAGCAGTTTCGTAGCGTGCTACGAAACTGCTGTGTAATCACAAAACATAGTTTAACCCCAAAATTTGACTGACTTGAGCCTCTTTTATCTTGACATATCCCTTTCAACTGCCCTGAAGCTATCAAAACTGAGTAGAGATGTATCATTCTTCAAGAAACTGTAACAAGGTAAATCATCAAAATTTTGAATATAACCTTACTTGCTGTGTGGTTTCCTTAAGGAGATCTTTCCCGCTGGCTTAAATGTAGCTTCAACTCTTCAATTTGTCTCTTCATAAACCTATTCCTAGCTCTAAGTTTCATATTAACTCTCGTGATGAACATTGCTTCCTTTATTGTAGGGACTGACCACGTATAATATTGTGAATTACAGTTGACCACCTCTGGTATTTGGACTGTTTTGTCTTCCCACAGAGCTTGCATTTTTCAAAATGAGCTTCCCTAATTGCATGCTTCCTGGAGGCTTTCTTCAATCTAGCAATTTCAAGATTTGCTAACCTCAACTTATTTTTCAATTCTTCAACACTATATTCCTCTTGCGAGATGATTTCCTTTCCTCTGTCTTCTTTATGCACCTGTGATGATGATTGTAACAAAGTCATAGGTCTGTCATGAGTTTTATGATCTCCTCTATTTCACCTGTTTCTGGCAGCGTCTCTTGTATCTGTTTGAAATTCCTCGTCATGGGTCTTCTTGGCTTAAAGACAAATTGAGCAACCTGATCATCAAACTTGAGATTTTTCGAGGCTTTGGTTCTTTTAGTCTTGTCTTTACCTAATTCTATCAAATCTGCTTGAAATATGGGAGATTCTTCAATTTCAATGGCTTGCAGTAAGTCATTCAAGTTTCCCTTTGAAACAGGGCTTTCCTCAGCAACCACCTTCTTGCATTTTTCCTTGGCTAATTGACTCCTGGTCATTATTCTCTGGACTACTTCTCCTGTAGATGATTCATGTCTACCTTCTTCGATCTGAGTTTTCTTTTTTAGGGACTGCTGGGGTATGTCTTGGATAACCATTGATCTAGCGAGCTCCCTTACTTGTTTCCTAGCTTTCAATTTGGTGAATCTCTTGGATCTTGTTTCTGTATGATGACCAGTTATTGGTGGAGAATTTTTCACAGCTTGGGGGCTGAGACCAATTTCATTTTTAAAGCCAAACATAAACATAAAAGTGGGCAGCCACTACCTACTCTCTGGAGTTCATGCAGAACGATCAGCTTAACTAAGCCATGGTGAAATAATGCGGTCTCACAGGCTTCTTTCCTCAGCTGCACCTTGTCACACATTTTGCTTAGACTACGGAATAAGTAGAAAGGTAAATCAAGAGATATCTTTCCTATGAAATGTAGCAGAAGCTTGAAATGATATGAATACACCTTGTTAAATCTCCCTTCACAAGTAAGGTACCTCTGTATGTAGGTAAGAAAATTAGCATATGAGTCCTTGACATAGTTTCTAGGCATAGACTTGTTTAAATCTGAGTCATTGAACTCCAGCTTCAAAATTGTTTTGCAGGGGGTCATATCAAATTTAAAATTTTTAAACCAAATTTCTTGTCCCCTTGGAATCTCAGTAACTATGGATATTACCTCTGGTAAGATTTGCAATTTAAGCATCCCAACCTTTGAATTCAGTCCTGTGAAATTCAAGGCAAATTCCTTGGTGATTTGTGCATGACCTCCCTGTAGTTTCTCACAAAAATTCCAACATCCAACCTGCTTGAATGCATGCTTAACTTCTCTGTTCCTCAAGATAATGTCTACCCCTTCAGGTTCGTTCCTCAAACATCTACCTGACCTGTGCTCTTTTCTTTTTGGAGATCCTTCCATGAGACTTCAGCGTAATGAAGGTTTGAAATACTAGCACTGCTCAATCTTCGATCCCTACCTCACTTGATGGATGCCTCGCTTGATAACTGCCTCGCTTGATGTAAAATGAATTCAAATTGAACGATTATAGATTTTTCCTCATGCCATGAATACAATCATAATTATCACAATGAATGTCTGGCTCTTCTTGAAACTTGCAATCCGGGTGTACCAAGGTACCTAACGACTGTAATAATGAAGATAAGCGGTTGGACATGATATGTGAACTGTATAAGTTGATAGTGGATGATGCAACCATAACTGAACTTGACATATATGATAGCTAAGAAATATTTTCTACGGATTGCATGAATCTCTGATTTCGTAGCATAGCCAATGTAAAATCTGGGTTATGTGCTACGAAATCACCTAAACTGCGATGCACTATAAAAACACCTAAATCATTTCATAACAATTAAGAACCTTCACAACGAGCTTGATATAGATATTCTATGTACGTTATGGGACCAATGGTGAATGAGAATGGACTATTGACTTTTATTTAACCATTCTACTAAGACTCTCAAGACACTAAGACTTTGACACTAAAGTAAACATGGAAAAACTGAACTTTGGACTAACACCTAACCTTCACAAACAAGCTGATGTGAACATTTTAGAAATTGCTTCTTTAAGTGATAACACCTTCCAACCACATTGCATACCTAGCAAACTTTCAAAGGTTATTCATTGATAGGTGGGAAAGGAAAAAGAACCCATTGCAAATACTTTATGAATATGAAAATATTAGGAGAGCTGTTGGGTCCCTATAATACTAGTGATTACCCCATTACTATTGTAGTTGAACCCCTTATTAATATTGTTGTGCCCCTATTGTCCCCATATTGTTATTACTGTGCCCCATAGAATCCCTCTATTGTTATTTTTGTGGCTTTATATTATTATTGTTAGGTCAGCTGGGTGATATTGTGACTCCTTAGACTCCTATATATAGAAAGGATGTTTTTTCATTTGAATCATTGAAAAATTGTTCATTTATGTAATGTAAAGGAGGTTTCCCCCTCGAAGGGGATGAATTTTAAGGCGTTCATCTATCTTTTATATATTTTTCTTGAGATAGTTTCATAACAGTTGGTATCAGAGCTTTGGATTCTAGGGTTTCACTACTCCAAACAGGTCATCGTGGAATTTTCACTATAAATTTTATTATGCAATGTTTACGAAGCTAAAAAAAAACCCATTTGAGAATACATCACGCTGAATCTCGGGTCTGAATTTTAGAGCTTTTCGTGCTATACTTGCAGAGATATAATCTGAGGAAGTTGGTATTTTTGTAGACTCTTGAATTACATTCCAAACATGCGACCTGGGGAAAATCATCATAACTTTCTCTTTGAGCATTAGATTGAAATTTCATCAGAAATTACAGAAAGAGGACGGACTCTAGTTTCTTGTATATATTTTTCAGAGGCAAAGGTCAAAACAGTGACTCGTGGCACGTCGTACAAGTTCACTCTACTGAACTATTCTATAATCAAGTCACTATGGGAGATTTCGTATAACGCTTCCTTGGAGAATCTAATTTGGATCACAATGGTGGCATTGGAAAGAGGACACAGAGAGCTACTGTGGGTCACAATTTCAGAGCTGGATGATTCGAAAGTACAGATATACATCAGAGGCAATATTGAGCTCCTACCAAGTGAAAAAAGGTGTGTAGATTTTTTTAAATTTTTGCTTAAGCTGGGTTTGAAAAATTCTTTTGAAGGAATTCAAAGGGCATAGTAGAGAATTATTATCGGTAACTGATGCCCCAAGGAAAGAAAATGAAAACACCTAGTAAGAAACCAAAAAGCTCTAGCATGACTCATGAAGAAGAGGAAGAAATGCTACATGATATATCAAATTTACAAGACCAGGTGCAACAAATGTCACTCTCACAAAAGCTAAGAGAAACTAAGATAAAGGGCGTGGAAGCTAAGATGGACAATTTGAAGATAGATTTGAAGACAGATTTGAAAAGATACATGGCAGATTTGAAGACATATTTGACAAATTTTCTACAAGAAATACTTACTAATGGTGAAAAGGTAGTAAAGGAAACTCATGATGTGAACAAAAGAAATGTTAATCATGATTTCATAGACTCTAATGTGGGGTTGAAGACCCACCATATTCCAAAAATCGATATGAGGAAGTTTGATGGCAAAGATCCCGCAACATGGATATTACAGATGGAGCAATTTTTCAATCTCAATAATGTGCAAAACACACAAAAGGTACGTATTGCAACTTTATATTTGGAACCAAATCAGTTTGTATGGTATCAATGGCTTTGCTCTCATAAACAAATTATCGCTTGGGCAATTTTTATAGAATGATTGAGTGCACATTATGAGGATACAAAGGGCAATTTTTATAGAATGATTGAGTGCACATTATGAGGATACAAAAAACAACACTTTTTTTAGCCAATTGATAAGTCTCAAACAAAAGGGTTCAATAATGGAGCACATTGAGGAGTTCCAAAAATTGAACATAAGGGTAAAAAATATTGCAAAGGAGCATAGGATTTATGTGTTCATATGGACTTTAAAGGATAATATCCAACATGATGTTCGCCTTTGGGAACCTGATTCATTAAAGAAGACATTCAGGTTAGCAAGAAAAATTGAAAGCAAAATTATGGCAACCAGGAAGCATACCACTCACAACTATAAAGATGGAAGTGTTGTTGCCCCTAGTCTTCCAAAACCTATAAGGTTTACACCACAACAATTGGAAGAAAAAAGAGCAAAAGGGCTTTGTTACAGTTGTGATAGAAAATACACTAAACGTCATAAGTGTGCCTAGGAGAAATTATTCTACATAGATTGTGAAGAGGAAGAAGAAAAGGAGAAAGAAAGGTGAAAAGAAGAGGATATACTCTAGGAACAAAGCCTGGATAAAGAAGAAATGAATCCGACCATATCTTGTAATGCATTGGCGAGAATTACCACTCCTTAATCCATCAAGATAGAAGGACAAATCAAGAAGAAAAAGGTAATAGTGTTGATTGATTCAGGAAGTACCCACAATTTTATTCATTGTAAGGTAGCAAAAGAATTGAATTGCTTCTTATATCCAGCACCAGAGTGTCAAGTGATGGTTGCAAATGGAGGAACAATAAATTGCTCTGGAAAGTGCCATAATATCAAGCTATCCATGGGAGAATATGTATTCACTAGCCCAATGCTTTCCATTCCAATGGGAGGTGCTGATGTTAGACTACGAGTCCAATGGCTACAATCCTTGGGTACAATAGCTTTTAGTTTTCAAGAAATTTTCATGAAATTTTATGTGGAAGGAAAGGAATTTGAATTGAGGGGTATTTTAGGGAAACTGGGAAAGATAATCAGCTCTAACGGTATGACAAAGCTTCTAAAAAAGGAACAAAGAGGTGTAATGGCACAATTATGTTCACTAGATGTTTCCACATTGGAATCTTCTATTTCCCTAGATCTCCAAAAAGTCTCGGACAATTATTCCAAGGTATTTGAGACTCCCAAAGGTCTCCCACCTATTCGTGATCATGATCATGCTATTCATCTTATTCCAAGAAGTGTTCCTCCAAACATTAGGCTGTACAGATGTCCCTATGCCCAAAAGAGTGAAATTGAACATATGGTTGCAGAAATGCTAGAGGCTGGTATAATTCAACCGAATCAAAGTTCTTTCTCTGCTCTAGTAGTATTGGTGCACAAGAAGGATGGATCATGGTGCATGTGTCGAGATTGTAAGGAGCTCAACAAGCTCACTATTAAAGATAAGTTTCCCATTCCTGTCATTGATGAATTACTGGATGAATTGCATGGATCAATTTACTTCAGCAAGTTGGATCTTCGTTTAGGATATCATCAAATCACAATGAAGACTAAGCACATTCTGAAAACATCATTTACAACTCATGAGGGTTAGTATGAATTTTTGGTCATGCCTTTTGGCTTTATTAATGCACCTTCAACATTTCAAGGTTTGATGAATTCAATTTTCAAACCATTCCTTAGAAAATTTGTGTTAGTATTTTTTGATGATATACTAATCTACAACAAGTCTTGGAAGGATCATGTTGAACATGTTGACAGGGTGCTATAACTATTGGAGGAGAAACAATTATATGAAAAATGATCCAAATGTTTCTTTGGAGTACAAGAGGTGGAATATATGGATCATATTGTATCTCATGAAGGAGTTAAGGTAGACCCTAGAAAAATTAAAGCCATTAAGGAATGGAAAATCCCCACATCCATAAAGCATCTACGAGGATTTCTCGGGTTGACAGAGTATTATCACAAGTTTCTTAAGAAATATGGGAGAATAGCAGCACCCCTAATAACATTATTAAAGAAAGATGCATTTTCATGGACTCTAGAAGCAACAAAGGCCTTCGAACATCTTAAAGAGGCAATGTGTCAAGCACCAGTCTTAGCTACACCGGACTTCACAAAAACCTTTATTGTGGAATGTGATGCTTTAGGAAATGGAATTGGTGTTGTTTTAATGCAAGATGAAAGATCCATTACTTTTGAAAGTTGTCTAATCAAGGGAAAGTTTTTACACAAAGCTATTTATGAGAAGGAAATGTTGGCTATACTCCATGCACCTAAGAAATGGTGACCCTACCTAATGGGAAGACAATTCAAGGTAAAAACGGATCATGATAGCCTTAAATACTTTTTAGAATAAATATTATCCTCTGAAGAGAAACAAAAGTGGGTCACAAAGATGTTTGGTTATGACTTTCAAATCATCTACAAAAAAGGGAAGCAAAATGTGGTGGTAGATGCACTCTCAATAAAGGATGAGGATGTGGAAGCATTATTGTGTGCCATTTCCATTATCAAACTAGTTTGGATAAAAAAATCAAGGGAGGAATGGAAGAATGACAAAGAAGTGTGGGCACTTATTTGAAAGTTAAAACAAGATTCCAGTACGTCTAATACATTTAGCTGGAAAAATGATTCGTTATGGTACAAAGATCACTTATACCTCTGTAAGAATTCCCAGCTAAAACAAAATATTCTTATGGAATTGCACACTTCTCCCTTAGGAGGGAACTCAGGATTTTTAAAAACTTACCAAAGGGTTAAGAAGGAATTTTTTGGGATGGCCTTAAATCAGATATTCAAAAGTTTGTGGTGGAATTTTGGTTTGCCAACAAAATAAAGTTGAAACAATTAAGACACTGGGTCTATTACAAACTTTATCCATTCCAAGCCAATGTTGGGAGGAGGCTTCAATGGATTTTATCACAAGTTTACCCAAGTCCGAGGGAAAGAGTGTCATCATGGTGGTAGTTGACAAACTTACCAAGCATGCACACTTTTGTGCATTATCACATCCATTTAGAGCCAGTACAGTTTCTACAATGACAGAGATCCCATTTTCACTGGAAATTTTTGGACAAAATTATTTTGTTGTCTTGGTACTCAATTAGCTCATAGCTCATCTTATCATCCTCAATCTGATGGGAAAACTAAGATAGTGAACAAATGTTTGCAAGGATATATTCATTGCTTTGTATTTGATAAACAGACACAATGGGTCAAATGGTTGCCTCTGGCTGAATGGTGGTATAACACTTCCTTCCATACAGAAACAAAAATGACCCCATTTATGGCACTTTATGGGTATCAACCACCATCCATCACATCATATTTAAGAGAAAATTCTAAGGTTGAAGCAGTTTAACATCACATCGAACATCAACAACAAGTCCTCCAACTCTTAAAGGATAACCTTGTGTTGGCAAAGAACAGAATGAAACAACAGGTAGATCAACATTGCAGTGAAAGAAGTTTTGATGTAGGTGATTGGGTATTCCTACGGCTACAACCATATAAGAAAATGTCCCTCAAACAAGCCTCAAGCAAGCTAAGAAGGATAATAAATTATCACCAAAGTATTATGGTCCGTACAAGGTGTTGCAAAAGATTGGTACAATGGCATACAAATTGGAGCTTCCTGCAACTTCTTGATTGCACCCAGTTTTCTATGTTTCATGTTTAAGGAAGGTTATAGGCAACAAGTTCCCAGTTCAAACAATATTGCCAGAACTTGATGAGGAAGGAAAAATTATACTAGAACTCGAAGCAGTCACAGAAATAAGAACTCGACAGCTACGAAATTGATCAATTTTGGAGTATCTTATCAAGTGGAAGAACTTATCCGCTAAAGATTTCACATGGGAGGATGAGAATTTTATACAGAAGCATCCAGAACTACTCAAGAATTGAGGAAAACACTTTTTTGAAGGAGAGGGGCATGTTGGGTCCCTATAATACTAGTGATTACCCCATTACTGTTATAGTTGTACCCCTTATTAATATTGTTGTGCCCCTATTGTCCCCATATTGTTATTACTGTGCCCCATAGAATCCCTCTATTGTTATTTTTTTGGCTTTATATTATTATTGTTAGGTCGACTAGGTTATATTGTGACTCCTTAGACTCCTATATATAGAAAAGAGGTTTTGTCATTTGAATCATCAAAGAATTGTTCATTTATGTAATGTAAAGGAGGTTGCCCCCTCAAAGAGGTTGAATTTTAAGGCATTGATCTATCTTTTCTATCTTTTTCTTGAGCTAGTTTCATAACAAGAGCACCCAACAAGTCAGTTCACGACTATTGCACTAGGTTTAATAATATTTATAATGCAATTACAACCAACATTAATCCCCCACCTGACCTAGCATTGATTAAGTTCCTTGATGGTTTTGATTTTGATATGTCATACCAGCTAAGGGAGAGAAATCTTGAAACCCTTGAACAAATGTAGAGTAATGTTGTCAGTGTAGAAGCCAACCCGTTTGCTAGGAAAGCATGAATGAGGAATGAAAATAAAGTTGCATTTAAAGAAGAAGGTTAAACTCCAGATGGAAAAGTAGATGTTTTAGCTAAAAGTTTAGAAATAATTATGGATAGATTAGATATCATCGAAAGTAAAAATCAATGGGAAAAATAACAGCAACAACCCCCAATAAGAAACCCAAATTTTAGGAAGAACCCTAATGTTGCAAAAAATACTACACCAGACCAACAAATTAGGCCACCCTTCCAAGAAAATTATTTTGAGGAATCACAAAACTAAGAAGCAGATGATGATACCCAAATTAACTTACTCGAAACCACAGAGGAAAACATTATTTTTCTTACTCAAGAAGAACATGAGTTATATATGCTTCAATAGTTACAGTTAGAATCTGGTGAATCTTTTGATTTTAAACAAGGCTATGAATTAGCTATATATGAGGTGGATAAATGATATAGCTTGAGAAGTAAGAAGAATAATGAGACTCCCATTAAAATATCCATCCAAACTCAGACTAAAATAATAAAAGAAACTCCATTTAAAAAAGTTTTGCAAATTCTCCCTAGGGGAACACCTAAAAATTCAACCCCTAGGATTGTAGATATAACCTCTAATGAAACCCAAACATAACCAATCATTGAAAACAATCAAGATAAAAGAGATCAAGGTAAAACATTAGAAACACAAATTGAAATTCCTACCACTGAGAAACGGGATAAAGACACTCAAACTGCACACATTAAGGAAGATATGAATCAAACAAGCTGACCTCAACGCCCTTTCAATATTAAAAATGAGATATCTAAGTTAAAGATATCAATTCCTCTGATTGAACTGGTAAAAAATTAATCTTATAGGTCACAGATAACTTAGACTTTGAACATAGGAGAGGGAGAGGATTCTGTTAATTTAAATGATGACCAACCTGAATTGTTATTTGTCCCTAAGGCCAATGGAATTCATCAACAAGGGGGAGTTCCTCCATTTTACATCAGCCTAAACATTCATGATAAAATTTTGCATAATGCTATGTTGGACTCAGGAGCATCCCACAATCTCATGCCGAAAGCAATAATGGAAACATTGAACCTAGACATAACCATATCTTACAAGGATTCATTTTCTTTTGACTCTAGTTAGGTTAAATGCCTTGGTTTAATCAAAGACTTATGTGTGACTCTTGTCCAGTGCCCTGCAAAGAGCATTCTAATGGACATTGTAGTTGTAGATATTCCACTAAAATATGGAATGCTACTATCTCGCTCATGGGGAGCAAAACTGTAGGGATCTTTGCAGTTGGATATGTCTTATGCAACCATATATATTTTTGGCCAACCAAGAAAATTATATAGGGAGATATTGATGAAGTACATGGTTAGTAGTGAGGAGAAGCCCCAAAAATTTCCCATATACTCCATGCACTCAGATATGGACTCCTTCATCTTATACAATGTAGAAACTAATAAAAAGGAAATCACACCCAAAGACCTCAAGTACAGAATAGATGATACTGAGAACATATTACATGAGTCACTTTGGCATTTAGACTTTGATGGGTCTGTAAATAGGTTGGGGGATGGTGCAGGAGCCTAGATCCACAATATGGAAAATAACCATGCTGAGGGTCATTATTTCAGATTGAACTTTAAATGTACCAATAACATGGAAAATATGAAGCCTTGATTCTAGGGTTACAATTGGTTAGGAAATTGGGAGCGAAAAGAGTTTCTGTCATGGGAGACTTAGAGTTGATTATCAAACAGATCGATGGTGAATATTTTTTCATCAAACCTAGGCTTCGTAGATATAGAGATATTTCTTTAGACTTGGTCAAGGACCTCCTGGAATCAAACTTTGTTGTCATTCCTAGGAAACAAAACATGCAAGCCCATAGTCTGGGTACGTTTGCTAGTACATGTAAACTGCCATTTCAACCAAACCACCAGTACACTGCAGAGGTCAGACGTATGCCTATTATACCAGATAACCTTAAGTATTGGAAAATATTTTCCCAGGACTCTCAGATCTATGATTTCATGAACAATGAAGGTGAATTTCAGAACTGTAAGATAGATATTGATTGCACAATAGATAGTAATGTAGAAAGTAGATTAGATGTAAATATTTTTGATGTACATAAACCAACTAAATTTACTAAAGTAGAAATAGATAGTTTAGAGAATGTAGAGATAGATGAAATAATGGATGATGATCCTAAGATTCTTAATTTGAAAGATAATTTTTTGCCTAAAGGATTAGTACCTTTAGAGGATTTGTTTGACTCTAATGATGTAGCTAGAAAGCCCAAGATGGAACCTCTAAGAGCTGACATAGAAGAAGTTAATATAGGAACTGAAGATAATCCAAAACTCATCAAGATATCTAAAGCCTTACCCCCAGAGGAAAAGGTCAAATATATAAATCTGTTTAAAGAGTTCCAGGATGTATTTTCTTGGAGTTATGAAGACTTAAAATCTTATGACACCAGCATAATCCAACATAAAATACCTCTAAAAGAAGATCATAAACCTTTCAAATAGAAACTTAGAAGGATAAACCTAGTTCTTATGCCATCCATATAAAAAGAGGTTAAAATAATGTTTGATGCTCAGATGATAACACCCATTAGATGCTAAGACTGGATTTCAAACTTAGTTACAACTACGAAAAAGAAAGGTGAAATTAGACTTTGTGTAGATTTTAGAAACTTGAACAAGGTTTCTTTGAAATGCAACTACCTCTTACTGAAAATGGATCATATATTACAAAGGGTAGTGGGCTCATCTAGGATTTAACTGTTAGATGGATTCTCTGGCTATAACCAGATATTAGTCCAACCTGAGGACCAATGCAAAACTGCTTTTACTACTCGTTGGGGTACCTTCATGTATTTGAAGATGCCTTTTGGATTAATGAATGTAGATGCCACATTTCAGAGAGCTAAGGATATAGATTTTGCGAAAGAAATCTATCATTTCTTAGTTGTATACTAGGATGACATTAGAGTCTTCTCTAAATCAGACAATGAACATTTATACCATCTTAGAAGAGTATTTATCAAATGCATGAAATGTGGAATTTCTTTAAATCCTCAAAATACACTTTCCGGTCTAGAAGAGGGAAAGTTGTTAGGCCACATCATATCAAAAGATGGGATTAGGATAGACCCTGCTAGGATAGAAGTCATTTTGACCATTTCCCATCCCTGAAACATAAAATAGCTACAATCATTTCTTGGTAAGATTAATTTTCTTAGGAGATTTATCTCAAATCTGGAAGAATTAATTAGGGAATTAAATAACATGCCTAGAAAGGACTCATCAATCAAGTGGACATTGGAAGGCAAACAATCATTCAAAGCTATTAAGGAAGCATTAACCAAGACTCCAATCCTAATTAGTCATAGCTTTAGCAAAGATTTTATTATTTTTTCATTTGCTTCAGAACACACCATTGCAGCAGTCTTGCTGCAAAAGAACAATCAAGGATATGAATAGCCCATAGCATTCTTTAGTAAATTCTTAAGAGATGCCACACTAAAATACAATATCATGAAAAAATATGCATTTTCTTTGGTTAAAGCTATCAAACATTTTAGAGTATACATTCTGTACTCTCACATCATTGCTTATGTTCCAAACTCTGTAGTTAAGGACATTTTGACCCAAAATGGGCTTGAGGGAAAAAGAGGAAAGTGGACTTCCACAATATTGGAATATGACGAAGAGATAAAACCTACCAAGCTCATCAAAGGCCAAGGTTTACCCAAACTCATGGCTAAATCAAACTGTCAGGCCCTTGATATCAACTTCATTAGTGCTTTGGATGATCACGAGGATATGGCGACTCCACAAATCAATGAATCCTTTATTGAATTACCATGGTATGCATATATTACATTTGTATTACTAAATTTACAAGCTCCTCATGCACTGACAAGAACCAAATCAAGATTCTTAAAAATGAAGTCATTAAGATATTGTGTTATATATAATGCATTATTTTGGAAGGATAGTAGTGGTATTCTCTTATCATTTTTATTAAAAGATGAGGTTGACAAGATTTTGCAAGAGTTTCATGTAGGGGACTATGGAGGACACTTGTACTGGAAAAGTATTGCTGACAAGATTCTTAGGGTTGGTTTCTACTGGCCTACTTTGTTTGCAGATGTCAAAAAACATGTGATGTCCTGTCACAAATGCAATATTTTTGAGGGAAAGAGGAAATTGTTACCCTTACCTCTTAAGCCAATTTCCACTAAGATGCCATTTCAACAATGGGGGTTAGAATTCATTGGAGAGACACACCCCCCATGCTTAGGTCAGCATAAGTGGATTCTAATAGCCTCAGACTATTCTACAAAATGGAGAGGCCATACCTTCTAAGCAAGCCACAGACACTTTCATAATCACCTTCCTAGAGAGTAATATCATTTCAAGATTTGTATGTCCCCAGAAGCTCATTATTAATAATGCAGCAGCCTTTAAGTCCAAAAGAATGATAGGTTTCTATAATAAATACCATATTATCCTTGGCCATTCCATCGCCTATTACCCTTAAGGTAATCAAATAGCAGTGTCATCCAACAAAATACTAGTCAATATTATCAAAATGTTAATGGAGGATAATAAAAAGACATGGAACAAGAAGTTAGTCAATGCCTTATGGGCAGATAGACTGACTACTAAAAATTTCATTGGAACATCACCCTATCAGCTGGTTTATGGGATGGATGTACTTTTCCCATCATCCTTAGGACTTCCAGTCATGAAATCCTTCAAGAACTATGGGTGGAACCGAATGACATTCAAAGAAGAATAAACCAAACTATACACCTGCAGCATACTAGAGAAGAGGTTTATGTAAAATCACCTATAATCCAGGAAAAAATCAAGAAAGTCTTTGATAAAAAGGCTAAAGCAGATGACTTTCACATAGGCGACCAAGTCCTCAACTGGGATTCAAGGAGGAAAGATAAAGGTAAGCATGGAAAATTTGATTTTGTATGGCAGTGGCCTTCTGTCATTTTTGGCTACAAAGGAAACAATACCTTTTTCTTGAGAAACATAGATGGTTCAGATCTACCAGGAGGACCTGTTAATGGTAGGATGCTGAAGCACTACTTTTCCACTGAATTACAGTAGTTCATATTATTTTCCACCATTGTACACAACATTGCAAGAGTGTAGATTGGATTGGATGGTAATCCTTTGAAGTTGAAGCCTAGAGAGAAGGCCCTAAGCTTTAAAAGATTTACTATCATAAGTATCAATAATGCAAAATCACATAAGGACACTTTGCAACGTAACATCAACAACAATTCAAAGGCTATTGATCTTAGAGTTCTTGATATTTCACTAGTAAATGCCATCCCCAAGTGGAGCCAATGTTAGGGACCTATAGTGATAGGATTCATAATTTTGAATTGGCTAAATTTGAGCCTTGTAATATTGTACATACCTTTGCTTTCTGCAAATGTTTTCCATATTAAAAATTTAGAAAATGTAAAGAGGGTATGTCCTCAAAGAAACATCAAAGGACAAAAAAAATAAGAAAAGGTCAAAAAATGAAAAAATATGAACCCTAAAACAAAAATAGATCATGGAAGTGTGCAAGTTTAAATGCCACTACTATTTTACTACTTTATTGTTTTAAATAATGGTTGCGTGCAGCTTGCAATACATGCCACAACCCATTGTAGTCAAACTGTTTAAACTTGGCTATTTCATGCTTTGAATTTTGTGTCTATAATTGGAGAATAAAATCTGACCAAATAGTTTAATCTTGGCATATCATTAGACACGTAGAGAAAATAAAAGGAGTTCATAAGTTTAATCTGAGCCCTTGGATGATATAAGGTTATAATTAGATAGTTTAGTTTTCAAAAGAAAAATGAAAGATAAGGGTTTGCTAGTCTAAATTCACCCAAATAAAATGAAGAAAAATGGTAGGTTAAGTAATGGGTAAGTAGAAGAAACGTTGTTGAAGAATAAAGTTGACCTGGATAAAAGCACATTTATCATGGTTGATAATTTGTTTCAATATGCATGAGCATTTAAGAAGGCAAAAAACAATGGTTTACAAGTTCATTTAATTAACTCCCCTTCATTCTTATCACCCCTTTACCTACTAATTTCCCCATCAACAAGTAAGTTCTAGTACTTAAATCCTCCAAGTCATAAAGGCTCAAAGCATTTCTCTGACTTTTGGTGGGACCTGACCCTCGGCTTAATGACCTGGGGACATCAAGTATTAGAATTCCCTTCATAAATTTCATTTCCCCTCATTACCCTATTAAAACCCCTTTTCCTAAGGATAAAATTCATTTTCCTAGGAAAAGTAAAAACCCTTCCATGTTAAATTCTGTTTCACTCAAAAAACCCACAAAAGTGTTTTATCCTAAATGTAAGTGTATATAAGTAAATTTCACAAATCGTACATTTATGCTTAGTGGTGTGTCCACTCCGCACATTCTTTTCATATTAATTTTTAACTTTATTATATAAATCCTTGATATATCGTTTCCCGTATATTAAATAAATCCCCTATATAAATATCCCAACCCTTAGTTTTATTATAAACTATAAATTACCCCATCTCCCAACAAAACCAATAAATCTTGTCATTAAGCCCCACCTGATCGTTTTAACCCATGATTAAGTCTTATCTAATCCCAAACTTCCAAATATTAAAGCCTTGGTCCCCCTCGAAACCCATGCTCTTATCACCCGCACACCTCCCTCAGTCAACTACCGTCAGATCATCATCGTCCTCATCCGACAGTCCACAGCCATATTGGCCACACCCTGACGGCCGACCTTTACCTGCCCGATAGGTTGGTTTTCCCCAATCCCCCAGCTGCTATGTGTCGAACGATGGAGTAGATTGGGTGACCCCTCATAAATACCACTCCCTTCACAAAAGTGGTGTGATGGCTTGGGAAACCGCCTCCCTGCCAAAGTCGAGAAACCGCCTACTATTCATATGTGAAATTACTCGCCAAAAAATAACTGTTGCTCAATAAAAAGCCTGCGAAGCCCTTTTTTCGCTCATTTTCTCTGTGAACCTCTGCAAACCAGTGCGAGACTTGTGAACGTTGAATTCGCCAATTAACCTCAACTTCCACTCTTGAAGAAGCTGCAGATACCTCAATCAACCTCTCAGTCCATACCAGAGCCATTCAAACATCTACAGTTGTTGTGAACCTCGAATTTGAAGCTAATTCACCCAATTCTAGGTATTTAAGGATAAATTACCAGCCAACCTTTCCAATTTGAAAGCGTTCAGTCTGTAAAGTATTTTAATTAAGTAAAATTAACTGAAAATACTTTAAATTTAAAATTCTATGCCCAAACCCTTCTGAAAACTTCCAATTTCCGTCAAAAGCCTCCAAATAAATCTATGAAAGCCAAATTCAAATCCACATGAATTGAATTATGGTTGCCCCTGTCGCCATGGATGTCAAACCTATCACTACTCCCCATTTGGACCTAGACCACCTCTCCTTAACGGACAAGGACTTTCAAATCAAAGATACAAGTGCATATGAGGTCTTGCTCAAAGTTCATTTTCTGAGAAAAGACAGCCATCTGAACCATTCTGATGACATTGGCCTTTGGGACTCCAATTTGCTCAAATATTAGTTTCTCCAAGTTCATATATTTCCTGAAATTGTCCATATGTTCCATACCTATTACATTCCTAGCCAGAGAGCTATAATGTCCCCTGACCAAAAAGTTTTTCTCAGAATCACAATTGAGTGAATTAATGAGATGTTGCAAGTCCAACCAGGTCCTGACCTAACCCCACTCTCCATTGGGGATTTGTTAGACCTTCACACCAAGTTGACCCTCTCTAGACTAGCCCAATATTTCAAACTTTCATTGTTGAAGACAAGCACATTTCTAAAGATGCCCCTCCCTATGTATCTGCCATTTTCTCTGAAAGGGGCAAGCATATTGTGACTATGATATCATGTATTTTGGGCTACACTACTAATGAATTTGTTGATGAGCTTATCTTAGCCTTCATGTCCATTTTCACCCCGGGAAAGCCTCCTACTACTTTGTACAATTATGCCCAGTTCATAGCTGAAAGAATGCATGAACCCTTTACTAGAATGCACAATGAGAGAGTATTCAAATACTCATCTGTACTATGCCATATGTTTTATATTATCAGTCAGACATATTTCCTTTCACCCCCTAGAAGCTTGATACTAGAGATCAGCCCAGGTCTGTCATATTTTGGACACCCTTATGCCACAAGTATTCATCACCATACACTTATACAAACTTCATTGATTCTTTTGTCCATCCAATCATGATGTTGTTGACACGATGTCCTCCACCCAGAATAAGCCAAGATATCAGAAGAGTCCTCCAGTTGTCTAAGAAAAGTAAAGTGGGAGATTGATACCTTCACCAAAACCACACAAAGATAAGAATATATGGTTGCCAACTAGCCCCATACAAACTCCCAAATACCTCCCTATGAGGTTATTTGCTCTAGATTATTATAGGCGGATAATCAACTATGACAAAGTCAATTTTCTATAAGCCTAGAAAAGAACCCTATTCAGTGTCAAAAATCAATTAGGCCCTTTCATTTGCAATTCTAGAGAAGTAGTACAGGAAGCAGATCTGATTTTGCAACAAATGAAGTTCCAAAACAATTTCATGTGGAGATATGGTCCTCAAGGGTTTATGACCAAACCTAGACAAAAGGTCAAATTGGAGCCTTACATTAATCACCCCATACCAGAGATAGAAAGATATTCCAACCAATCTGAGTGGTTAGAGAACACTCTCATAGATAGGTATAGTACAAAGTTAGATGTTGAAAATACTATGATTGATCTAGAGAGATAACTTGATGAAAACTCATTCTTGTAGGTACCACAGCAAGAAGCAACCATGAGTACTGTTGTTGTTTTATAGACTCCTCAAAATGAGGAAAAGAATCCCAAGAGGAATAGAGAGAGCCTCTACTTCAGCCATGGACACATCTAATGTGCAGTATGAAGGTAGTGAGAGAAAAAGGCCAAGATTCAATTCTGTTTCAAAACACGAAGACATAGAAGGCTCAGGAGAAGTAACCAATACTGAATTTGACATGAGCAGGGGCACAACTCCATCTTGAGAAACACAGGAGCCATCTTCCTCACACACTCAAATGTTATAAAGGCAGCTCAGTGTAGAAGTCTCCTCATTTAGTATGCCTGTTGACAAATATAAGGATATAAAGGATAGGTTCAAAGAAATCAAGATGAGAAATGAGAAACTAAAGGCACAATCTTATGCACAGTATCTCAAGATTACACATACCAATCAAACCAAGTTGATGTTAGCTTTTGACATCAAGGAAGGAAAGATGCAAATGTCTTTCATAAACCCAATTGTGCAACCACCAAGGACATCAATAGATTAAAAAAAGATTGATTTTGAGGTATTGGCAAGGGATAATCATCCCATTGACCAAATTTAATTTCACAAACAGGCTGGAGAAATTAAATCCATAGCAACCCATCAATTGCAAAATTCATTGACCAATACCTCATCTCAACATCAGTTGGAGAAGGCCTCCTCACAAGCCAAAGACACCAGCATCAAGTCTCTGGAAGACTTAGTGATTGAATTGGGACATGATCCCAAAGATATCAAGGAGACTGAGCAACTAATTAAGAAAAAGAATGATGACATCACAACACTTAAAAAACAACTGAAGATACCTCAACTGCAGCATCCCCAGACACAGGAAGTCTTGGAAAACCAAACCAGACATGAAGAGTTGATGGACTTAGTCCTCAAACTTAATGATCAGTTAAGGGAGATAGAGAGGGAATTAGACATCCTAATCCAATTAAAGCAGACTAACATTGCCACTACATCAGTAAATGTCATCCCAACAGTGTCAATAGTTGTTCCTTTAACATTGGCAACCCCATTGGCTCCCACAGCACATATGCCCACAACACAACAGGTTTCAATAGAGTCTACAACAATAGTAGGTACATCAGGTGAAGAAGCAACAAAGTTAGTTCAAGCTATGGAAGAGATGTCCATATAGGCAACAAGGATGAATAAGCTAGAAGAGAAGATGTCAAACTTGGAAACTAATCACAAGCTTGCCAAAATCAAGCACAAAGAAGAAGTGCAGAAAGCTTCCAGAATGAATGAAAGATTAAAGGCCATGGAGAAGGAGCTAACACTGAAAGAACCCCTAGGGCAGGCCAAGGAACTACTATGGGCCAATATCATTGACTCTGTCAATGATATATGGCCATCTATTTAGGTAATTTTTGAGTAGATAGATTTAATAAAGATGGCTACAGAGGCCATCCAAAAAGTAAAAGAAGAGTTAGGAGAAATGCCCTAAGATGCTACCAGAATTATCCAGTTCCTAAACAATAAGAATAAATATGAGCTTCAGGAGTTAGAAATTGAGGACATAACTAAAACAATTTTGAAAGTGAGAAAAGTCCTTTCCAAGAGAAACTTAATGTTAAACTTGGAGGACAAGTGTCAAAATATGCAGGTTATCGTTGATAGATTTATGGCTAAATTTCAAATTTTGAGAGAGAAAGGGTTACTGAGTCCCTTAGTAATAAATGACAAACTCATGACATAGTAGGATTATAACAGCAAAATCAGAGAGCTAGCAAAAGAATAGGTTAGTACATCATCAATCAAGGCATTGCCAACAGGCAAAGTACTTTATCAAACATTTGAAAACTTGTTTTACCTCCATCATGAGGTAAAACACTTGTTTATCAATACGCCTATTTTTTCCAAGTACACCAAGGCAGATGAAATATATAGAAGGATGTTGAAGGTGCAATTACCTGATGCTAAGACATGGGAGAAATTGATTGATTTACTGTGAGAAATATGCAGTAAAAAGGTTAGTATCTAGTAAAAGTAAAATAGCCAGGTGAAAAGTTGAAGAAATATCAATAGGGTCAAAGTGTATCAGTGTCAAAGTGTATCAGATGAAAGCCAAAAGTAAAATGAAGCTTCCAACGTGAAATATCAAACAACAAAGCAGCATAAAGGGCTAAAATCAAACCATAAAGGCCAACAGTACCAAAATAAAAGGGACAACATGAAGCAGTTCAATGGCTATCTCTATCTTCTTGCAAGAAGATATTTTTATTTCCTAAATTAAATCTCAAATTAGTTTGAGATATTTTGTAATAATTTTTTGTATAAATACTTCACAATTTGAAGTATGTAGGGTGGACTCTATTAGACATTTCTATAGACTTTTTGATCAAGAAGAACCAGAAGGTTATTGTATTAGTTGATAAGCCAGAAAGTTGGATTGATTAATAAAGATAAGACTGTTTCCAGGATTCATGTGTTGAGCGAATATCCCACAAGTATTTTCATGTATTTGTCAAATTCTCAAAGTTATTCACAATACTGTATGTGTTTCAATATAAATGATATAACTGGAATAATATTTTAGAACTTGTTTAAATCACACTCCGTTTTAACAGTTAAGCATTTGAATGTTTTCTTATGAGATTCAAATTAAATAATTCTTAATTTCTCCTTAGTTTAAATTGATTTCATCAATAATCCGGATTGAAGGATTCTTAAGTACCCTTTGATTTCGATTACCCCTGCCTTCATCATTCATTATCTAGGTCTGAGAACCCTTAACTACTCTCTCACCCGTGTGAAACCCTTTCACCCCTCTGTCTCAAACATCTGAAATACACTCAGCTATCTTTCCCTTGGAACATCCCCTTTAGCCAGTTTATCCAGCCTTGCTTCCTTATCAGTTGACTCCATAGCCCAATGGTCTGAAAAACATCAATTTATCCATCTATTTAAAGAGATTCCATCACCCAATTTCAATCAAAATGAAAACCCCTTGAACAATAATATCTAGACTAAAACATCTTAACTAAAACAAAGTTAAAACTTAAAGAGAGACCCCTCTCTGAGCATCAGGGAGGCTAGGTCGTGATCTCCAAAAGTGGATAGTGGTTACCTTTGGTTTTTCCTTTTTCTTACTTCAAAGGAATTATTAGAGTGATAACAACATGCACATTCTTCATTCACATGCATATTTTCGGTTACTATTATAGAGTTAAAAGTGCTTTTTCATTTTGAATATGTAAAAATATGGAAGCTTTTATAAGGGTATGCATTTGTATGGTGCATTCAGAATATAAGAAAAAACAATGACTATTTTAATTCTTTGCATATGTTGTTACATGGATAATCACAAGAATGATTTTGAATTTGGAATAAATAAGTATTTTGTTACCTATGGTTTTGCAATAAGAAGAATAAATGGAAAAAAATTACTATGGTTGTACAAATATATTTCCATAGTTTTGAATTTGGATTAAATGCATTAAAAGTAAGGTTTTGCATATAATAGTTAAGATATTGTAAGTGTTAAATAGTTATCATTGTGCATCGATTAGTAAAATATTAGTTAGGGAGATTTCTTTTAGTTTTATATCTGCAAGAAAGTGTTTTCTTGAAGATACTTATAATGCATAGAAGACTATGAAAAACCGATAGAGATTAAATGTTAGAGATATCTCTCACATTATATATCTGATGAAAACGGTCCTAATGTTTTGGGTTTTGATACTCATGATGTTTGAGTGTACTAATGATAGTGTTTTCAAGAAAGAATCATGACTTTTTCCACAAAATGGAGTGGTAGTTTCTAAGCTCACCTCTTTTGTAGATATGAGAAGATAGATTTTAACAAATGCTATTGAAAGAAATAAGGTCATTATGTATAATTATTGTTATGAGTATAGTGAAATCTTGTATAACATAGTTTACGACAAGTATCTTACTGCAGGAAATGACCATGGCACAAAGAAATTGTACTTGAAAAAAAATTGTTGGGTAATGTGACAATATGCTAAATATAATGGTCTCTAGTTAATTATGCTTGAATTAAAAACTATGTTCCTTTTTGTAAAATTTAAACAATGGAAAAAGGATGGAATCCCTTATTTCCATTGAGGTAGGGATGCACTCCCTCATGAAACATTTAATAAAATAAACATTTCCTGGTTTTTCCCTTTAGAATTTCTAGGATATATCAGTGTCCATTCATGTGTTTTCCTATTCTGTTATTTTGATGATATTTCTACCTTGCATGAAATTGTAACTTTTACCATCCAATGTGTTTTTAACAAGCTTGATTAAGTGAACAATGTTAATGGTGCTAAGCTACAAAAAAATATCATTATGTTAATAAGTTTCATTAATGGTTGTTACCTCATGAGATTTACTATTCCCTTTCTAAGGTTACTACACTTAATGATCATGATTATATATTTTGATTATTAGTTAAGAAGTATGGGATGTTATTTAGGAATATTACATGCTAGTAAAACTAGTAAAAAAAATTATCTTGTGTATTTTGTATGAGCTTTACTAAGGGTTGTTACAAGTGGTATCAGAGCAAATGTTCCAACACTGATGCCTCTTGGGTTTAGTAAGAACAAGGAGGAGTAGAGGCATGGCATTATTGGATAAAGCTAAGTTATGATACTAATGAAACTACATTTTGATATATGCTTTAGACTCTATCTAATATGAAATCCATAATAGTGTTGATGTCTGCCTGAAGAATACTAATATTAATGAATGCTTGAATAATAATGGTGCATTAGAAGAAAAAATCTTGGATTTGTAATGCATCACTTATAGTTTTGAAAAAATAATGAATACATGCATTTCCTTATCAATAATGAGAACAATGTGATAATGAAAGAATGTAGTAAGGAAAGGTTAGTCCTTGACGTTAGCATGCTAGAATGTTTAGAAAAAAAAACATGAAAGTACCCTATTGAATGTTGAAGATAAGCACTAAGTCAAGTGGTAGGTCCATTTGAGTAAAAGGATATTTAATATGATTGATTAATTGCATCTTGTTAAGGAATTAATTTGAATGTCAATTCAATTTATGATCAATTGTGGCATTGTATATTTAGTAAGTTCCATTGTGTTTATGTCAATTAGCATGGAATGATAGCATAAGTTATGATAAAACATTAATGATATTATTCTTGGAGATGCAATGCTAACATATTGTATAAGATCTGTCAACAAACTACTAGATTTATCCCTAAAGGTATATTGCAATAAATATATTAGAATATGCATCATTTGATATTTTGATTGAGGATTATTGTTAAGTTTTAAGGTAATAGTGGTAATTCATATTCATATTATTGGATTAATGATGGAAATATGTTAATCAAATTTGAGTTTGTTTCTAGTGTTTGTTATCGACACCCACTAATGGTAAATTAGTGCTTATGCATTATTAAAGATTTGTGTATTTTTTTATGCATATTAAGATAATATGTAAGAAACTATGAGGGCTACAGAAGTAGATATTTGTTTAACCATGCAAAAGCATAACTATAATTCTTGAATGTTTCAAAGAAATTAGATCATGATAACAATAGTGTTTTATAAAATTTAGTGATAGGAATTCATTTGTATGTGAATATTATGTACAAAAAGGAAAATAGTTGTGCCCTTTAATATGAACATGCATAAATGGTAACTGGTTTGAAAAGAGTAACAAAGTTTATTTGATAGTTTAATGCATGTTTTACTTAATGAAAAAACTAGTAGTAGCTAGATGTTGCTAATTACATTGTTTGCTCAAACTTCAGGCATAACAATGTAGTTCTACAATTTGATGATTTAGTGATGGGTTAGTACAAATCGGCTTAGATACATCATGCATCTATCAAATATCATATTTTCATCCTTTAGAAATTCGTCTAGTATGTGTGAATAGTGTGGGTGACACTATACGTTAAACCTAAAAGGTTAATTCCATTATGTTGTGGAATTGTATTGTCTTTCTTATCATTAGTAATCAAAATCTAGATGGAAGTTTGAATCAGTTAGCATTACTAATTTTATTGACCAGAAAAGTCCATGTGATTGATCTTATGTTAGTAACATCGCATAATAATTCATGATTAATTGCGTGTGCATGAAAATGAACATACAATATTGCCTGAATTAGAACTTGTTGATTTGTGTAGCTTGGGAGGTACTCCAAGCCCTAGTGTTCAAAAGTTGGAGATCAAAACGCCACAAGTAGGCTTGTGGGCTTAAAACCCAAGCCTGAGGTTTTTCACCTATACATGTTTGGGAAAGAATCATGATGATTATTCGACATGTGATGGATGAGGATGATATCTTTCGATGACATGATTCTAACACAATGAGAATCATCTGATTCTGAGTTTTCGTTGAGAAGTTATGAATTTTTGAAGTCATATGCTGGGGTTGCGAATTATCTTTAAGGTCAGCCTAAGGATATTTTCGACATGTGGTAGTTGGAAAACCCCTAGGATGTGACATTTTGGAGCCCTCTTATTGTGTATAAATAACAAGTGAGTATGAGGGTTGTTACTCATCCCATTGTGCAACATATTCTCAATAGAAAGACTAGGTGGAGAGAGAAGACTATCTAGCCCTAGCCGCAACAAAAGAAGAGGCCTAAGAAGCATAGAGGAGAGGTATGAAGTCTACAGGTGAGGACAAGTAAGGAGGCTAGTGTGAAATATCTTTTGGCTATCCAGGTTGTTGATTTGAGAACCGAGTAGGCTTGTTGTCAGGTTGAGCTCCTTGTGAGCAAAGAGTTGTTGTTTGAGGAGTGTTTAGACATTGTATTGGAGGTCATTACTTCAGGAGGGTTTTTCTACTAGGCTGCAATAAATAACACACAATTGGGTTGTGTAGAATGTTCCTTGAGGGTTGGCGTTTATCCTTAGTGATAGAGTGGGTGAGGAGGAGGATTATTTAGGTGTGATGCAACCCTTAAAGGGAATGTTGGATGGATATGGGAGGATTTAGGGCTGCAACAAGTTCCCTAACCAGGTGTCGCGAACAACAAGATACAAAAAACATGTGCAACAATGTTTTTGGAGTGATGTCGAGTCAGATATATTGACCAGAAGATGGAGCAGTCGATGGGCGTCTTAAATAGGCCTTAGGAGCTATTTAGAGGATCCCATGTGGACTGTTGGGTGGCCTAAAAAACAGCGAAGGTGGCAATAGGCACATCAGATTCGAATGCAAGAGGTGTTGGGACAGGGTCCCCTGGGGTCAGTTTTGGGGCAAAAGTCCCAAGTTTTGTTGTAAAGAATTTAAAGTCTCTGCAAGTTGTGGTCGTAGAGTGCATAGATAATAAAGTGTCATAAAGGGTTTTACCTTTCTTTTATGGAAGTTGTGTCAGCTTTTATAGGTCTACCCATGGTCCGTGGACCATGGGATTATATAAGTAGCAGAGTCTTAGAGAGTCTAAGGAAGGTAATTGATGATGAAGATGAATGTAATGGGTAAGTAGGTAGAAAAGTGAAGAAGTCTTAGAGTAGAAGAGAGGCTTTGCAACAGGTGTATGCTGTGGAGGTGAAGGTGGAGGTAGTGTGGGATGATAGGGTATTCACGGGAACCCTTTCCTTATTAATACATAGCCACACAGAGCACAACTGAGGTAGCAATGGCACAAGTAGAGTTGGGAGGTATCCACAGTAAGTTCTCCGTCCCAGAAAAGTGACTCGAGGGTGAGTCACGATCTTTGTGTTGGGGCCTTGTTGGGACAGAGTCCCCTTAGGTTAGTTTTAGGGCAAAAATCTCAAGTTTTGTTGTAAAGAATGTAAAGTCTCCACAAGTTTTAGTCACGGAGCACATAAATAGTAAAGCATCATAAAGGGTTTTACCCTTCTTTTATGAAAGTTCTGTCAGCTTTTATAGGTCTACCCATGGTCCATAGACCATGGGATTATATAAGTAGGAGAGTCTTAGAGAGTCTAAGGAAGGTGAGTGATGATGAAGATGAATGTAATGCATTAGTAGGAAGAAAAGCAAAGAATTTTTAGTGTAAAAGAGAGGATCTGTAGCTGTGTGCTCAGAGGCCTAGAATAGAGTCCACAGCTGAGTGCACGAACCCCTATAGTTGAGTGTGCAGGGAAGTCTTGAGTCTGTAAGCAGAATTAAAGTATTAATAAATAGATATTCTAGAAATTCCCGGGTTTATCTATTTACCTCTGTTATGAATGAATGCGCTATTATGTTATGATGAATTATGGGTTTATGAATCAATATTGTATTGAGGCATGATTTTACATTATTTATATTGTCATATGAATGCATGTAATAATAACTATTTACCTGAGGAATATCTTGTTGCATGTCGAAGTTATCGAACACTTAAATAGATCTGGGTAAATACACGATTAAGAGTAACCATAGAGGTGCGTAAGTGGTTGATTCACCGGTTTATGGTCCATGAAAGATAGTCGTGAAAGTTCTTAGAGGTATAGGAGATGATTAAGGAAATTTATATTGATAAGCTCTAAAGGCTTATCGATCTGCGTTAAGGAAGATTTATGGCATAAAACGACATTACACTAATCTCTGGCTGCAGAAACTTGGTTCCAACACCCCCCCATACTGCTTCGAGTGAGACTTCAGTCTGCGCTCCACAGATTGATGCTGGAAGGGCTAGTAGTGTAGGGATTTGTTTGGAAAACCTAACTCTGAACCTGGGTCAAGACCCACTAAGCCAACAAGAGGATAGTAGTAAGGAGTGTTGTAGATGTTCCCTTAGTTGATGATTTGATGGTGTCCGAGGTAAAGGACATTTTTGATGAGCCTAGATTTGTGCAATAACTCCTCTATTGTAGAGAAAAGGGTAGATTGGTGGACACTATGGGCATCCATGTGTAAGGGTCTCCTAAGTGTTGAGATGCCCTAATTAGGTGCAGATGCTACACTATGGACTTGGTCTCTCATGGACTCCTAGAGGGAAGCGTGAGAGAAGACCAAGTGTGGATGTGGTTGGGAACTTATGGATTGCTAGAGGAGAGTGTGATAGTGTCTAAGTGGGAGCCCAGTGAGCAATAACTTGATGGACAAAGGTGGTTGCAAGGGAGGTAGTTGATGAGCTCAAGGGTCTAATCAACTAGGAGTAGTTTGTGGAGCTTGAGACTTGTGTATTGAGAATGACTTCTATAGCATATGATTAGTAGTCCTCCTAGCTCGTGTTCATTGTGGGAGATGGAAATCTTACAGTGATAGGTTGTATCCCTCCATGCCCTATGTTGGTCTTCATCAGAGTAATGTAGGAAGAACATAGTAGGTGTAAGTCCCTTAGTAGCTGAGGAGCAGCAGTGGGCATATTGAGAGTAGTTCATAAATGGAGTTTTGAACAACTCGACAGGATTCTCTATGTGTTGATGCGTTAATGGATGAATTATCAACTAGTAAGCAGATTTGATTGTCGAGATTCAGGGCCAGATGGACTTAGAGCACTGATAGAGGCAAGAGCTATAGATCGGGAGTCGTAGGACTCGGAAGGTACATGGCTCGACCGAGGGGAGGTGAAAGAGTTGACTTGATCAACCAGATGGTTAGAGTATCCTCTTGATGGCAGATTGGTTGTCGATGTACTGACACCAAGCCCCAATTTTGTATCTTGTACTAGTGGATGTATGAGGGCCATTATCCCTAGTATGGGAGCCCTAGAATGTTGTATTATATGTTGTTTAATATAAAAAAGTTGGGTTGAAAATTGTAAAAGCTTATCTATATTCTGTGACGGAAATTTAACATGCTATCAAATCATATCTGAGCTACCTTGGAGGATAGTGATTCAGAGTGTGCACATCAAAGAAATTGAGAGGGAGGTGTGGGTGTCTAGGTCATAGAGGAGAGGGTTCAGCTGAAGACATGGAGATGTTGTCTTGACTGGATTGGAAATGAGACTGCCTGGGAGTTCTAATGGATTGGTGGTGAGGCTTGTGAACAACAGTATGTTGTAGGGCAGATTGTTGATTGTGGACTTCCGTTGACTTGTCATGGATGGTTGGGACAAATCGAAGTTTTATTTGTCATGGATGAGATCAGGTTGATCGAGATGGTTTCATGTGATGGAATATAGGTTTGAAAGCTAGAATATTCAACGGATCGTGATGTTGCATATCCATGATTGGTGGGATTTACACGAGCTGTATTTTATCAAGGAGGATGAGTGCTTGCAAGACTGAGTTAATGGAGATCGTGTAGGCTCAGAGTGAGTCTAGCCTCAAAGGGAGAATCCCTATGGATGTTTGGTATCTTCAAGTTCAGATGTGATGAGGTAGAGGCACTACCAATATTTATGGATTCATCTGTAGGGTATGGTATAGTGATGGGTTCCATATGGGCTACTGTCATTGTTGGATGATGATGTTTACTTCCTAGTCATGGAACTACCTTGCTCGCTAAGAGGGAGTGATTTTTTGTGTATCTTGGGAGGTACTCCAAGCCCTAGTGTTCAAGGGTTGGAGGTAAACGTTCCACAAGTAGGCGCGTGGGATTAGAGCCCAAACTTGGGGTTTTGTACCCATAGAGGTTTTGTTGGCTTTATGGTCCCTAACCTAGGTTTAGCATTAGTTAGCCAAACAAATCCCTACACTATTGGCCCTCTCGACATCAGTCTGCGAAGCACAAATCAAAGTCTCACCTAAAGCAGTATGGGGGGATGCTTGAACCATGCTTTTCCACCATGAGATGGTCGTGATGTCGGTTTATACCCCCTACTACTCCCTTCGCACAGGTCGCTAAGACTTAGGGTTTATTGATCTACCCTCTATCCTACCCTTCAATACCTTCGTGAAGGTGTACGATTGACCTTCGTGCAGACCTAACCAACAGTTTAGGTACTTTCATGCTCCTATGTGGATGTATTGTATATGTTCCCAAGTTATCCCAAGTGTTTTACTTATTCTACCAATCAATTACAGTTGTCATCGCGTAAACTGATATTTTTACTTCCGTTCAATTAATAAATATAATCACATACATTTACGCATCAAATAAACATTGTAATATAAACCCAGATCATAACATAAAAAATCAGATGCATTAACAGAGACTAATACACAGTAATTGCAGAATACTTCTCTTTATTGATATCTCCAGTTTTATATAGACTCTATCCACCATACACACATAGCTGCAAGGGTTCGTGCACTTAGCTGTTGACTTCTACCCTAGGCCTCTACGCACTCAACTACAGAGCCTCCACCTATGCTAAGAACTGAAAAACACTTAGACTTCTCCACTCTACTTCACTTCTTCACTACTTACTTAACCTAACTTCACTCCTTATAGCTTCTTTACTTAGCTCCTCTTTATACAATCCCATGGTCCGCGGACCATGGGTAGATCTTTACAGCTAACTTGACACTTTACAAAATAAGGGCAGATAAGCCTTTATGACTCTTAACACCTTTTCACCCCATGACCACAAAATGTAGATACTTTACAACTTTATTACAAAATTGTCCCAAAACATGGGATTTTAGCCCCAAAACTGTTGTTGGGGCAACCCGTTCCTAACAGGACCCCAACACAAACATGGTGACTCGCCTTCGAGTCACTTTGTAGCCATAGATATCCTGGCGCAAATACCTCCCAGCTTGACCTCTATGATTGCCACCTCGGTGGTGCACTACATGGCTTCCTGCTTCACTTCTTCGACCAATTTCTTTGTCGCTAGTCCAGAGTGCGAGCTTGAAGCTTTTGCTAAGTCATCTATAGACTAGCAATATTGCCTTCAATGGAGGTCATGACCAAATAGGCCTCATCCAACCAAGGCTTCAAGCATGCCTTCAACACTGCCTCTTTGTGCTGAGCTGGATCTACCTATTCCTTCAGTGTTTTGGCCTCCTGCAGCTTCGCAAGTCTCTGTGTGAGGGAAATGGTGTGCACTGTTCCCTTCACCTCGTCATAGCAAAGTTGCTACTATTGTGCCTCTGTCTCCAGCCTTTGTACATTAGAATCTTCTTACAGTCTGGTCAGTACTTCGAACGACTATTCAAACAGCCGCTATCACCTCTATTATAGTGGTTACGCGTTGCTCCTTTACTTCCAACGGAGTTGAAGGTTGGGCCTTCAAATGAAACTCTGCAATCTATAGGTTCAACTCCAGCTGAACCTTGGCCAACTCTGTGTAAGTGTTGCACACCCCCATAGCAAGTTTGTGAACATGCACCTCTACGAGTTCTACCTCAAGCATGGCCAACTCTGGGACCATTCAAAATACTTCCTCTATGACCTAAACTATGTGCTTGTTGTGGTTGGTTACGTCATTCATGCTGGCAATGACAGAGTCTCGTTGTAGGGCCATTTGCACATTATTGATCTTCTACTCATTGGTCACCTGCAAACCACGCTGTTCGCGGGCCCTCAGCTCCACAAACATCCCATCCTATAGTAGGTGGAGCACCTCACCAGGAAGCGCCACCAAGTTTAGCCCTACTCACTTTAGGGCACTGAAAAAGGGCCTATCAACTTTGATCTCTGTGGTCAATGCTCCCTTCAGTAGCACTATCGCTCGGGAATCCTTCGCATGTAGAATCTCGATGGTTTCTGAAGTACTTATGGTGAGGCTAGTGGACACTGCGATGGTCTATGATGCATGGATCTATATTTCATACAAACTGGTTTGGATGGCCCCGAATACTTGCTGTTGCTACTGCTCGAACTGTTGTAGTACGTCCTTGGTGACATCTCGCATTGTATCTCCAATGTCATTCAAATCTCCCTCTGTTACGGTGATTGGATCCAGTGATGTCTTACTAGCGTTGGATTTCTTCCATGGCCCAACTTTTTCCTATCCTCTTGGATGCTTGATACAGAATGACACTATCTATAGGTCCACTGCAGGTTGCTCTGTCTGCTCATCCATTTCTTCCTCTGTTTTAGGCGAGGGCAACATCGAAACTTTGTTAGAGCCATGCTCTGCTCCACCTGTTTACTCTTCCGCCCTCTGTGTGGAATCACACTCTGCCTAAGCCTTGTCATTGACCTCCTTCCTCTTCTTCTTAGCTAGCTATGCCATCTTGAACTTGGCCTCCTCCTTTTTGTGTTGTGCGGTGGACTTTCTCGATCCGAACACTGAGTCTGAGGTAATGTGCCACTCTACTGGCTAGCGATCAAGAACTGCATCCATCACATCATTAGTTGGCAAGTAAGGAAATTCATACCACTTCTTCTTAGGGTCCTTCCATGCCCTGATCGATAGGAAGTGAAAGTTTACCTTGAACTCCATGTAGTCGTGTAATTTGGCCAAAACAGTAGGTTACAATCGCGGCTTATGGTTGATAGCCATGCATATATTAATTTCCATCAAGATCAAAAATATCTTATTATCCTTGATGCGTTGAGCATCCTTGGCTGCCCACATCGAAGTGTACTTCACCGCTTTTAGCATATCTGGCACGACCAAGGGGAATTAACTATCTTTAGGCAGCTCCTAGGCTACTAGCACAATGGACAGAAAGAGCCACACATAGTGGAAGGTCTTGTGGAGCTCTTGTGCCTCATGGTAGTTCATGAGGAACTCACCCCAAAGATAGCACACCCAATTAAAGTGAACTCTTTCTACATATTGGGCCACTAGAGCGATGACGGGTGCCAGCACTTCATATGCGCGGCACTTTCAAATAACTTTTCTTGCAAAAATTTTCGTGGCGACCTTGATCGTAGGATCATAGATAGTCGAGATGGTATAGCCTCATAGCTTCTTCATGAGCTTGAATTTCTCCTTCATGGCCTTTGTGAGGGTATGCTTGCCACCTTTTTCGAAAAACATCATGCCCAAATTTTCCCTTATATATGGCAGTCGTGTGATCCTATGGTTCAACATGTCAGTGCTTGGTATCAACTCCTCTAGCCACAAACACCCATCATGCACCAAGCATAACAACGGCTTGATTACCAATAATGTAATGGGTGTGTGATTGTAGTGTGACACCCATAGCAAGTTGAGAAGACCTGCCTTGTCTACACCCTTGATCTGCTTCCATAGTTTCAACACAATCATCCTGGTGTTTGTATGAACAACACGATGCATTAGTTGTTTTATCAGCAAGTGAGGGAATTTCTCAGTGTCATTTAGTCCCAATCTTCCAATTTCAATAGTGAAACCCACCCCAAATGCGGTCCATCAAAGAAAATCTCGTCCAATAGTAGAGGTATGTGCAAGGCGACCTTGAATTCATCAATGTCCTTTGGCACCTTAGTCTTGTCCTTGCGTGGAGGGACGTTTCGGGCAACATAGTAATAGGGTTAGAACCCTTGACTTCAACATCCTCCACTTCCACCCCTATATCCTCAACATCCATCGAGATGTCCTCAATCTCATCCTCATCCAGTTCCAAGTTAATAGCTTTTCCTTTTTCCTGTGCGGTAGGCTTATCCTTCTGTGGGTTTCTTCTAGGAAATGCACACATAGGTGTCGCAGATTGCTTCCCTTTCTTATCCTTCTCACTCTCCTTGGTCGGGATAGGCTTTGGTCTAGGCATCCGTGGTGACTTGGGGACTTGAGATAGTACCTCTGCAACCTCTGGAGTAGCTCCCTCTGCCTCCATAACAACTTCTGGCACAACCCCCTCTGCTGTCACTACTTCAGCATAAATGGCTTCTGATCTTGCGATAATGTCACGGATGATATTGTAGTCAGACTTTGGAAATCAATCAAATGTTGGCCAATCAAGAAATTCTTTGAAGAATGCATGGTTCATGCACGTATGAAATCGCACCAACTCTGTTGGCATTTTGGCACAGATGTGGCGCTATGGTATAGGTGTTGTCCTTGATGGCAACTCACTTTGGTGACAAATCTCAGTTCAAGTGCTCAGAATGAAGGAAATCTTGTATACGTAGGTACATCTTGCCAAAGATGCATATACACGCGGTTTATACGTTCCGAAGTCGCGTATGCGTATACACGCACTTTTATGCACATAAAAGCGCGTACATGATGGGAAATTTATTTTTGGTCCGTGGTTGTTAGTCCTTGGAATTTGAACCTTTGGTTGTGGGCCATGGTATCACGGCAGAAGAGTTGAACCCAGGTTTTTGGCCCTTGGTATTGGTTTTTTATGGTTTTGGACCGTGGTATTGAGGAAGGCCTAAAACTATAAAAGAGGAAGTAGATCATGTGGCAAGGTATCATCTGAATTATTGAATATCTGATATTGTGATAGATCTGGAATACGGGTGATTGGGTTATGGTGCAGATCTAGATCTGAATGAAGTTGGAACCTGAGCGCAAGAAGGATAAGGACTATTGATGGGTCTAAATCTCAAGGCTTGAACATTGGTATCTTTGTATGATTTTGATCTGTTATATGTGGCGCACTCTTGATCTATAAATCTGGGCTAACTAATGTCTGAATGCTTAAAAGAATAAATTATCCTTTATAGATCTGTACGCAGGTTTAGTAAATTGAAGGTGCATATATACGCGTTTTCTGTGAATGAAAGACGCGTATACGCAGGTTGGTTGTGGTACAGAAGCGTATACTCGCAGGTTGATGAACAGTGAAGTAGCGTATATGTCTTGATTTATGTTCTAGCTGCTTCTGTTTTATTGCTGCAGTGTTCTGGGTTCAGAATTGGTGTTTGATTACAGTTACTGTGTTCTGGGTTCAGTGGTCAGAGGAGTGCTTAGTTGTTTTAGCTTTTGATTGGTGAAAAGGAGTTTGGGTTATGCAGAAATTATTGATTGATGTGGATCCAGTCTGAAAATTAATGAAACGAGGTCCCTGAAAGCAAAGAGAAGGTTGCAGCCTTCTGCAGGTAAGAGCCTGCGTACTAGTATCTCAAGCTAGTACAAGAACTAAGGGGGTTGAAGCTCCCTTCCAGGGAAGATGGAAAACGAGAGAGAGAGTTGTAGCTCTCTGCAGGTTGTAGCCTGCGTACTGGTAAAGTCTTCTCGAGTACAAGACATTGTAAAGAGAAGTTTATAATTAAAAAGAAGATAGAGACGAATTGCAGCAGGGGGTTTTTATCCACATTGGGTTTCGTCCTTATATCTTGTGTTCTTGTGTGTGACTGTCTTCTGCTCTGTTTCACTGTTTCTGGTACTATTTATGTGCATCTGAATCACAGATTAATAACTGACATCTGAAAGATAACTCAAATTATAAGTCTGATTTATATATGCAGGTTTCTTTATCTGTAGTTGCGTATATACGCGGGTTGTATTAACTAAGGTAGCGTATATCATCTGGAATTTAAAAAGGAAATATTTGGCTTGATAATACTGATTCACCCCCCCTCTCAGTATTATTTCCAACAATTGGTATCAGAGCCAGGTTCTTCAGAGAAGCTTGATCGCTTGAAGGAAGATCATTCATCATGAGCAACTACGAGAGGGAAGCATCAATCAGGCCTCCAATTTTTGATGGGACAAACTTCAATTATTGGAAGGTAAGAGTTACTGCCTATCTTCAATCTCTTGGTACAGAAGTTTGGGATATCATAGATACAGGCTACACTTTTCCTTCAGCTACTCCTACAGATGCGGCCGAGAAGAAGAAATATGAAACAAATGCTAAAGCAGTCAATACTCTACTATGATGCTTATCTCAAAAAGAATTCGTGAAGGTTATGCAATATAAATCTGCAAAAGAAATATGGGACAAGATTGTCTTGAGCTACGAAGGAGATGAACAGGTAAAGCGTGCTAAACTTCAAACCCTCAGAATTCAATATGAGAATCTCAGAATGTATAATGATGAAAGTGTGGCTAACTATTTCCTTCGGGTAGATGAGATTGTTAATTGCATGAAAAACTTGGGTGAAGAAATAAAAGAGGCTATTGTGGTTGAAAAAGTTCTAAGATCATTATCCCCCAAGTTTGAATCTAAAGTGTCTGCTATAGAAGAAAAAGAAAATCTACGAACTCTTACTATGTCTCAGCTACACGGAATTCCAATTGCTTATGAAATGAGGAAAGGAGGTCCATCTAACAGGAGAGAAGCTGCGTTCAAGGCTTCAGGCAGAGGAGAGTACTATGAATCAAGACATGGGTCAGAAGAAGAAGAAGAATCAAATTTTGTCAGAAATCTTCAACGGGGTGTTGGACGGTTCAGAGGTAAGTTGCCCTTCAAATGCTTTGCTTGTGGAAGAGTAGGTCACTATGCTGCCAAATGTCCTCATAAGGATAAGATCGACAAGGGAAAGGAACCTGCTAGATGGAACAAGAAACAGAGTGCAAATAAGAAAAGCTACTACACTCATGAAGATAGTGATGGTCTATCAAATAGTGATGAAGATGAACGAGGTAATGACTATAAACTGTTAATGGCATTTGAAGATGATGATTATATGGATGCTATAGATATGGATAGCCTTTATGAAGAAATTACTAGACTCAAGAGATGTATAGAAGAAAAGAATATTATCATTGATACTCTACAATTTCAAATTGATGAAAAGGAAAAACATCTTGAAAAATTAGAAGGTGAAATTGTTGGTCTTAGAAAAAAGATTGAGAAAACAAAAACTATTAATCTTAAGTTTGTCAAAGGATCTGAAACCTTGGATGAGATTATCAATGTACAACGTTCTCCACTAAACAAGACAGGTCTGGGCTATAATGGAGAAACTTCTCAAGCATCCACCTCAAAAATTTATCTTGATGCAGCAAGAAGGAATGAGCAAAAGCACAATGGAGACCATCAGGTAAAGCAGGGACGAATTGCAAATAGAGACTATCAGGGGCAGTCTGTCTTAAGGGTGAACAAAAGCTACAACCAGCCACAGGTAAAATCTTCTCAATTTGGTTCAAGAATGGATGACAATAAGAATTACAATCATTTGGCCGGTAGATTTGATAACTGCAGAAGTTTCTTCAATGGACAATGTTTCTCTTGTCATAACTTTAGTCACAAAGCAGCTCAATGTGTTGCATATAAAACAATCATGACTAGAGAAGCTCAAAAACAAAGAAGTATGACCGGGATTACAAAAAGGACCTATAAAAACTTTTCGGATCTTGAAAATGAAGTTGAATGTTCTATTTGCAATAACATTGGTCATGAAGACTCTGAATGCAGGAGCAGGTTTCAGCAGACAAAGGAACAAGCCTCAAGCACCAAAACATGGAGAATAAAGGAACCACAAATAGAAAGATGTGGGATAGCATTTTATGCAGAGGGACAGGAAAATCTATGGTACATTGACAGTGGATGTTCGAAGCATATGACAGGTGATAAAGAAAAACTTGAGTCATATTCTGCTCTAGAAAAAGGAAAGAAAGTTTCTTTTAGAAATGATACTCCTGCAACTATAAAAGGAAAAGGCATTGCTCAGTTAAAAGAAAAGGTCAAGGCTGGAAATGTTTTGTATGTTGATGGATTGAAACATAATCTTCTAAGTGTCAACCAGATGTGTGATCAAGGAACCGAGGTGATATTTAGAACAAATGGATGTCTTGTTCGTGATCTTGATACAGGTAAAACGGTGATCAAAGGTAAAAGAACTCCAAATAATCTATACATATTTGAAGAAGGACAACAACAATGCTATCTAAGCAAGGATGATGAACACTGGTTATGGCATCGGAGGTTGGGGCATCTAAGCTTTTCACAAATAAGGAAAGCATGCAGATATCAGGCAGTTCGCGATCTTCCAGATATCAAAATCCCAGACAACACCATATGCAAATGATGTCAGTTTGGAAAGAAAACCAGAACTAACTTTCCAGAGAAGGAAGGATCAACTAGCATGCCTCTTGAGCTAGTTCATATAGATACATGTGGGCCATTCAGGAAAAGGACACCTCGAGGAGAAGAATACTTGATATTATTCATTGATGATTTCTCCAGGTTTGTCTGGTTAGGACTTATGAAGCACAAAGATGAAGCATTCGAAAAATTCAAATCCTTCAAAGCCTTGGTTGAAAATGAATCAGGATACAAAATTAAGTGCCTCAGATCCGATAGAGGTGGGGAGTTTACCTCAAATGAATTTTTTGATTTCTGTGAAGAACATGGGATAAGAAGAGAATTCTCTACAGCTAGAACTCCTCAGCAAAATGGAGTTGTGGAAAGAATTAACAGAACAGTCCAACAAATGGCTCGTGCTATGCTTGATGAGTCGGGAACTCCCGCAACTTTCTGGGGTGAAGATGCACATGCTGTGGTTGTTATTCTCAACAAAACAAATGTCCGGGTGAACAACACTCAAACCCCTCATGAGCTCTGGTGTGGTGAGACTCCTTCGGTAAAGCACTTCAAAATCTTTGGGAGCAAATGTTATATTAAGAATACTAATGAGCAACTTGGAAAACTTGAACCTAGAGCAGATGAAGGCATTCTTCTTGGTTATTCTCCACATAGCAAAGCATACAAATGCTACAATAAAAGACTTGGCAGAGTTGTTGACAACATTGATGTAGTGGTTGATGAGAAGGGATACATTCCTAGGCAAGTACATCATGAAGACATCGAAGAAGATGAAGGCAACCCTCAAAGACAGAATGATGAAGAAGAAGAACCTCAAGAGGAACCAGAGGAGCAGACAAGAATAGAAGAAAAGACTCCATCCAGATATGTTCAGAAGAATCATCCAGAATCTCAGATTGTGGGGAAGAAAGAAGCAGGTGTACAAACAAGAAGAACAGTTGCAGAAGCTTCAAGCTATTTGGCATTACTCTCCTCCATTGAACCACAAAATGTGAAAGAGGCATGCAAAGACGAATGTTGGGTGAAAGCAATGGATGAAGAACTTGAGCAGATCGAAAAGAACAACACTTGGGAGCTAGTCCCTAGACCAAAGGATAACAATGTTATCGGAACAAAATGGGTTTTCAAAAATAAATTGAATGAAAATGGAGAAGTAATTAGAAACAAGGCCAGACTTGTTTGTAAAGGGTATGCACAGCAAGAAGGAATAGACTTTGAAGAAACCTTTGCTCCAGTTGCAAGACTTGAGGCCATCCGAATGTTCCTTGCTCTCTCAAGCTTTCAAAACTTCAAAGTATTTCAAATGGACTTGAAATCAACCTTTCTGAATGGAGACTTGGAAGAAGAAGTATACATTGAGCAGCCAGATGGGTTCATTCTTGGAAATGATCCAAATCTTGTATGCAGATTGAAAAAGGCTCTCTATGGTCTCAAACAAGCTCCAAGGGCTTGGTACTATCGTTTGGACAAATATCTTCATCAACAAGGTTTTTCAAAAGGATCAGCAGATAGCAATCTATATATAAAAGTTGAAAATGACAAATTGTTAATACTTGTTGTGTATGTAGATGACATTATCTTTGGCAGCAATGAAGAAGCTATGAGTCAAAGCTTTGCCTTGGTGATGCAAAAAGAATTCGAAATGTCATTACTTGGAGAATTGACATATTTTCTTGGATTGCAAATCCAACAAAATGAAGGCGGTATTTTCTTGTCTCAAACCAAGTACCTCAAGCAGATCTTGAAGAAGTATGGCATGGAAAATTCGAAACCAGTATGTACCCCCATGGTTACGGGATGCAGCCTTAGTGCAAATGATGAATCAGCAGCAGTGCATCAACCAACCTATAGATCCATGATTGGGAGCTTGCTTTATTTGACAGGTACACGACCAGATATTATGCATGTAGTGGGAATAGTTGGAAGGTTTCAAGCCAACCCAAAGGAAACTCATCTTCAGGTAATCAAAAGAATCTTCAAGTACCTTCAAGGAACTCAAAACTATGGCCTATGGTATCCTAGAGATACATATCTCACTCTTCATGCTTACACAGATGCAGATTGGGCCGGAAGCGTGGATGACAGGAAGAGCACAAGTGGCAGTGCATTCTTTATGGGTTCCATATTAGTATCTTGGTTCAGCAAGAAACAGAGTTCGATTGCTTTATCTACAGCTGAAGCAGAATATGTGGCTGCTGCATCCTGTTGCACACAACTCCTTTGGATGATGCAAACCTTGCAGGACTTTCAAATCACTTGTAATCCACCTGTCTCTATCTTATGTGATAATACAAGTGCAATAAGCATTTCAAAGAACCCATTCATGCATTCAAAAACCAAGCACATACCGATCAAGTATCACTTTCTTCGGGAACAAGTGTTGGAACAAAAGGTCAAATTTGAGTATGTTCCTTCTAAGGAACAAGTTGCTGATATACTCACCAAACCACTGCCCAAGGAAATGTTTGAATATCTCAGACAGAAGCTAGGAGTCGTTGATGCTTCATCCTGCTGTTGAAGCTTGTCTGTTCCAAGAAAAGTTGGTGTACGCGAGTTGGATGAGGGGTATCCGCGTACATGCGCTGTTTTATTCAGGTGCAGTCACGTATATGGAGTTCTGAAGAAAATTAGCAAGGGTAGACTCTGGTTGGAGAGAGTCTGAGATGGCTCTGTCAGAGACCATCATGCACAGATTCAGGGGGAGCAGATAATTTTCTAATAATGCATTGTTGGCGTTACCTTAGAAGCTCTTGGGTCTAGTACTCAAGTTGTTTTTGGCTCAGGTAGATCAGCTGTAGAAAGAAGGTTAGAAGGTGAACATGATTGCTGATATGTACAGTGATTGTCAGATGTTGCTGGTAGTAGTTATTGGTCATAAGTCTTGATATTTCGTCTCTATGTCATGTGTATTTGCTTATCAAGGTCATGTAACGGTTTATTTTGGTTTCCCCACTATGCCTGGGATGATTGTTGTGATCTATTGTCATATGTAATTTTCTGATGTATCCCCACTTGGTTGGGTGATGGTTGTATGTATCGAGTCTTTTTGGATAGGAAGGTATTTTATGATGTATAAGCCATGGGTCTTCTTGAAGAACATCTTTTTGCAGATCTTGCCTACAGTCAGGGGGAGCATGTTCAGCACAGCAGAGCAGAGATATCAGAATGTACTCAGGGGGAGCACAACCCTTTGCCCTTGATGACAAAGGGGGAGAATGACTTTGAGGATCTTGGGGTTGCCATCAAGTCCAAAGGGGGAGATTGTTGGCATTTTGGCACAGATGTGGCGCTATGGTACAGGTGTTGTCCTTGATGGCAACTCACTTTGGTGACAGATCTCAGTTCAAGTGCTCAGAATGAAGGAAATCTTGTATACACAGGTACATCTTTCCGAAGACGCGTATACACGCGGTTTATACATTCCGAAGTTGCGTATGCGTATACACGCACTTTTATGCACATAAAAGCGTGTACATGATGGGAAACTTATTTTTCGTCCGTGGTTGTTAGTCCTTGGAATTTGAACCTTTGGTTGTGGACCATGTGTTGTGGGGAAAAATGCCTATGCAGGACGATCCTATCCACCTAAGGTGTGACAGTGCCTTAGCAACAAACAGAGACAGCTATTCTAGTATTCTTCCTTTATGAATTAAGAATGAAGAGAGATAGATGGACTAACCGGTGTCTTCCGTTTGTCCTTCGATCCAGTCTCTCTTCTCTTTGAGGGTTCCCAGCTACTTGCCTTCTCGCTCGCCCAGCTTCAAGAGGTTTCTGCAAGATCACAAGAAGAGAACACTACACAAGACATGGACTCATATTCATAACTAGTTCAGGATTAGAAATAAACTAAACATACTAATGCAATCATACATCAAATATACATCAGTATATAGGAGAAACCAAGATAGCTTTATTGATGAATAACAAGGTTCAGGAAGAGATACAACCCAGAGGGCTCCAATCCAGCATCTCCTTCCCAGCAAATGGAATTCCTATCTTCACCCCCTTCAAAGCACCCAATGATTCAAATCTCAAACCATCAACAATTCTTTGCAATAACAAAATTCCAGCCTCTAGATCTCATGGAGGAGAGATCCATATATAGATGTTTGGAGAGAGGATGAGTCAGCTTGAGATCTGACTAGTGTCCTCTCCCTCTGTCAGTTCTTGATTCCACTTGGAGGTTCTTGCTTCCACTTGGAGATTGGGAACCTCTTACTCATCACCAGTCGAATTCACTGAGGCAAGTGTCATTGAGGAAGATTCTGGAAGCTTCCTGGGTCTTGACACCTCTTGGAATGAACTTGCCATTTGGCAATTCTCGCTCAATGCACCCTGGTAGTGCTTCTACCTGCGTTGTAGTGCAGGTAGCTAGTGTTGGCTTTGACATTCAGCGCAGACAGCTAGTGGAGCCACTGAATTGATCCTGAATTGACTTGTTTTTGAGCAGTTTTTGGTGGAGAACTTCTGTGAATTGCTGTGGTTTGTTAGCCTTGTTCCTCTAGGGGTAGGAACAACATGTTTAGGGACTTTGGATCCCTTAGATTATGGACATTTCATGCTCAATGTTGTAAGGCACAAAAATGTCTATAACAGTTGCCCCCTAAAGTATGAGGCCGTTTATCGGGTGAAATGCTTTATCAGGGGGATCCGAAGTTCATCCAATGCTGGGAGGAGACCTGTAATAAGATACAATACAATACATTATTTTTCATACTGCTTTCATGATCTAGCTGAGGCGGGCATTCCCATGCTCAGCTTTATAAATTCATTTTTCTGTACATAGAACAGACAATCGTCTGGTGGTAGACTGATAATTTTGATGAAATTATCATCCTTTGGGTAGGATGATTATCTGCTGCAATGATGTACATGTCAATGTCTTTATTTTTCCTAAATATATATCGTTGCCCGGATGGATGAAACTAGATCCGAGGTCTTCAAACTCGTTTGATCTTCACTCTAAGTACAAGTCGATCCATGTGAGAAATGTTTTGAAGTCGAACATGGAAAGACATCGCTTGATTACCGGTCAATGAGGTAAACCGTTAACAAGCGCGAGAGGAATCACCAATAATGATAATGACCCTCAAGGTACTGCAGTACAATTCACATGGTATGAATAAAGGACTTGGTGTCGAACACCACGCAAAATCTTTCGGTCGAAGGTCATTGATGTATACCTGTCGCCGGAAGTGAGAAACTTGCCATTGAGGCATGCAAGCTTCAAAATACTGAAGGGGTTGTTCCTAGATCAACTTCTCGAATAATGAGCTGATGTCGACAAGAAGTGATCCGTCAAAGGAGGGCCTTAATGAATCCCACATCAGTGACACGAAACGGAGCTAATGATTTTGATGGAGGTGAAAACGATCTGTGACATATGATTCGGGGTGGCGGTCATGAAAGGATGAAGGATAATGTACGACAGTGGATGGGATACGGTTGACTTTTTCTGAACGACTTCTCTTGAACATATGCCGACAATGATGTGATGGATTGGTAGCATTACCCCAAATATGGATGGTATGGCGAGACCATGGATGTGACCGGTGAATGAAACAACCCAACCCGATTGTGGTACGGAGGAAAAGTGACATGTTCAAGAGCGACTTGCTACCATCAAAGTTTTCTTGAGTTTCTCCCAATTTTTCCCCAGTCATTGCTGACTAGTACCTCTTTATTTTTGTCAAGCTTGAGGAGGATAACATATGCTTGTTCTATAACCTGCCCTTCGGGCAAGCCCATCGCTATGTTTTAACGAGCCTAGCGATAGTGAAACTCGTTCTCGTCTAAAGACAAGTTTGTCACTATTTAATGATTTTAACGAGTCTAACGACAAAGATAACTCGATTCTTTTCATTTTTAGAGAGTCTGAAAAGATACATAAAGTTAACTCCAAAAGTCATTTTTCGTCATCTAATCCCTTCGGTCCGAAAAAGTATAAAACAATACAGAAGGGATGATTTTTCGATAGTTTTAACGAGCCGAATAAAACAAGCGCTCGATCTTTTTGTGCAATAATCCCTCAGGTCCAAAAAGATTAAAATCTAGAGGAGGGATAGCACTTCCTATCCCTTTAACGAGCTGGAAGGCCAAGGACTCGGCAATCTTTTCATATTTTACGAGTCAGATGAAAAGAGTGTTTGCATTATGAGACAAGTGTTGTCCTTGATGGCAAATCACACTGATGACAAATCATAGTGCAGAAGGATAGCAGCAAGGAATTGATGATCAGTCTACAAGTATGAAGAAAAATATATACACGCTGGTTCACTATATACCAAGTCGTGTATACAAGCAGGTTCACTATATACCAAGTTGCGTATACGCAGGTTCGCTATATACCAAGTCGCGTGTACATGCTGGTTGGCTTCAGTAAAAGTGCGTGTATGTGGAAAACTTATCTTTGGTCCATGGCGGTTATTCCTTGGAAGCTGTGCCTATGGTTTTGGACCTTGGTGTCTCGACGGACGTGTTGATCCCTAGTTTTGAAGTTGATGGTGTTGGATTTCTATGGTTTTGGCCCTTGGTATTGAACAAGGCCTAAGGCTATATAAGGAGAAGGAAATCATTAGGCAAGAGCATCTGAAAAGTCTTGAATATCTGATGAAGTATTAGATCTAGTATGCAGGTTATGGGTTGATGATGCATTGCTTGATCTGAGCTAAGGAGAGATCTCACCGGTTGATGGAGAACAAGATCTAAGGAGAGATCGGGATCAAATGGTTTGAAATGAACTATCTTTATATGGTTGATTATGCTTATTCTAGATCTGCATACTGACGCAAATAATATTCTATAAGTGTTATAGTATGATTGATGTCTGGTACAGCTGCAAAGTTATAAGAAATAATTTTAGATCTGTACGCAGGTTGGCCTTGGAAAAAGGGCGTATACATGCAGGTTGGGTTCATCCAAGTAGCGTGTACATTGTAAAGCTTGATATCTTAAGTTGCAGATGGGTCGGATGGTTATTACGGAGTTATGTGTCTGCTCTGTGTTCTGGTGACTGTGTTGTTGACAATGTTTTAGTGTTTCAGTGATCAATGATGCAGGTTGTACTACAATGATGATTGTCTTATGGATCCAGTATGAAAATGTATGAAACGTGGTCCCAGGTAGATCGTAGGCCGGCACCTACGTACTGGTAAACATATCAGCCAATACAAGAGCAAGGGGAGTAAAGGTTGGAGCATTCTGTAGGTAGGCACCTAGGTACTAGTAAATGGATTGGCTAGTACAAGAGCTAAGAGGATTGTAGCCCTCTGCAGGTTGTAGCCTGCGTGCTGGTAAAGGACTGCACCAGTACATTGTAAAAGAATTTTCTTATTAAAGAAGAAAGAGACGAATTGCAGTAGGTGGTTTTCACCCACATTGGGTTTCCACCTTATATCATGGTGTTCATGTGTGTGGCTTTTGTGTGATGATCTATTCTGTTATACTGCACCTGTTTACTGTTAATATGGTTAATAATGTTCTGATGCATTTACTGAAGATAAGCTAACTGAATCATAAGATCTCTTGATATACGCTAGTTGCAATAAACACAGTAGCGTGTACACGCGGGTTCACTTAACTGAAGTAGCGTATATGTTTCTAAGTATGAAATGAAAAAGTTTTATTGATCTGATAATACTGATTCACCCCCCCCCCCCCTCTCAGTATTATTTCCAACAATTGGTATCAGAGCAGGTCCTTTGGTAGAAGCTTGATCGCTTGAAGGAGCTCCGTGGAAAAATGGGAAAGAAGCTTAAGAAGAAAGCTCATAAGAAGAAGAAGACATCTCAGAAGATCTATGACAGTGGGAGAGTCGATTGGGGATTAGGTATAAGAAGTTCTTCAGATTCAGAATCATTATCAGGTATGAATGTGTTATCCTCTGATGTTCCTGCTATATTTCCTTGTGAAAGTGATGGAAGTGATAGTGAAACTACTGAACATGCTTTTATGGGTGAGCAAGAAAAGTATCAAATAGAGGCAGTATTTAGAAGGCTTACAGACAAAGTTAAAGATCAACAAGATCTATTGAACAAAAGGGAATGTGCTTTCAAAGAAGAAGTTACCAAACTAAAAGCTCAATTAGAGGAAGGAAACAAGGTAAGAAAGTTACTCAAGGAGAAGGAAAATCAATGTCAAAAGTTGCAGGGTGAAGTGACATCATTAAGAGATGAAGTCAATGACAAGAACACAACGATCAAGAAACTCAAAGATAGATCCAACTACTATGAAAATCTTGAAGCTACAATCCTCTCACTAAAGGGAGATCTTGAAGAATCAAGGAAGCAGAATGAAGATCTACATCAAGCAATTGAAAAACAAGAAAATGAAGTCATCAGCTTAAAATCCCAGCTGGAATGTGCTTTCCGAGTTCGTCAAATGCAGTAGGATCTGAATGAAGAACAAGAAAAGGAGATTCTCAAACTAAGGGAGAAAATGGAAGAAGGAAGAAAAGCTGAAGAAAATTGGAAAAAGCAATCTCTTGAAAAGGAAGAACAGCTTCAGGTTGAGGTAAATATCTTGAAAGGTAAAATAGAAGAAAAGGATAAGCTGTTACGATTTCAAGATAGCTCTAAAGTCTTGGATGATATTCTTAGTAGTCAAAGGTCTCCTGCTATCAAGACTAGTCTTGGTTTTCATGAATCTATTGAAGGTGAATCTAGTTCACAAGGTGAGGCAAGGAACTCTAAAGAGAAATCTAAAATGATCAACAAGGAGATGAAAGGTCAACCCCATCAACAATCAAGGAAAGAGACTACTCAAAGAAAATCTTTTACTCCTCTTATGAATAATGTTGAATGTTATAATCTTGGACATGTTGCAGCTAGATGTAGAAGAAGAAGGGTTCAAGACCATCATGCTGAAAGATCATCACACTCAAGGTACTTTAATGGATATTTCTTTGCTTGCAATATGTTTGGTCACAAAGCTGCTGATTGCTACAGGAGGAATATGAAACATGTAAGATGTTATGCATGTAACAAGCTTGGACATATAGCAAAGGAATGCAGGAACAGAGGATGGACATCACACCAAAAGGAGAAAACCTCATCACACTTGAAGATATGGAGGAAGAAGGAAGTACAGTCAACACAATGTACTGAGACACATCACAGCACAGACATATCAGACTTAGGGGGAGCTGAAAGTGTAAAACTTCAGCGTTCTGAATCTCATACGCAAGTTCCTTAAAGGGAAGTCGCGTACATACGTGAGTTAGACACTGCAAAGTCGCGTATATGTTAGTCTGAGGAAAAGTAGTGGGGACAGGATCAGAAAAAGGATCTGATATGATTCAGTCTATTATTTGCTCTATTGGTTACAGTCTGCTGAGGATGTGTGGAAATGTTTTTTTACTTGTATGCATGGAAAATTTTAGGGGCTAATGTTCGCCCAGTGGGCTAATTTTCCATGATTTTTCCACAAAAAAGATTCGCCAATTCCCAATTTTATAAAAGACGATTCGCCCAAATTTTAGAATATAAAATTATTTTACCTTAAAAATCGCCAACATTATATAGAGACTATATATAAAATAATTATAAATTTGATTAATTTTACAAATATATCAATAAACATTTATAATTTGCATATTAGGGATTAGTGAGATTCGCCAATATTTTAAACTTCAAGAAAATTTTCCGTCCTTAAAATTTTCCTTGCTTGTATGATGTCTAGAAGTGTTTTGATCCTAACTTGAGGATGATGATGTTTTGATATATGCATGATCAGATCTAACAGATGGCACTGGTTGAAGGGGAGCATATGCCTTTAGTAATTCATTGTTGGCATTATGGTTAATAATCCTTGGTGATGATTCTTATATGGCTAAATGATATATCTTGCTGTGAGTTGTCTATGATAAAATCTCATATGATTCTTGAAGTTACATAGTAGATGTTCAGGTCAGATTTATGGTTGATCCTTTGATGATGCTTACATGGTGATCTTCATAAGGATAAGGAGAAGTACAAAGCTTGAATACACATCTTCCTCACTTGATGATGAGTCACTCATATACTGCTGTTGTCATATGCATAAAGATCATACAGTTATGATGCAGGCACTCTTGTGGATAAGGATTGTTGCTGTTGATGATATCAAGAAGTTTTGTCAAATGAGCTTGAGCTCAAGATACATAGTGCTGATACATGGATGACTACTCAAAGTTGCTTTGTTGGAGACATGACATACCTTGCTGCAGGACATTTATAGGTTGCTGATATGAAAATGGTTGTACGCGAGTTTCATAAGGCCTATCCGCGTATATACGCTTGTTTATGTGGATGCAGACGCGTATATGGAGTTTTGAATGAAATCAGCAGGGACAGATGTTGGTTGCAGAAAGTCTGATATGGGTCCGACAGAGATCATCTGGCACAGGTTCAGGGGGAGCAGATAATCTTCCAATGATGCATTTTTGGCATTATCTTAAAGCTTTTGGTTCTAGTTCACATTTGTTGCTGGTTTCAAGTGGAACAAAGGCGAAAGGAGAATAGAAGGATCTCTTGGTTGCTGATCTGAATGGTGATTATCAGATGCTGCTGGTGACTTTCATAAGTCTTGGTCTAGTTCTTTCGTCTCTATGTCATATATCTCTTTTGTGGTATCTCTTTCATGGTGTCAAGGTCATGTAACGGCCTATTTTGGTTTCCCCACTATGCCTGGGATGATTAATGCAATATGATTGGTTGTCATATGTAAACTTTTGATGTATCCCCACTTGGTTGGGTGGATGAGTCAATTTTTGTATATCCTCACTTAGTTGAGAGATGGATGTATATATGAGTCTTTGGTGATAGGAAGATCTTTTATGATGTATAGAGTCATGTTCTTCTTGAAGAACATATTTTGCAGATCTTGCCTACAGTCAGGAAGAGCATGAACAACACACTTCAGCAGTACAGAGACTTGGCATGTACTCAGGGGGAGCATTGACAGATTGGTACACTTTGGCATATACAAAGGGGGAGATCATTCAGAGATTTTAACAGATACTCAGGGGGAGTATGGACAGCGAAATGTTCAGCAAAGAAAGAGAACATCTTGGTCCACCCTTTGCCCTTGATGTCAAAGGGGGAGGGTGATTTGGTGTTGTTGCCATCAAGTCCAAAGGGGGAGATTGTTGGCATTATGATGCATGTGTTGTACTTGATGGCAACCCTCTCATAGAATAATATATCACTTATGTATAACTGGATGAATCTTCAGAAGAGATGTCAGATGTGACTGATGGAGGACAGCTCAAAGGAATCAGATGATAGTTCTAAGTGTAACAAGTCAGCTTTGCCATCAAGTCCAAAGGGGGAGATTGTTGGCATTATGAGACAAGTGTTGTCCTTGATGGCAAATCACACTGATGAGAAATCATAGTGCAGAAGGATAGCAGCAAGGAATTGATGATCAGTCTAAAAGTATGAAGAAAAATATATACACGCTGGTTCACTATATACCAAGTCGCGTATACAAGCACATTCACTCTATACCAAGTTGCGTATATGCAGGTTCGCTATATACCAAGTCGCGTGTACACGCTGGTTGGCTTCAGTAAAAGCGCGTGTATGTGGAAAACTTATCTTTGGTCCACGGCGGTTATTCCTTGGAAGTTGTGCCTATGGTTTTGGACCTTGGTGTCTCGACGGACGTGTTGATCCCTAGTTTTGAAGTTGATGGTGTTGGATTTCTATGGTTTTGGCCCTTGGTATTGAACAAGGCCTAAGGCTATATAAGGAGAAGGAAATCATTAGGCAAGAGCATCTGAAAAGTCTTGAATATCTGATGAAGTATTAGATCCAGTATGCAGGTTATGGGTTGCTGATGCATTGCTTGATCTGAGCTAAGGAGAGATCTCACCGGTTGATGGAGAATAAGATCTAAGGAGAGATCGGGATCAAATGGTTTGAAATGAACTATCTTTATATGGTTGATTATGCTTATTCTAGATCTGCATACTGACGCAAATAATATTCTATAAGTGTTATAGTATGATTGATGTCTGGTACAACTGCAAAGTTATAAGAAATAATTTTAGATCTGTACGCGGGTTGGCCTTGGAAAAAGGGCGTATACATGCAGGTTGGGTTCATCCAAGTAGCGTGTACATTGTAAAGCTTGATATCTCAAGTTGCAGATGGGTCTGATGGTTATTGCAGAGTTCTGTGTCTGCTCTGTGTTCTGGTGACTGTGTTGTTGACAGTGTTTCAGTGTTTCAGTGTTTCAGTCATCAATGATGCAGGTTGTACTACAATGATGATTGTCTGATGGATCCATTATGAAAATGTATGAAATGTGGTCCCGGGTAGATTGTAGGCCGGCACCTACGTACTGGTAAACATATCAGCCAGTAGGTACGCACCTAGGTACTAGTAAATGGATCGACTAGTACAAGAGCTAAGAGGATTGTAGCCCTCTGCAGGTTGTAGCCTGCGTGCTGGTAAAGGACTGCACCAGTACATTGTAAAAGAAGTTTCTTATTAAAGAAGAAAGAGATGAATTGTAGCAGGTGGTTTTCACCCACATTGGGTTTCCACCTTATATCATGGTGTTCATGTGTGTGGCTTTTGTGTGATGATCTGTTCTGTTATACTGCACCTGTTTACTGTTAATATGGTTAATAATGTTCTGATGCATTTACTGAAGATAAGCTAACTGAATCATAAGATCTCTTGATATACGCTAGTTGCAATAAACACAGTAGCGTGTACACGCGGGTTCACTTAACTGAAGTAGCGTATATGTTTCTAAGTATGAAATGAAAAAGTTTGATTGATCTGATAATACTGATTCACCCCCCCCCCTCTCAGTATTATTTCCAACAAAGAGCTTAGAGAAGACTCGTCTTTTGAGGAACGAGTGATAAAACGGGTTAGCAGCTGATTCCAGGTACAGGTTGGAATTTTCCAATCACGACAGTGTCACAAGGATGGCTAGGTGAAATCACTCTTCGCAGCTGTTCCTCAAAATGGGTAAACAATCATATGGAGGTGAACGATCGGCCAATGGAAAAGTGGAGGTGACGGTGCAAACACGACCAAGGCTTTAACGGCTGATGATATTTCATTCACTGTGGTTATTTACTAGGATAGTTCATTTTTTAACGAGCTTAAATGCGGGTGGAAACATTTGCTCGATCTTATGTTTATTTTTTAACGAGCATGAACTATGTGCTAAAACTGCTCGGATCTTGCGTTTATTTTTTAACGAGCATGAACTGTGTGCTAAAACTGCTCGATTAACCCAGTCATATGATAAGAGTGTCTCATCAAGATTCTATTTTTTATGGAGCTTCATCTCACTAAGCTTTGCTCTGGATCCTTTCTTTATGCAAGTTAGGAAACGACTAACCCAAAAAACAGATAAATAACCGCTCTTTGCTTGCACTCCAAAAGGTTTGCATGCCCCCAGGCATAAAGTACGATTTCAAGGTTACCCCTACTTCACTTCCGCAAAAACATTTGTTTTACCGAGAGAGGCCTACCTCTTTTAGGTTACCCAAAGATTGTCTCGTTAATCTTTCAAACAAAACACTTCCTCGGCAATGTCTACCGAAATAGACAAAGGTGAGCGACGATGCCCGCCAACTCACATAACTTTGACAAAAGAATCTTATTCTAGAATAACCCCTCTTCCTAGACGGACGGGGTACAGACTAGTCATATTCTCCCGCGGAAACCTACTCTATACCAAAAGTTTTCCTGCCGAAGCAGACCAGGACGCATGCCCCCTGGGTTCCAGTCATATAACGGACCGTGGGTTGAGACACTTCTTACGTGAAGAGACCATTTAGGGATGGTACATGACTATTTGCGATGCGTGATCCGGGAAATCAAAGCTGGTCCATGAGCTTGACCACCCTTCCTTCATGCGGAAAACACATTACTCTAAAGAGTGAGGAGACGATGGCTCCCATGCAATATATATAGTCTCGCCCAAGGAGTAGATTATAATCCAAGGGTCCTTGAACAACCATCACGTTCATTTGAACGGTCTTCCCTTTCAATGTAATGGGCACATTGGGGAGGATCCCTAAAGGTCGACTGGTTCCTTTATCAAAGCCTGATAGATTTCTCATTTCAAGCAAAAGCGCTGGCGAACCAAGCGCTTTCCAAGCAATAGAGGAAAGGATACTCATAGATGCCCCCTCATCAATGATAGTGCCAGCCATTACCATTCTGTATATTTGAACGATAATCCTGAATGGTATGCTTGCTGGCAAACGGGGTCTGCCTAGTTGGTTCCAGTCGAACGAGACAACTAGGTTGTTTGGTGGTGGGACCGAATAGACGACCGAGTATGACTCTGATGAAGTTCCTTCCTGCGGTAAAGGAATGGGCAAATTTCCCCCTGGTTTGTCGGAGCCTGTGTTGATGAAGAGAATTTGGACGGTGTCGTCTTTATTCTCCTCTGTGATGGTATCATTCGAAGATAGAGCCTTTGAAGGCAAAATCGGGTCAACTGCCACTTCAACCTTCTGACTTTCGTCAGGTATGGAATCAGACGGTTCATCTTCAATGATAGGTGCTTCGGTTGACCACCTGGGTGGGCCAGCCAGGTTCTCAACTAGTGAAGGACTTGGCAGGAGTTTTTGATATCCAGGAGGAAGTTGCGCTCGTAAAATCGGGCGATCTTCCAAAACTCTTTTAGCCTCGTCTAAGAAGGGACAACGGTGGATGGCATGGTCGCCTTCACACAGTTTGCAGGGAAATCTAGCTTTCCCTCTTTGTCCTGTAACTTCACTTTCACTAGTTGACGGTGAGCTGTCAACATGGCTAGCAGAGGTTGACGCCACCGAATTGTGCACACGGGGAGACCAGTCCCTTAGTATCCGAGGGATGCAGGGACAATCTCTGTGGAAGTGGTCTCCCTTGCATATGACACATGGCGATTTAGGCCTAGTCAGTGCTGTGTGTGGATTTTTGTCAGACGCCACTTGTTTGCCCCCAGTCGCTTTTGGCTCCTTCTTCTTCTTCTCTTTCTTCTTCTTTTCCTTATTCTCCTTAGGAACTTGGTTTTTCGTTTTACCAGTTCCGTCAAGCGAAGAGGAAGGAGGAGAGGGAGAATTAGATGAAGTAGAAGGCTAGTGGGCAACTCTGGTCTGGTCTAACTGTTGATTCGACTGTTCAGGAATAGTGGTGTTTTGAACAACATTAGTTGAGAAGAGCCAGACCGGCAAGCCAATTGTCAGTCCTGGAAGAGACAATTTGGCCATGTGGGGCGCACCAACATCTCCCCAAGAGGAGAAGGGACTAGGATTTCCACCAAGGGGAATTCCTTGGTTGGTGTGCTCCATTTTCTCAACCTAAAGATCAACGCAGGAATAGGGGTGACTGTTCCATTTAAAATAAATTTTAACGACGCTTTAGACATAACTTGCTTTTTCAATTTTAAAGAGTTGAGAAAAAGCTAAAGATGACTCTAGTCTCCTTCGATGTTTTAACGAGCCTGAAGTGACAAATGCTCGGATGGACTTTTTCCGTTATAGAGTCTGAAAAAGGCCAAAAGGAACTGCTCTGGAGTTCTAGGCAGAGGGTGTGCCAAACTTTTCGCAAAACCGCAAAATACTTTTTAGGGTACGGGCGGTCGATCTTCCTGAATGCTGTGTTCAGTGCATTGCGATCAGTAGGGCGGCCGACACAGCTTCCTAAGGATAAAGGTTTTATGCCTATAGGGGTCTCCCAATATATACGCGACGGTACGTGGGAGCACAATCCGTACTGGCGCTATTGTCCCTCAGGAGGAATCACCCACCATCAACGAGATCGACAGTCACCAGGCTTTACGACGCCGGAACACGTATCTAGCCTAGACCTCTATGTTGTGCGTTATGTTGCAAAGCGTTGTTAAGTTCATTCAATTTATTGTAGGTTGATCTTTTTAGAAGTTTGCCTTTTGAGGTTCACCACGAGATGTATGATACAAATTCCTAAATGCAGTCTAAAGATGATAAGCAAGCTTTTTATCTTTTCAACTTATGAAAATCCTAGCTACAAAGGGAAAAGAAAGACACCATCTTTTCTCAAAGAGAAATCAGCACACTCTAATGCACTTTTCCTAAATGAAACATGCAAACTATCAAGATGCAAATGCACAATGCAGGTGTTTGTTTTCCGCTTTCTTAGTATTGATGCCTACAAAGAAAGCTTTTTGCACAACTTTGAATTTGCTTTTAAATGACAAATACAAACAAGTTTACTTTTTCGAAATCAGAAAGGGTAGAAGAGATTACAACACTTAACGATTTTCGAAATAAACTCTTGTTTCGACACTTTAAAAGAGACAAACTCAAACCAATAAGCAAAAGAAAATGTATAATCAACTGTAAATAGCCAATGAACTCTCTCCTAAGATCACAATCAACAAATCTGAATCAAGGGCTACAGGATGATTATTTCACTCATGCAAAGGAAAACTGTAAATGAGGCCACAAACACATAAAAACACTCACAGTCTTTTTGTACAAAAGGAGGCGGAATTTAAGCAGAGAAAAGGAGTTATCAGACTGGTACCTATGCTAGTTACAGGCTGCAAAAATCAGAGATCAAAACAGGGCAAAACAGAGCAGAGAACCCCAGCTGCACAAGGCCAAACTGGATCAGCGCAACCTCAACACAGTGGTTTTGACATTCAGTGCAGGTAGCCTTCACGGGACCTGCGTTGAAATGCAGAACCTCTTCACAAGGGTTGCGCTGAAGGAGAAACGAGAGTTTCTCACTGGGTTCTGGGTTACAGATTGCTGATTAATCTACTATTTCAGGCCAAATAAAAGAAACAAGCAAGGTACAATCAAATGGATGCTTTGAGGGGGTACTAAGATCTATCACAAAGGATCATCAAATCATTTGTGAACCCATTGTTCAGATCATAGACAAATCCAGTGATTGGATCAAAGCAGCAACTGTCTACTTTGCATCTGAGAATAGCAGATGCAGTTCGATTGTTGCTGTTGAGTCTATGAAACAAACAATGATGGAAACACAAATAAAATGACTAAACAAATCTCCCCAGTGGAGTCGCCAATTTGTTGTGGGGAAAAATGCCTATGCAGGACGATCCTATCCACCTAAGGTGTGACAGTGCCTTAGCAACAAACAGAGACAACTATTCTAGTATTCTTCCTTTATGAATTAAGAATGAAGAGAGATAGATGGACTAACCGGTCTCTTCCGTTTGTCCTTCGATCCGGTCTCTCTTCTCTTTGAGGGATCCCAGCTACTTACCTTCTCGCTCGCCCAGCTTCAAGAGGTTTCTGCAAGATCACAAGAAGAGAACACTACACAAGACATGGATTCATATTCATAACTAGTTCAGGATTAGAAATAAACTAAACATACTAATGCAATCATACATCAAATATACATCAGTATATAGGAGAAACCAAAATAGCTTTATTAATGAATAACAAGGTTCAGGAAGAGATAAAACCCAGAGGGCTCCAATCTAGCATCTCCTTCCCAGCAAATGGAATTCCTATCTTCACCCCCTTCAAAGCATTAAGCACCCAATGATTCAAATCTCAAACCAACAGCAATTCTTTGCAATAACAAAATTCCAGCCTCTAGATCTCATGGAGGAGAGATCCATATATAGATGTTTGGAGAGAGGATGAGTCAGCTTGAGATTTGACTAGTGTCCTCTCCCTCTGTCAGTTCTTGATTCCACTTGGAGGTTCTTGCTTCCACTTGGAGATTGGGAACCTCTTACTCATCACCAGTCGAATTCACTGAGGCAAGTGTCATTGAGGAAGATTCTGGAAGCTTCCTGGGTCTTGACACCTCTTGGAATGAACTTGCCATTTGGAAATTCTCGCTCAACGCACCCTGGTAGTGCTTCTACCTGCATTGCAGTGCAGGTAGCCAGTGTTGGCTTTGACATTCAGCGCAGATAGCTAGTGGAGCCACTGAATTGATCTTGAATTGACTTGTTTTTGAGCAGTTTTTGGTGGAGAACTTCTGTGAATTGCTGTGGTTTGTTAGCCTTGTTACTCTAGGGGTAGGAACAACATGTTTAGGGACTCTGGATCCCTTAGATTATGGACATTTCATGCTCAATGCTGTAAGGCACAAAAATGTCTATAACACCATGGTATCTCGGCAGAAGTGTTGAACCCAGGTTTTTGGCCCCTAGTATTGGTTTATTATGGTTTTGGACCGTGGTATTGAGGAAGGCCTAAAACTATAAAAGAGGAAGTAGATCATGTGGCAAGGTATCATCTGAATTATTGAATATCTGATATTGTGATAGATCTGGAATACGGGTGATTGGGTTATGGTGCAGATCTAGATCTGAATGAAGGTGGAACCTGAGCGCAAGAAGGATAAGGACTATTGATGGATCTAAATCTCAAGGCTTGAACATTGGTATCTCTGTATGATTTTGATTTGTTATATGTGGCGCACTCTTGATCTATAAATCTGGGCTAACTAATGTCTGAATGCTTAAAAGAATAAATTATCCTTTATAGATCTGTACGCAGGTTCAGTAAATTGAAGGTGCGTATATACGCGTTTTCTGTGAATGAAAGACGCGTATACGCAGGTTGGTTGTGGTACAGAAGCGTATACTCGCAGGTTGATGAACAGTGAAGTAGCGCATATGTCTTGATTTATGTTCTAGCTGCTTCTATTTTATTGCTGTAGTGTTATGGGTTCCAAATTGGTGTTTGATTACAGTTACTGTGTTCTGGGTTCAGTGGTCAGAGGAGTGCTTAGTTGTTTCAGCTTTTGATTGGTGAAAAGGAGTTTGGGTTATGCAGAAATTCTTGATTGATGTGGATCCAGTCTGAAAATTAATGAAACGAGGTCCCTAAAAGCAAAGAGAAGGTTGCAGCCTTCTGCAGGTAAGAGCCTGGTACTAGTATCTGAAGCTAGTACAAGAACTAAGGGGGTTGAAGCTCCCTTCCAGGGAAGCTGGAAAACGAGAGATAGAGACGAATTGCAGCAGGGGGTTTTTACCCACATTGGGTTTCCTCCTTATATCTTGTGTTCTTGTGTGTGACTGTCTTCTGCTCTGTTTCACTGTTTCTGGTACTGTTTATGTGCATCTGAATCACAGATTAATAACTGACATCTGAAAGATAACTCAAATTATAAGTCTGATTTATATACGCAGGTTTCTTTATCTGTAGTTGTGTATATACGCGGGTTGTATTAACTGAAGTAGCGTATATCATCTGGAATTTAAAAAGGAAATATTTGGCTTGATAATACTGATTCACCCCCCCTCTCAGTATTATTTCCAATAAACTCAATGCTCAAAATGCCAAGCGTTTTTCATTAGGTAGCCACATGTAATTTATAGGCCATTTTGAATTCGAATCTAACCATTCCCACCAAATTCGGTTCATTAATGCCAAATTGACGACAAATGTTTTTGGATTTTACCCATAAATTTCGTCTTAAATGTTGTCGCCCTGCTCCATTTGGCCACATTCTCATCATCAAATCATGAACAATGAATTTAGCGGTCACTTTCCAGCCGACCTATGTGGTTTTTCCCTAGGTAGTGTAGCTCTCTCCGCACTATTGCAAACCTTGTGACATCTCCTCGTTCTGCACAATCCCCTGATCGCGTAGTTTCCCAACTCAAGTAGTGTAGTTTATAGTCCTGCACTTCCTTTCAGCTGTCTAGAGTGCTAAGACTATGCTACCTTCATATAGTTACCTGGAGTGATCACTAGTGTATGGCATCAATCAGCTTCCATTCACCTTTCTTGGGAAGGGATCTCCATTCAATTTAACCATCTCAACTCCTCCACCATCGGTAATCTCTTTAATGACATAGGGCCCTAGCTAGTGCATCCCAAATTTCCTTAGAAATTTATCAAACTTGTTGTAATATAACAAAACTAGATCATTTACCTTAAAGGTGCACAGTTTAACATGTCGATCATGCCATGATTTTTCACATTTCTTTTGGACTTTTTGGTGAAATCTAGCCAGAAACCTTTCTTCCTCAAGCTTGGCAAGCTGCATGAGCCTCTCTTCCAAGGCTCCGCGATCCATCATACCTACGAATTTTGCTATGCGTACACTAGACACAATGTATTCCATTGGCATCACTACTTCATCACCATATACAGGCCTAAAGGGTGTCTGCCCAGTCAATGTTTCGCACATCATTTGATAAGCCCATAGTACTGTGGGTATGTGCATGTCCCAATCACTTTGCTAGGCATTGAAAACCATGGTCAACAAATTCTCCAATACTTATTGAATGCTTCCACTATTCCATCATCTTGTGGGTGATAAGGCATGCTTTTCTAGTGAGATACCTGAAATTCCTCTATCAGTGCACCAATCATTTTGTTCAGGAAGTGCATACTTCGATCACTCATCAAAATATTTGGACACCCAAATTGCGTCAGTACATACTCAAAGAGAAACTTTGCAATGGTCGCACCCATACAATCCTTTAGAGGATGTGCTTCCACGCATTGAGTCAAATACTGAGTCACAATGATAATGTACCACACACTTGTCTTCTTTCCTTGAGGCTGAATGGGTCCCACAAAATATATTTCCCATTTCTCGAAAGGTTGTAACGTCATCTATGGGTTCAGAGGAAGCTCATCTCTCTGCAATGGCCTGTCAGTCCCTTGACACATGTCGCACGCCCTGCAGTAGGCTTTTGAATCCTTATGGAGGGTTGGCCACCACAACCCTGCACATAGAATCTTCTACACAGTTGCCCTTCCTATGTAATACCCTCCCGTGGTACCCCAATGAGAGTCCGCGAGGATACTATTTCTTTAAAAATCTGGTACATATCATTGCAATATTTCATCAGACCCCATTTTATAGAGATGTCCGATAATGATAGAAAATTATGTTGTGCACACCACTATCTCCTTTTTCTGCCAGGTGGTGTAGCCTTATAGGGTAGTTCCTATCATTAGGAAGTGTATGATGTCTTCAAACTGACCATCCGCAATGCACAATAAAAAGAGATGTGCATCAGGCAGTCCTTCATCCAAATTAGTGGGCTCTTCTCTGATTTCGATGTGAGACAGATGGTCTAGTCCCATGTTCAGTCATCTAGGCTTCACAATAACTTCAAAATCATACTCCTGGAAAAATAAAAACCACCTATAGATTCTCCCCCCCAACACAGGCTTATTGACTAGGTATTTCAATGCAGAATGATCTGTATACATCTTAAAATGTCCACCTAGAAAATAGTGTCTAAACTTCTGGAGCACATATACCATGGCTAGTCCTTCGTGCTCGGTGGTGGAATAGTTCTTCTCAACCTTGGATATCCTCTTGCTTGTGAATGCTATAGGATGGTCCAATTCTCCTTCGCCAGCCTATGTTAGTACTGCTCCCAGTGTATGCATGACACATATACATGTACATGAAACTCCTTCTCCCAATTTGGGTAGACTAAAATTGGCACGATGACTATTTTTCCTTTCAGCACATCCAAGCTTTTCTGTCAGTCCTCATTCTAACAGAATGTGACATCCTTTTTCAAAAACTTCTCCATAGGCACAGTGATCTAGGCATAGTCCTTGATAAACTTCCTATAGTACCTAGTATGTCCTAATGTTGTGTGTAGCTGTTTCACACTCCTTGGTGCCTCCACGTTAATTATCACTGTGATCTTCATGGACTCTACCATCAATCCCTATCTACATACCACATGACCCAGCAGAGTCCCAAAAGGGATAGAAAACAAACATTCTTCAGACTGAGCACAATCTGGTACCTTCGACAAGTATCTAACATTAAGCACAAAATGGCCACATGGCATTATACCAACCCAAACACAGTCCAGTCATCAAAGTACACCTCGAGAAACTTATGAATGAAGTATTTCAATGCAGCAATGACTACGCGTGAAAAAATTGTAGGTGCATTCTTCAATCCAAAGGACATTACGGTGTACTGAAAACATCCCCATTTAGTCACGAAGGTCATCCTTCTTCTATCTTCAGGTGCGATTTTGATCTGATGGTACCTAGACAACCCATCAGTGAAGGAGTACGTTTTCTAGCCACCTACATTATCCTATACCTCATTAATGAACAGAGTCGGTAAAGGATCACGCACATAAGCATCATTCGACTTCCTAAGATTTATGCATATCCTTATTTCATCCTTCTGCTTCTTTTCTTATACCACCATTGGGCTCACCCAATCAAATTCCTCTATGGGCTCAATGATTCCTGCCATGACGATCTTATCTAACTCTAAGCGGACCTTCTCCTTATACTTTGGATTAAGATGGTAAGGTCTTTGCTTAACTGGCTTCGCGTTGGGTTTTAATGTGATCTTCATAATGCCTGGGTCTCCTATTATCCCCTTTAAATCTGTAAACTTGGAAGGGAAGAAATCCTGGTATTCCCGGAGCAATTCGGCGGCCTTATCTTCCATCACATCATCCCAGTAATCTCCAATCCTTGTGAATTTGGGCTCCACCTTCGTGCCAATATTTATCTGTTTAGTTTTCAGCAACACAGTTATATCATGATTCTCGATCTACGGTCCCTCAAACTCATGGTGACCCTAGGTTTTAGGGATTTTAATCTTTCGGGGGTCCTCATCGTCTTCCTCAATAGCCACATTATAACATTCCAACACGTGGCTCAACTGAGTAGTCCAATCGGGTTGAATCAGATCCAAAGGATCCTCCGGTATCCTAAAGATCACGGCTTTAACTTCTTATAGTGCTTTGTCAATATAGTCAAACCCGTCTTCAAAGATGAACGTCATTATGAACCCTTCACACAAAATATCCCATTCTTTTGTGCCATGGTGCATCTATATCTCGAAGTACCAATTCATCAAGATGGCATCTAGGATGTGACACAACAGGTGCACCCATTCAAGTTGGGGCTCCGTTCCATAGGCCTTAGCCCATTTGGCCAAGAGTCCATGCAGATCATCCATCCCGTCATACTTTTCCATCACTCATACCTTCGGCTTCCCAAAGCATATTCTCATCATCTTCTTATACTCATGCCAATGTTCAAAACTACCCTTGTGCGTACCCCACCATCTCGCGAGTGTAGCACGCAGTGAGTAGTTCAAAGCCTGGAAGCACTACTTCTTTAGTACTTCCCTTTCAAATTCATTGAAAAACACATCCACATCATTCAAGCCATCATAAGTGGGAAGATTTCTTACCTCTGATGACACATAGCACAACGACCAGGTCATCATGTTATAACTCAGTGTAGTTACTTCATGTAGCCAAATCTGCCAGCGCTATAATTCTTCATCTGAGTCTAAGGTGCAAGAACTTTTGTGATCCCATGTAATTCATCCATCAACTACCAGATTCACCCAATATTGGTCTCGCACTATTATCTTATATATGTAGTCAAAATCGTCATCGCTTTCATAATCATAGACTAGTTTAGTATAGCACAATACTTCTGTAGGATCTAGGGGTAGTATTATGCATAGCGATTTCTTTTCAAATAGTATCCTTCACTTCTTTAGGATGATTACCCCATCAATGTCAGTAGCCCAATCAATGCCAATGAGCACAGGGTAGGGGTTTCTATCATCCACAATTTCTATTACTTCAAAATCAGCTAATGCACTTGTTCCTTCAATATCTACAGTTACTCCCTGCAACCGTCCCATGGGGATGATCTTTTATTGATTTTCCATCCTTAACTAAATCAGAGACCACTGCAGTGTGGGTCTCCCCATCTGCTCCTAAGTCTGCTTTGAGAAAATGTTCGCGTCTGACCCCAGATCCATAATGACTTGATCCATTTCATATTCTCTTATCTATGCGGTGAGTCTCATCTCACGTCCTATCCTTGCCTTATGGTTACCAATCTTCTGTACCACATGCAGTTCATCTGGAGTGTTTCGGGTGCATCTATTTATATGTTCCTGTAACCCCTTCATAGGCTTGCTATCACGCAGCATCTTCATGCAGGTCTCTAGAAAGGTCATAAGCATAGAAGGGTCCATTTCCTTAATAGGTTTATCCTAGCTCCCTAAGGTAGAAACCTAAGTGAAGCTCTTCTCTACATCCACGAATGTTTCGCATGCACGCTCCAAATCAAATTTAGCGTCCTTCTCTGAAGCTTTGTGAACCCACGCGTTTTCTTCAAGTTGTTTCCCCTTATCATCACCCATTGCAATTCCACTTCGGAGCACCATATTCACATTAATATCTTCTTCACGAGGTTCAGCCCTCATCATCTGTAGGTTTTGAGTTGACCGTAGAGGTAACACCCCTTTGTCGCGTATCCTTTCTATCAATGTAGGAAAGTCCTCAGTCTCATGATCAAACTGAGTACAATATTTTCAGGATGGATGCATTGGGTTAGTGAATTCATGGGCATAGTGTCCTGGTCCTCCAAAATTGTAACGGATTAGTTGTCCCCAACCTCTACGAGGTCCTCCTCAGCCTCAGCCTCATCCATGCCCCTGAAATCCTGTCCACGCTATCCAAGCACCGTGGTCAGGAGGCCACGTTTCTACCTAAACTCTATAGGCTAGTGTTCTATCCATCATCAATTCATAACTTCGGCAAGTGCACTCATCATGCCCTACCGACCTACAGAAGTTGCAAAACAATTGTTGTGGTGTTTTTACAAACTTCTGCAACTAATGACAATTATCAGTCATATGTTTCCTTGCTACCTGACATATAGTGGACCACAACATAGGCCCTGCACTCGGTCTTGCTTCTGCTTCTGGTCTCAAAGTCATCAGTCCTCCTCTTCTAATATATTTTAGAAAGGCTAGGCAGTGTTCTTTGTCATGACCCTAACCTTTACATTTCAAGCACCATATCTCTTCACGTGCCTCTGGCCGAACTGTTCTATCATGCTTCAGACTTTGCACTTTGAGGCAAAGATTTTGCAACTACGTATGGATCTGCTGAACCTCCAAACTCAGATCTTGCATCAGTGTTTCATGCAACGTTATTGCAATCTCCAAGGCCTCTTCCTGAGTCATAATCTTTTGTTATGACAGCGCAACCCTTAGGTGAGGCTGGAGCGAAGCCACAAATCATTCGTGCTGCTATGCATCTGTTAAATTCATGTTAGCTTCCTAGATTGTACACTTTAACCTCTAATGCAACTCCCAAGGTGTCTCACCTAGTTTCATCGGAATTTTCTTGAACCCCATAATCGACTGTGCCTCGGATTTAGGTCTATTGAACTCTTTATTCAGCGTGGTCTGGATCTCTGCTAAAGCAATATTTAGGTTATCATTAGATTACTTGATGTACGAAGTTAGCATGCGATCCTGAAAATCATTAACCAACGCCACCTTTTTCATGTGATCATCTGTAATGCCCTCAACTTCCCATACAACTTTTACAATGAACCAAAACTGGTTCAGGTACTCATTTCCCAAGCCCTTAAACAATGGCAACTTCACTGAATTTTCCATGTTGAACTGTGGTGGAGGTGGCGGTGGTGTGGGTGACATCACAGGTGATGGGGGTGAAGGTGGAGGTGGTAGTCATGGGAACCCATATTTTATCAACTAAACTGCACTTCGTAGAGAAGCCTACGCTACTCCATCGTCATCACTCAAAGGAGGTCAAATCAGTGGGCTATATTCAGGACCCTTTCTTCCTTCATTCATGTAATTCTTTCCACTCCACGTAGCTTCAAACATCAAGGTAGCTGCATAACTCAATTTTCACATAATAACATCTTAATACAAGTATTTAAATACTTCAAGTACTTACCTCGCGGACCATTGAAAAGGCGTCGCTCTGCCTCACTGTAGCTGACCAAGGTATCGACTAAAAATTCAGCCACAAATCGTCCTCTAATATGATTGAGCCAATGATCAATAGTGTGGGTGATCTTATCCTTAGAGGCTTCCAGTCTTTGTACTAACTTTGAGGTCCAGACAATAGGATCGTCAAGCCTCCACCTTCCTTGGCTATCCACTAGCTTTGTGATCCACTCGTATAACTCAACTGGAAAGGAACAAAAAAAGATCTCATGGATTTTTGTATATAGGTACCTGTCTAGCCACTGTTCGTTCATGAGCTATGGATTTTTGTTCTCCTGTGCCACGAATTCATTGATCTTCTTATGCAACCAATCTCCGATCTCTTTCTTAGTTGGATTTGAGTGATACGACATCACACATCTCTCATGCAGATTTCGGTCTAGGGAACGAAACCATTTGTTGCCTTTGTGGGCCCTAACATAGGTTCAACGTTAGTTAAATCGCTACACTACTAACCCTTTCAGCATCAGCCCATAGAGCGCGGACCAAAGTCTCCCCTGAAGCAGTATGGGGGGATGCTGGAACCAACTTTCTGCACCCTGAGATGGTTGTGATGTTGGTTTATACCCCCTGCTCCTGCCTTCACGTAGGTCGCTAAGCCTTAGGGCTTATCAATCTATCCTCTATCCCACCCTTCAGTACCTTTGCAAAGGTTTATGATTGACCTTATGTAACCCTAACCAATGGTTCAAGTACCTTCACCCTCCTATGACATTGTATTATATAGGTTCCCAAGCTATCCCAAGTGTTTTACTTATGCTATCAATCAATTACAGTTGTCATTTCATAAACTGATATGCTTGCTTGCATTCAATTAAAAAATATAATCACATAAATCCGCGCATCAAAAAAACATTGTAATATAAACCCAAATCGTAACACAATATTATTAGATGCATTAACAGAGACTAAATACACAGTAATTTCAAAATACTTCTCTTTATTGATATCTCTAGTTTAATATAGACTCTATCCACCCTACGCACATAGCTACAGGGGTCCGCGCACTCAGTTGCATACTTCTACCCTAGGCCTCTGTGCAGTCAGTTGCAAAGCCTCTACCTATGCTAAGAACTGAAATAAACTTAGACTTCTAAACTATGCTTTGCTTCTTCACTACTTACTTAACTTAACTTCACCACTTAGAGCTTACTTACTTAGCTCCCTTTTATAGAATCCCATGGTCCGCGGACCATGGGTAAATCTTTACAGCCGACTTGACACTTTACAAAATAAGGGTGGAAAACCCTTCATTAGTCTTGACACCTTCACACTCTTTGACCACAAAGTGTAGAGACGTTACAACTTTAATACAATATGGTCCCAAAACATGGGCTTTTAGCCCCAAAACTACTCTTGGGGAAACCTGTTCCCAAAAGCTTTGGGCTAAAAACATGATGAGTACTCAACATGTGATGGATGGGGATGATATATCTCAACGAGATGATTCTAACGGAATGGGAATCATTTGATTCCGATTTGTCATTTAAGGAGTTATGTATTTTTGAAGTCATACATTCGGGTTTTGACTTATGTTTAAGCTCAGTTTAAGGATATCTTGGCTATGTAATAGTTGGATAACCCCTAAAATGTGATGTTTTGGAGCCCTCTTATTTTGTATAAATAAGAGGTGAGTATGAGGCTTGTTACTCATCCCATTGTGCAACATCTTCTCAATAGAAAGAGTCAGTGGAGAGAGGAGACTATTTATCCCTAGCCATAGAAAAAGAAGAGTCCTAGATAGCGTGGAGGATAGGGTCCAAAGTCTGCAGGAGAGGCCAACTAAGAAGGCTAGTGCGAAATGAATTTGGGCTATCTAGGTTTTTATTTTGAGGGCTAAGTAGGCATTTTATGGTTTTGAGCTCCTTGTGAGAAAATATGTTTTTGTTTGAGGAGTGTGTGGGCATTGTTTTTGAGGTCGCTACTTCAGGAGGGTTGTTGTGCTAGGCCACATTTCGTAGCACATAGATGGGCGTAGGAGGTGCCTTGAGGCTTGGCATTTATCCTTAGTGATAGATTGGGTGAAGAGGAGGCTTATTCAGGTGTGCAACAACCCTTAAAGTGCCTGTTTGATGACTGTAGGAGGATTTAGGGTGAAACAAGTGCCCTAACTAGGTTTCATGAACAACAAGATACAAACACATGTGCAACAATGTTTTGGGAGGGATGTTAGGTCAAAGATGTTGACAATATCATGGATCAGTTGATGGGCATATTAAGGAGGCCTTAGGAGTTATTTGGAGGAGCCCACATGGATAGTTGGGTATCCTACCAAGCATCCAAGGTGACAATAGGCACATCAGATTGGAAGGCAAGAAGACAAAAACAAGGAGTGTTGCAGATATTCCCTTGGTTAATGAGTTGATGGTGTCCCAGGTGAAGGACATTTTTTTGAGCCTAGATTTATGAAATAGATCGTTTATTGAAGAGGAAAGGGTAGATTGGTGGAATTTGTAGGGAGCCATATGTAAGGGTCTCCTAATTGTGGGGATTACCTAACTAGGTGCAGATGCTATAATGTGGACTTGGTCTCTCATGGACTGTTGGAGGGTAGCGTGAGAGAAGTCCAAGTGTGGATGTGATTAGGCACTTATGGTTTGTAGGAGGATGGTGTGATAGTGTCCAAGTTGGAGCCTAGTAAGAAACACCTTGATGGACAAAGGTGGTAGCAAGAGAGGCAGTTGATGAGGTCAAGGGTCTGATCAACCAGGAGCAGTTGTTGGAGCTCCAGACTTATGTGTGGAGAAGGAATTCTACAGCAGATGATGAGAAGTCCTCCTAGATAGTGTTCTTTGTGGGAGATGGACATCTTACAGTGATAGGTTGCAACCCTTCATGCCCTATGTTGGTCTTCATCAGAGCAACACAGGAAGACCATAGTGGGTGGAGGTCCCTGAGTAATTGAGGAGCAACAATAGGTAGATTAATAGTTGTTCACAAGTGGAGTTGTGAACAAATTGACAGGAGTCTCGATGTGTTGATGTGTTGATGTAAAAATGATCAACTAGTGAGTAGATTGGATTATCGAGATTCACATGCCAAATGGAAATAGAGCATTGATAGAGGTAGGAGATGCAGATCGGGAGCTGCAGGACTAGGAACATTGTAAAAAGTTTTCTATATTATGTTCATATGTGATTTAATATCGTTTATATTCCACTTTGAAAAGTAGTATCATTGAGATACTTGGTTTGGTAGCGTTAGATATTTTAAGATTATTTCCTACACCCAAGGTCATGGAAATTCAACAGAACTATGGTGAATGTCAATCTTTGAAAAAATGGTTATATCTATTAGAAGGTCATGTTTCGTTAATTTTTATTGAGGAAAACATCTTTGTGGAACATTTGTTTTAAATACCCTTATATGTATTATCTAGAGGTTGTATCCTTATGTCCTATGCCTACTCTTAATGCATGGAAATTGTTTAAGTAAGAAAAAGATTTATAGGACCAATACTATCTTACCTAATTCAAGAATTAAGAAACATTGATACATGTGAAAATTGATATGCATTTTAAGTATATGTGACAAGAATTTTTATAAATAAAATTCTTTTGCGAAGGGAATATTTGTATGAAATATATTTATGAAATGTTATTAATATGATTAAACAAGGGTAGCTTAATAGCATCACAGTGATGCCACAAATATTCCAACGACATGGAATATAAGAACCAGTGAAGGGTAAAAGGTTGCAATGTGATTTGCAATTGGAATGTGAAGGTATAATGTTTATTATTTTGCAAAAATTACATGAAAGATTGTACATAGAAAATAAAATGATGGATTTTCTAAAATTCATGTTCATGATTATGTAGAAGACTTGAAATCAACAAGACCATATGGCATAATATGTAAGTCATAATTCCTTGGAATTGATGGATTTTGGGGGACATGCAATTAAAGGCCAAAAATGTTAGGACGCTTGGGTAGTAGGCCCTAAAAATTTTCAAGGACGCATGAGTTGGTAGGAATCATAAGTGACAATTGAAAAATTCTTCATGGAAACATTCGATGACAGTGGGAATTGAATTGTAACTTGATTCTTATAGTTAATATTTTATGTAGATTGACAAATAAAATCAGGGAAAAGTGGTAAATCTATCTTAAAGTGACTTTTTTGATTTTCTAAGATGACATGAGATTGAAAGTGAAAAGTAAATATTCCTCATAAAATTTAAAATATTTTGTCTATTGATACTAGATGAGCCACCACATGAGAGCTTAGACTCCTAACTATTAGGAAACACTAAAAAAGAGTTATGGTCCATGAAGGGTCTGAAAACAAATCCTTCTTTTTTCCAAAGAGATGACCATGGTTGGCTAGTCTAACCACCAAGAAGTAACATGACTGGAGATTAATGTCATGGGTGGAAAACCATGAAGAGCTAACATGAATGGAGATAAATTTCACTGGTGGAAAACCACCAAAACCTAACATGATTGGAGATAAATGTAATGGGTGGAAGATGTGTGAAACATAGTGTGGGAGATAAATAAAGTTAGAATTTAAAGGTGTCAGTAAGAGATAAAGACTAGACTTCTACCTGGAACTAGCAGGACACTGCTTTGGTTAAGGAGGTGTAAATTTGTGAAATATTTCTTATTAGTTTCTTGTGAGGAAAGGAGCCTACCGCTCGACGAGGAAATACTTGAATTGTAGCTCAAGGGTAGCCTGAATTATATTTCCATGAATTCATGATACTAGACTTGTGATTGTATTTAGAAAGGGATAAGACAGTATGCACTTTGTGTGGTTATGACTATTTTGACCATTTCAATGATTAGAGAGCTATGTGGTCTCTCAGTACTTGTAGAGATATTGTGATAAATGTAAACATTATGATTAAGAATATAATGATTATGTTTGAGAAATACTTACTGTATTCCATACACCATGGGGTGCTTTCCAAGGAGGCTGATAAACCACCCAAGGTGCTTGTTATTGGGTTGATAAACCACTTTTAGAGTGTTTTCCATAGCTAATAAACCACCTATAATTAAAATATTGTGTGAAGTGTCCATGGTTTCCAAGAGTATTTTTAAGTAACAATATGTTTTTATAAAGATAGTTTTCTTGTTTTTATGAAATTAAACATTGGTTAAAAGATTAAAAGTAAAAATTGAATATTTTTGTAACTATAGATATTTATGATTATTAATAAACATTATTATTTTTACTTATTTGTTTTCATTGAAAATAAAATCCTTCAATTTGAAGAGGAAGGATATCCTTTTGATTATTTTGGTTGCAAAACTATCACGACAGGAGATAGATGTCATGATTCAAAGATGATCTAAAAAGAAAATTGTAGAAGATAAATGCAATCTAATTGAAAAAAATAACCCAGTCGAAAATAAATACCTTGAAAACATATAATGATGGTGAAAAGAAGAAGAGACAAACATCTAGGGTGGTGTTATATTTTAGTGGGAGAGAATGTAATACCCCCTTCCCTAAAACCAGGCACATTTTATTTATTTATTTCAATATTGAAATAATGGTTGGAATCTAGGTAGAAAATCCCATGAAGGAACATTCAGTTATAATCAATAATTAGTTACAAAATAATTGTTATCACTCATGAAAAATAAATGACTTTGAAAAAAATATTTGAGGAAGCCTTGTTACATGTATCACATTAAACTAAAGCTCTACCAACAATTGTAGAATGTGAACTCTAAATATTTTAAACACAAATGCCTTGTATTGTAAAAAGGAAATGGGTCACACGTTCAAGTTCTAGTATTCATGATGTTTTGCAGTGTATTAGATATAGAGAGGGAGGGTCTAGTGTTTTTTACTGTGCAAAGGATCGACGCTTGAGAGATGGGCACAAAATCTTCTCTTCTCATGAAAAATGGCTTATTATATGTAATTTGGGCCACAATGGTTGTCGCCTCCTCTAACCCTTTTATATATTCATTTTTTTTTCATATTTTGAATTAAAAACATTGGTATTTTGGTCCAACTGGCTACAAAGACACGCACATGACAAAGAGGGCTTATGGAAGCTCGAAAATCAAAGTGATCAAAATGCTTTCGAACTAGGACTAGAGTGTAGATCTCATTGTCCTAATCGCGGTGGTGTGAATGGTTCGTCAAACCGAGTCTGTATGTGAAAGTTAGGAGCAATCAAAGTTTGGTTGAATTTTGTTGACTAGGAAGGCTTAAGGAGGCAACGATTTGGACAAAATCTGGCCACTAGATTTCGGCCAACCTGACCCATGATTCCGGGAAAATTTGTGGCCTATTTAATTTCTCCCCTTTGGTCATTTTTCGAATTTTTGAAAATGACTATTATTATTATAAAATAAAATAAAATACATAATATTTGGTGGCGAGCCATGACCTCTGCAACTTCCCTTCCCAACTGCACCAAACAACATTATAAATTAAGTATGGCTCGGTAGTCATCACCCCATTGAGCCTTCCTAACCAAAACCCACATTTAATGTTATATGGGGTGGGCACGGGACACCTCCAGTGGACCCGGCCCACACCCCAACCCTCTTAACATAATTGTATGACATTTGATGTGAGGCTAGCAGGGATCGAACCTGCTCAGCCCACATGGGATGACCCCCCCCAGGTAGACCCATGTGGTGGAAACTAAATCATATAATGTGCCAACCATTAAAACGCTACCAATGTACCATGTAACCAACAATGCACCAGCAAAATATTTAATGCGCCCATTTCAAAATGTGGGACTTAAGCGTCAGGCCACCAAATGCGGGCTCGACCCCCACCCAAAACAAAAAAAAAAAATGTGGTTATGTTTTTAAAACAAAAAAATATGTTTAATATGGAGGGGTTGGGGTTTGACCACCTGACCTCCTCCACCTAATATGGATCCTTTACCAATCCACCTAATGAACTCATTGCTTAATTTGCCATGGGATTTATATAAAACCTCATTTGAACAATGCACCTAGGCAAAATGGAGGACCAGGAGTGGGCATGGAAATTGAGGTGATATTCTTTTAATTAATTTATTACAGGGAAACATGATTGAGCAAAATTTCTAGGAGGGTGAAATTTTTGCAGTGTCCAAATTGGACAAATTTTATGTCGATCTTACACATCTCAAAGGCACGAACTTGATGGCGCAGTTAGTTTCTTGATTTGAGCAGCAGATTTGGAGATGACCCAGAGGAGGGAATCTTTGAGGAATCTAGGGGGAATATAAAAGATTCCTTGAGCCCTAGATTTCCACTTTCTCAGATTTCAGAAATCTGACAATTGATTTTGCACTATTTGACACCACAAATCTGATGGTGTGTTCAGATTTTCGATTTTCTCATTCTATTTTTTGGCCAATTTTTTTAGTGGAGTGTAGGTGTCAACATTCATGTGTGGGTAGTCAATTCCATGCGATTTTACGCCGCTAAATTGAAGGTATGACCAACTTCAGCAGTTTGACATCCTTTTCTTCAGATGGCCCCTGGATGTGAAGTATCTGCAGTGCGTTCATGTACTTATTTTTCTATGCATTATGCTACACAAATCCATGTTTGATGTTTCATGTGGGATCCTGTTTCTTACTTGTCTCATGATTCTTGCTTGATGTGATGCAGAATCAGCTGTGTGATGTACCTGCTGTCATGATTTGTCATGTTTTGTTTGAGACCCCTTTGTTGTATGTTGATGGGATACTCATGTGTCGCAATTCATGTTTTCTTTGAGGTCCCTTTTCTGCCATGTTGGCAGGATGTTCATTATCATCATGCATGAGTTTGTGTCATACTGATAGGAGTCCTTTTGACTGAGAGTTCCAGTAGCGGAACATCTCTCGGAGCCACTCCTATGTGAGGGAATTTTCTTTGTATGATAGCGACATGACCTCTTATTTACATCATCGCTATTGACAACACTTAATGCAATGGCCTACACCATCTTCAAATGAGGCCCGAAGATGTAGTCCCTCCTGGACGAACTCCATTATCAATATCTTATGTTTTCATGTGCTGATGATTGTCATGTTCCTCTTCTTTACAGCATACAGATGTATCCATTTATGTTCTTTTATAAATTCAATTTAACAAATCACAAAAGTAAAAGGTCTTGGAAGGGTCCTTTGTCACACTCAGACCTCGATCATATTATTAGATGCTCCTCTCTCAAACACACGGTTTCCCTTTGTTTTCTTGTTTTATCATGCTTTCTTGTTTTTCTTGGAGTCACCTAAATTGGGGAAAATATTTGTCGACACTACTTGAAGCATGACAAGTGTTCTAGTGGCAGTGATATTTCTCCCATGGAGGCATGAACCCTCCTCTACCTAAAAAACCTTACCATTGGTGTACATTAACATTTGTATATTCTTGTTTATATGGAGATTAGGTTATAGTGAGGTAAAGCTCCTAAATGTACATAATGGAGAGTAGAAAACCACAATATACGTGATCGCTGGAGCCAATGGGAATTTGAGACATTTCGACCATGAATGAGAACGACATACTAAAAGATTAGAAGTTCATCCAACTAAAAGCTAGTAAATTTTTAAATATCTTCTAAGAATGAATAAAGAGAACTTGTAGTTAGATATTAACATATGAGTGAAAAATAGAAAATAAACATCTCTTTATTTCTTAATTAACTGGTAATATAATTCAGGGTTGATTATTTCGATAATTGTGAATACTTCAAGAAATTTGAGCTAAGACACGAACTAAGGCCCAAATAAATCAAAGGAAGGTTAGTCCCACCCTTCATTCTTTGTTTAGAAGGGAAAGGTACCCCACAAAGGGCTTAGGTTACCTTTCCTTTTATTTAATAGGTTAATGTTAAGTAGGTTGTCACTTGGTCTTTTGTCTAGTTGAATACTTTGTTTCTATTTTGTTAAGTGCTTCATAAGGGTTCATTTTTGCACTTTGACTTCGGTTCAATTTAAGGATGTTACAAGGAAGAAGTAAGTTATAAATAAAAGGAGTTGCAGATAAAAGATGGATTCAATGTTAAACAAAGAAAGGGATAAGTGAATAGTATAAAAAAACATTAAAGAGATGATAGCATAAATGAACATAATATAAATATAAGTAAAACAAGATATTGAATTATAGTGAAAAAATGAAATAGAAGAAGGGAAAATATGCATCTATAAGAAAATTAATATCTATATATATATATATATATATATATATATATATATAATTATGGTGACTTCTCTAAAAATATCACATTGCTTTGTGCGTAGAAAGATAAATGGACTGTGTTAATATTTTTGTAAATACTACATGGTTCTTGTGCATAGAAATGTAAGTTATCTATGATATTTTCGTTGAAAATACTTCAAAGATAAGTTGACTATGTTCTTGTGCATAGAGAGATAAGTTAGCTATGGTGATTTTGTGAATAGTCATGGTTTTTTAATTGCATGCACCCTCATTATTAGCATGCAAATTAACATAAATGTGGTTCGCATTGAGATATAGATAGAAAGGCATTGTTTTATAATTGCATTCATGCTCTTAATTCACATGCAGATTTCAAGTTACTATTATATAGCTAAATGTGATTTTGCATTTGGGATATGGATAAATAGGGAAGCTTTTATAAGGGTATGCATTTCAAATATAGGTAGAAAGAATGACTATTTTATATTGTTTGCATATGTTTTTACATGGCTAATCACAAGAGTGATTTTGAATTTTGAATAAATAAGTATATTTTTACCCATGGTTTTACAATAAGAATAATAACTGGAAAAAATTACCATGGTTGTACAAATATATTTCCATAGTTTTGCATCTGGATTAAATGCATTAAAAATATGGTTTTGCATATGATATGATTTTTGGATTTATTGTATGGAGTTAAATGGCTCCATTGGACCTAGTTCTTTCATTTTATATTAGTGAAAACATCTACAAATATGTCTACATGTCTCACGTTATAATGAAGGATTTATAAGTCTACACACTGGTACTTACTAAAGAGACTACAAAAAATATTTAATTTTGAAATAAAGATTCAGTCCATTTTCTTTAACAAAATGAATAAATCCCACAAACAATGTATGTTGTTGGAATAGGTGAAAACCATATTAAACAAGAAGAAAAATGGGTCATATACTTCCTTCAAGGCTGAAGTAATAGATTGAAATACTATTTTATCCATTGGAGACAAAATCGTAACAGTTGTCTTTTCATAGGAGGGCAGTTTAGGCACAAGAATTCATCTCAATGGCTATAATAAGAATAAAGCTAATAGTATTAACAGTAGGCCCAATACAAAATAAAATCACTTCATATTACCAAAAGAAAGTAGATAATAAGGACCATGTCATAATAATTAATGATTAGTTTCAATTAGTCTTTGTGGGCTTACCACCAAACTGGGGAGGTTCTTCATCTGAGGATCCAAATGGGTCTTCTAATGAGGATCCTTTATGTTTCTCCATGATGTGGGGGGGGGGGGAATAATCTTGTCCCTTTGGTAGGCCTACTAGGACAATAAATATTGGAACCCTAGAAGCAATAGAGGTGTTTGGGGGAAGACCTTAGAGGTTTGGGTGATAACTATGGAAGCTTAAGGGTACTATCATAGTAGTAATACTTTTGATAGTTCTTATAACTACCATTAGTGTTACAACTTCGCACTATACATTGTGTTATGTTGCATCAGCTTTAAAAGGAGATTATCATGCTTATCTAAAGGGATGATACTTATGTTTGTAATGATGGAAACAATATTCATGTTACATATAAGGTGATTCCATATCCTATGCAGTAAGTATCTAGTACTACATTACTCTTGTTACTCTTATCACTTGCATATATTCACTATTACATTTAAACACTATGATTGTTCTCTACTTGAATAGTAACATTGCTGATAGTTATGGAATTTCTATTAAAAATATTGAATGATCGTAATCGTTTACAATGATTCTATATGGAAACTAACGCTCCTAGGTCATATGGTAAAAATAACAGTAAACATTGTTACTTATATCAGTTGTATTGACATAATAAGGTACAAGTGTTATAAATCTTGGTTAGTGTTGGTATAGGTATGAGCAAGATATTAAGTATGATGCTTAGTATAGGTAATGATAACCATGTATGATTACTAATACGCATGGTGTTTGATCTCAGCAAGCCTATTTATCAAAGTTTCTTTTGTTTACGATATATCTATATACCTAATCAAGTATGATACTCAATTTCATATCGTGTTCATAGTAATCAGAGTTTGAATCATATCAAGAACCATAATCAATGGAATAAGTGTAAACAAGGAGATAGGGTTAGCACTACATCCTCATGGAGCTTACTAATCAGTCATATCACGTAATCTAAGGTTTACATTAACTTTAGTTTAAGTACAATGTTTTACTATACTAATCACATGGTATTCATACTTGTACAATGTGTAACTCGGATAGGGTAATAGTTAGGTATTTATAGTAATCACTCTACATAAATGAGTAAGTATGGACACCACTAATGAATAACAAGATACTAGTATTAATATATCCCTATTTCCCAACAAGGGGCAAGAGAGTATATATTCTCCATATTAGAGAAAACAAGTAATCATAGTGGTATAGTTTTCCATCACATATTTGGGAATAGTTCTCATATTGAAATCATCGTAATCAATCAACTTAAACATCCTATGAAAACATAATGGTTCCTTGTTAACTAGAATACTTGTTTCCAAATCTCTTGTGTACACTGTATAAGCATGGTGATTCCCATTCCTATATCTTGATTTGATATACAAATTAATACCTCATGTAATTATCGCCTATGTGGGTTACCGCTTAACTTGCTCACTTGTATTCCCTATGTTATAGGCCATTCTTTAATTTATACCTAGAACTAATACATTGACGCATATTAAATAGACCAACTAGTACACTTGCCACTAATTTAAATAGCTATTATATTCTGAACACTAAGCCTATAATACAACATGTGCTTATATTGAACTTGTGTACTTATGTATGACTAGTATGGTAGCCATTGATCAAGTAGCAGTAATGGGCTTAGTGAAGACATGTATATGGATACAGGGGAAATGTATGGGTTTCATACTTCAATGGAAAATTCTGTAATATACACGTAACTCATACTCATTTATCTATCTTATAAGGATAAATATGTACCTATTCAATGGGAATTACCCATTATCAAGGGTTTGAATCTCATGTTTAAATTAACACTATGCCTAAGTAATGAGTAACACATAAAAGGTTATGGTCATATAATGCATAGAATATTATGAAAGGATAATTGGTAGAAATTGAATGTTGGTGATATATATCACATTATATACTAGATGAAAAAGGTCATAATATTTATCGTTTTGATAATCATGATGCTAGAGTGTATTGACAATAGTTTTTATAGGAACGACTCATGACTTTTTCCAAAAAATGGAGCGATAGTTTCTAAACTAACCTCTTTTACAAGGATTGAAAGATAGATTTTAATTAATATTATAGCAGGAAATGAAGTCATTATGTATAATTATTGTTACTTGTATAACGAAAGATCGTCTAATATAGTTTACAACGAGTATCTTACTATGGGAAAAAATAATGCCACGAAGCCATTATGCTTGAAAAGAAAACTATTTGGTAATGTGACATCATGTTTAATGTAATGGCATCTAGTTAGCTATGATTAAATAAAAATCTATGTTTGTCTTTGTAAAATTTCAAGAATAGACAAAGGATGGAATCCCTTATTTTATTGAGTCAGAGGTGAACTCCCTCATGAAACATTTAATAAAATAAATGTTTGTTGGCTTTTCCTTTCAAGGTTTGCAGTGTATATCAATGTCCATTCATGTGCTTTCCTATTTTTTTATTTTGATGATATTTCTACCTTGGATGACCTTGAAACTTATATCATGCAATGTTTTTTTAACAAGCCTTCTTAAATGAACAATGTTAATGATGCAAAGTTATAACAAAAAAGATTATGTTAATAAGTTACATTAATGGTTATTATTTCATGAGATTAATATTCCCTTTCTATGGTTACTTCACTTAGTGATCATGATCATATCATTTAACTATGAGTTGAGGAGCATGGGATAAGTCATTTGGGAATATTACATGCTGGTAGTATTGGAAAAAACAAATAATCATGTGTATTTTGTATGAGGTATGTTGAGTAATGTTACACTAAGATCGATGGGAGTTTCTTGGAGAGTGACCCATTGGTTGGGAGGAATGTGTTATTTCATGTAGAATTTTCTAAAGGATTATTATTGGTAAGATAAGAGGTTAATTGTATTCAATATCTGTAGGGAATTGTGTTGTTTTCAGTGAAATATTATCTCTGTATGAAAACTACTTATTGTTAATTTTATGGAATCTAAAGGTTGATGATTGTTGATACTAACTAATGGGAAAATTTATAGTGAAAGTGGATTGATATTGTTCCCACATATTAAAGATAAATTCAGTAATTATCTAGCTAATTTATATGATGATTTGATGCTCTATATGTTGGGACTGATTAACCAAGGAAGTAATTCATTTAATTGTAAACATGTGTACTATCCATTGAATGACATGCAAGAAAATATTGAAGTAAAACATTGAAAGGCATGAATGCGATTCATGTAGTAGAAGATTTGAATGAATACAATTAGTGATTGTGCTAACATGGTGTACTAAGATAGATGAATTTAAACCTTAGAAAATAAGGATGCTTATGTCTAGTGGTTAAAATGTTAATTAAACATGGTATTCAGACTATTAGTATTTCTACCATCCTAATATGACAAAAATGTAGTATAAGTATCTACTAATCAATTATTAAAGGGAACATGGAACAGAAAATAGGAAAGATAAGCTAGTGTCATATACTTGATAGCATAGGCAAATGTAAGTCTGAAAACTATTATTGAGGACTAGAATTTTAGGATTCCTTATAAGACAATGTTGTAAGGCTACATTATCTATGCAACTTATGGATAGAAAGGACCTCACTTTGTATACTGTATAGTCAATAAAGAAAAATAGAGCCTAAGTTAAGTTTGATTTTGAGGGATACAGAAAGAGGAGATTTTAAAATATGGAAATCAACCTATAGGGAAAAAGTGGATTAAGGATAAATACAAAAAATATATAGACACCTAGATTTAAAAAAAATCAAGAGGAAATCCCATTAGAAAAGAATTCAAGGTCTAATTAGATAGAACTACATAAAATAATTTCTATTTCAGTACAGTTATATAAGATAGGATAGTAACGATATCTATAGCATACAAAGTTAGACCTGAAACATGGAATGAAGAATAGTTGACTATTATATAATAGGTTCAGCTAGTGTACCATACTATAGGAATCAATAAGCCTTGGATCAATGTAGCCAAGAAACCAAGGGTTGTATAAGATATAGACACACACACACATTGTTAAAACAAAATAAGGAAATTCATTTCTCATACAAGTGAAGTTGTATACATGGTAGGAGGAACACAAATTCTAGAATATCAAGCATTCAACTAATAAGGAAACCATAATCTGATACAAAACTATAAGAGTTTTATTACTTTGGATAAGACAATTAAACTAGACAATGAGTTGTTTAAACAAATAAGGTACACGAAAATGGTAGATACACCAAATATTCTCAATCCAGTATATTAATAAAATGTTTGAGTACAATACACTTGATAAGTAGAAATATCCAACTCACAAGCCATAAAAAAAGAAAAGTATAGAGGTTCGTAAGATAATATAAATTAATTCATTAAAGTAATGTCCATGCATTCCTCTTAGTGCCATAAAATAAGTACATAAGCTTTGGTCTAGGGTGTGTGAATATGCTAAAGAAGTAAGCTGTGGTTTCAACCAAACTATGGAGTGATTACAACCGGTAGGAAGAAAGATCCAAGTCGGAGTCAAAGATCTCTTCCTAGTTAAACAAAAATTTGAATAGGGTTGCCAAGAAGTCAGGCCAAGGTTACGACATACCTATGAGGAGGGACAATACAAATAAATGTTAAACATAGTAATACCTTTTTCCAAAAAAACTAGGTATAAAAGAAAGGCAAAGTGCCTTTAAGAGTTTCCCAAGGGGACAACCATCTAGGATTACCTATAGGAATAACAAGATCAATGTAAATGGTTAAGTCTCAAATCAAAACCCAGGAAAGAAAGGCAAAGAAAAAATTGTGAATGTAAGGGTAAATATTATCATAGTATAACCTTGAAGGGAACAAGATAGAGTAAAAACCATAAGGGGGTTACCAATACCTTTTAAGATTAATTAGAAGCAAAAACTCTTTCCTAGGCTTATAAATTTGGGATGCAAGGTAAATACCTTATAACATTATCATCAACAAGTCATAAAGTTATGAAACCATCTCACAAAATAGAAGAAGAGACAGATCAACGACTTCAAAATAAGCCTCTTCGAGGCAGCAACCTCCTTTACATTACACAAATGAAAAATTCTTGGATGATACAAATGAAAATTCCTCCTTTCTATATATAGTACTCTAAGGGGTCACAATATAATTAGAGCTGACATAAAAATAATAATATAAGGGAAGAAGAATAAAAATAGTGGGCTTCTATAGGTCACAATAATAACAATATGGGGACTACATGCGCACAACAATACAATAAGGGGGTTGCAGTAATGAAAATAAGGGGATACACTAGAATTATAGACCGAACATGCCCCTCTCCTTCAAAAAGTGTTGTCCTCAACTCTTGAGTAGTTTTGGAATCTTCTGTATAAAATTCTCATCCTCCCAGGCAAAAACTTCAGTGGTTAAGTTCTTACACTTAATGAGATACTCTAAAATTGATCGATTCATAGTTGTTAGGTTCTTATTTCCATGAATACTTCAGGTTCCAATACAATTTTTCCTTCCTCGTCAAGTCCTGAAAATATTTTTTGAATTGGGAGCTTGTTACCTATAGCCTTCTTTAAGCATGAAACATGGAAAACTAGGTTCACTGGGGAAGATGTAGGAAGCTCCAATTTGTATGCCATAGTAGCAATCTTTTTCAACACCTTGTAAGGACCATAGTACTTTGGTGATAATTTATTATCCTTCTTAGCTTGCTTGACGGACATTTCTTTGTATGGTTGTAGTCGTAAAAATGTTGAGTTTCCTATATCAAAAATTATTTTGTTGCAATGTTGATATGCTTGTTGTTTCATTTGATTCTACACCAAACTGAGGTTATCCTTTAAGAGTTGGATAACCTATTATTGATGCTTGATGTGATATTTCATTGCTTGAACCTTAGAATTTTCTCTTAAAGATGATGTGATGGATGGTGTATGATACGCATAAAGTGCCATAAATGGGATCATTTTTGTTGAAGCATTATACCACCATTCAACTAGAGGTAACCATTTGACCCATTATGTTTGTTTATCAAATACAAAGTAACAAATATATACTTCCAAACATCTGTTTAGTATCTCCTTTTGTCCATCTATCTTGAGAGTTTGAGGCGTGCTAATTCCTGCCAATGCACTACAAGATATGGTCAGATTCATTTCTTCCTTATCTAGGGTTGGTTCCTGGCGTATATCCTCTTCTTTCGATATTTCTTGATCCTTTTCTTCCTCCTCTTCATAATCTCTGTAAAATAATTTCTTCTCAACACACTTATGATCTTTAGTGTATTTGCTTATATCACAACTGTAACAAAACCCTTTTTCTCTTTTTTCTTCCAATTGTTGTGGTGCCAATCTTGTAGGTTGTGGAAGGTTGGGAGAAACAACACTTTCATATTTAGACTTGTGAGTGGTAGGATTCCTTGTTGCCATAATTTTTCTTTCAACTTTTCTTTCCAACTTGAATGCCTTCTCCAATGAATCAAGTTCCCGAAGACGAACCTCATGTTGAATGTTATCATTTAAGGTACCTATGAAGACATCAATCATCTCCTTCTTTGGAATATCATTTACCCTTATATTCAATTTTTAGAATTCCTCAATGTTCTCTGCCATTAAACCTTTCTCTTTGAGATTTATCCATTGGCTAAATAAGGTGTTTCTCTTTATATCCTCATAATGTGCTATCATTTCCTCCGTGAAACCTGACTAGGTGATAAGTGGTTTATGAGAACAAAGCCCCCTATACCATACAAATTGATTCAGTTCTAAAATATAAATATGTAATACGTACCTTTTGTAACAGTTTCGCATCATGTAGATAAAAATATTTCTCTATCTATAGTATCCAAGTTACCAGATCCTTACCATTAATCCTCATATCAATTTCTGTTTATTTTATGAGCTCGATATTCAAATGATCATAACTATGTAATTTTGGATCTCCAAGTGCTAGAATTTCAACCTATTGTATCCCTCTAAGTCCTCTTTCGAACCCCACAAGTCTGATCAATATTTGATTCTTCAAGAAATATTTATGCCCAATATCCCACAATTTCATGATTATAGACAGGTTCAGTAGAGCGAACTTGTGCAAAGTTTCGCAAGTCACTATTTTGACCTTCGACCCTGAAAATGACATCCAACAAACTATCATCGGTTTTCGTTCTGTCACTTTTTATGAAATTTCAATCCGATGCTCAGAGAGAAAGTTATGACAACTTTTCCAAGGTAACCTGTTTTCAATGGAATTTGGGAGCTTGTAAAGATCCTAACTTCCTTGGATCATATCTACAAAAATGTAACGAGGAAAAATGTAAAATTCATTCATGAGGTTCATCATGATTTTGGCTCAAATGAGTTTTAATTTTAGCTTCTGAAACTGTGTAAAAAAAAGCTATAGCTAAAATGCCACAATGACCTATTTGAAGCAACGAAACATTATAATCCAAAGCTCTGATACCAGATGTTATGAAACCAACTCACAAAATAGAAGAAGATATGGATCAACGACTTCAAAATAATACTCTTTGAGGGGGAAACCTCCTTTAATTACACAAATGAACAATTATTTGATGATACAAATGACAAGGCCTCCTTTCTATATATAGGACTCTAAGGGGTCACAATATAATCAGAGCTGACATAAAAATAATAATGTAAGGGAACAACAATAACAATGGTGGGATTCATCGACGCCATGGAGGAGAGGGTGTTAGAGGAACCCTCTGACCCGGAAATGGATGAATGGCCCTCGCAGCTGCCGGACCCTGGCAACTCGCGAGGTAGACTCACTCTGTATCGCCGCACTCTACATACATACTGGGTTCTGAAACACCTCCTAGCCAAGGCCATGGAGCAAGTCGTGACCGAGATGATGGAGATGGCGCAAGAAACAACGGCTGCAAAAAAGGAAGTTGCAAATGTGGAGGAGCTGGTGAGGTAGCAGAATGAGCACCTCAAGGAGATTAAAGAAATTTTGACGGAGCTGAGGAAAGACAGCAACAACAACAAAACCGGCCGAGGAAATGCAGCGAACTGAGAGGCCTGTTCTCCGTTTCTTTTTCTTTTTCGAAAGTCAATACTCTGTTTTTTTGGAACATTATCTGGCATGCCATAGCGGCAGTAGTTCATGGGGTTTGTCAAGTAGGACTGAGAAAAATCTAGTTTGGTGGGGTAAACTTGGGGAAAAAGGTATTTTTGTTGCTTTGTTGTTTGACAATGTCCAGCTTGATAACTTTATTGACTGTTGGAAGTATAGGAGCCAACAGATCTGGTTTCCCTACGGGGCAGATTGAGGCTCCTAAGTTTTGTACTTTTATAAATGTTTGTAGATAATAGAAATACTGCAGTTCACAAAAAAAAACAATGGTGGGATTCTATGGGGCACAATAATAACAATATGGGGACTACATGGGCACAAAAATATAATAAGGGGGTTTCACTAACAATAATAAGGGTCTACACTAGCAGTATAGGGACCTAACACATAAGGAAATTACCAGAAAGAAAACCCTATCCATAAACCTTATTCCATACATTTAATAAGGGTCAGAAAATTAAATCAAACCAGGGAATTTTTGATGGCCAAAAATGAACTCATCAACATTAGGGAAGGCCACCTGGTCAATCTCCCAAATTAGTCTCTTTTTTTTTATATAATGGCTCCAACAGGTTCTGTTGGGTCCAGGTACACCCTCTCTCTTCCTGTTGACTTGTGGTATTTCTATTACTGACCAACATGAAGAGAGATATCAGATCTATTCCCTTGCTAAACTCTTGTAGGAAAGTGGCCCTTAAGCTGACTTGAGGTCTCAACCAAGCCATACCTAAGATTTTCCCCTATGTTAGGGGACTTCTAAAATTGCAGTGATTAATCTAAATGCAAATATATTCTAGAATACAGGTGACAAAAAAGAAATCCTAGGTCTGTCGCGATTAGGAAGATATAGATCTAAACCCAATAGAGAGAAATGTAATTTAATGGATGGGGATTTAACATGTCTCTTTTGTGATGACTACGAAACTAATGAAATAGTTCTAATATCTAATAGTGTTATTGCAAAACATGCTTTGCTCGGAGATCTTAAAACAATAAATAATTTGCTATCAAAAGTAGGAAATAGTTCACTGAGTTCTAATAGTAATTAAATCGATTTTAGATATAATATTTTTGAGTAAATAGTTACTCAAAAATATGACTTAGGCACTTGAGAAACAAGAATATAAATAACATATTTATGATTCTATTAGACAAGATAGCTCATCTAAAAGGAAATCATTCCCATATCAACAAAAGCGCAGAATAAAGAATAGTTAACACATATATGCAATTGAAAAAATAATGAAATGTATTAACAAATAGAAGTATCTGAAATACAATAATTGAACCTAAAATCCTTCCTTTCTTTCTCAAAGAATATCCTCAACAATCTTTCCCAAAACTCATGTGATCTGCTGGTGAAGTAAAAGACTGCGATAGTGCAAGTTTTGATCCAATAACAGAGATGGGATCTTGAAAAAGCAAACCCCCAACACTGAAATCTGAGTATTTCCTCTCTACATCCAACTATGATACTCCTTAAAAAATTGTTTGTAGTTACAAAATTGTAGAGAAGGGGATCCCTTTCCTCATTCTCAAAAAATGATATTTAATAATTTACCAAAAGAGGCCAAAAATGGAGAGTTGTTAAAGAAGTTTTGGATCCATCTATTTTGGAGCTGCAAATCCTCTTATTTTCCTCTGATGGTGCAATAACAATTCACCGAGATTCATTTTCTTCATCTTCTCCAAAAAATCTCCTACAAAAAATAATCAACATTGAAATAAAATTAATTATTTTTTCACATAAAAATTAAAGTGCCAAAAATGGGAAAACAAACTCTCCAACTAAATTATAATTAAATGAATAAAATAAATAAAACTTGTTCCTCCCAATGATCTATGTAATTTTCTCTTTGTTCCAAGGAATTAGTCTTCGGATGAATTTGCTAAAGTAGAAGCTTTGGGACATGAAAATTAAAAGACAAAGCCCTAAACATTAGTTTTGGTTGCAAATTCGAAGTTTAATTTTCTATTAATTTTTATGCACAAATAATAACCAAATATGGTCATGCAACCATGGCCAGAGTCTTCTCCATAGTTTTGACTTTCCAAAGAGCCATCTTGGGCCTCATTCGACCAAGTAGAATTCAAGATATGGCTCTCCAAAGTCAATGCCTCAAAACTACCTATGTGATGGAAAATACTAGCCTAGGCAAAAAATGGGAATTTTATTAAAAATTCTAATTTTAAACCATGTTAATAAATTTAATAACAAAATAATTAAAATTAAGTAAATAATAAATATAATTATTAATATACAAATTAGGTTAGTTTTATATACGTCCACAGGGTCTTGGAAAGATGGTGATCATGTGCTTTGTTAAGGCACTCCTCGATGTGAAGTCGATGGTTTAGTTCCCCTCTATGATGATATATTGGACATGATGAGGATGTAGTACTACCAAGCTTAAAAGAAAAATTAGTTTAATATACTAATGAAATCATAATTAAAAAAATAACATTTATTTAAAATTATAAATAAATTAATTAGAATAAAAGAAATATAAATTAATTTAATAGATTAAATTACAAATTTAATTAAATTACAAAATCATTAATTAAATTAAAATGAATTGAAATTTAATTATCTAATAATTAAAATAATATTTGACTATAGTTTCTTTTAAGAATTTGTTTTCATCGGAGACTTCGCAGAATGGCATTGAGGGTTTTGGTGATCGGAGGAGCAGCATGTGCTGCTCCTGGAGCCCCTTCGTCTTCTTCCAATCCTCTTGGGGCTCTCGCAGACTCTATCTTCGGATCCTCCTCGAAAACTCAGACTCTTTTCTTCGGTCGATTAACAGCAGGTAGCCTGTGGGATCCAAGGGACCGCAACATCGTTCCTGTGTCTCAAATCTGGGACACTTGTGATTTTGGCAGAGTGTTGAACGCACCGGCCTTTATTTTTTCACGGGATGCGCAGGCCATTGCCAACATGAGGCCTAACTGGAAGGAAACCCTCGAAGCTCATTCTTTCACCGCAGATGTGGCTAGAATCCATATGGATCATAACCAGAGCGCGCAGAGCCATGGCATGGGGAGAAGAACAGAAGAAATCTGGGACGCGGCAGGGTTGAGATCTGCAGGTCCTCACACTGTTTTGGTTGTCGCAATCAAAGAAGGGGGACTGAATGTTGCAGATCTGCTCCCGCTCTCATTGGATTGTCCCAAACAATGTAGATCCAGCTTGGATGTAACCGATCTGGCCAATATTCGAGAACAGCCAGAACCCAGGCAGCAGACCGGCGGCAAAGAGCATAAATCGAGTAGAGGGTTTAAAGAACTAGACATGCAAATGGAAGAACGAACCAATACGAGGTCACATCTGGAAGATTTCCTACAGCCAGAGCACACGAAAATTAGCCGTGACACTGGTTTAGGCGGGTCAGGAACTCAGTAAAAACTCAGGCTACAGGTAACAATATTTTGTTTTCAGATTTTTATTAAAACCCCTGAGGGGAGATGTTGTTTAGTGTGGGTACATGCAGAAAGCACCATCATGCAGCTGAAACAACAAATTTGGTCTTTGACGGGCTACCCTGTTCAGATCCAACATTTGGTCAGTGGTAGGCGGTCCCTCCAGGATAGTAGAACCCTGAAAAGCTACGAGATTAGTCCAAATACAACCATTGTGTTGAACCTTAGGCTGAAAGGAGGGGCTCTGCCTCAGGGACAACCAAGCTCCTCAGGAGGAGACAAGGGGAAAAAGACAGCACCTCATCATCAACCCAAGGGAGGTTCCTCCTACAAAAACATATTATAGGGCAACAAAGATTCAGGGTCCTCTCCAGATCAATGCGGATATACACCGAGGCCATACATAGTAGATCAGCTAGGGCAAACTCCAGCCCTCAATTTTGATTCTACAGGGCTTGATGATTTCGTTAAGTCCTATGAAACGCAGGCCCTAATTTGCCGCTTTAATAGTTTTTGGCCAAAACCAATGGATCTATTTCACTGGATTTTCACCACTTGGACCATGGAATGTGATATACATTTATGCTCCAAGGGATTTTTTGCAGTTATATTTGCATCCACGGAAGACAGAGATACAATCATCAGTGCGGGGCCATGGTTTTGGGGAACATCGGGGCTGTTTATGACCCCATGGTTTCCAGATTTCGATCCAAACAAAATGACTGTATCCAAAGTGCCGGTCTTGGTCCGCCTATATAACCTTCCCCTTCACTTTCGGAGTGAAAGAGTATTGGAAGGAATTGGGAACAACATTGGGAAATATATCAAAATAGATCTGGAAAGGATTGATGAAAGGGTCCACACTTTTTCACGCATTTGTGTGGAAGTAGATCTAAGTAAAGGGCTGCCGGACAACATAAGGCTGATCTACAAACAACAAAACTAGCTACAAGCACTAGACTATGAAAACACTGCTTTCAGATGTAGGCTCTGCAGAATGACAGGACACTTGCAAAGCACATGTCCAGAAGCCAAGAAAGCAAACAGTAAAAAGAAACAGAAAGGGAAGCAGAGGAAAGGATGGCAATTTTCCCCCCCTAACTCAGAGGACGAAGAATCAGAAGCAGAAGAGGAAGATATTCCAGCAGAGAATATTGAGGTATCCCAAGGAATGGAGACTCAGAATGAAACCACATCAAACAACAAGGCTACACAGCTCCACTCAAATCAGGCAGAGAAGGCAAGCGAGGATCTGAGTATGGGAGGGACCAAATGGCAGCACCACTCAAATACCTCAGACTCAAACAAGGAAACAGCCTCACAGAAAGGAGAAAAATAGTTAGTCATAGCTTCGATCGAGCCCACTCAAGGAGAGTGGCACAAGGTCGAAAAGAAAAAGGTGAGAAAAACTTGAAGAGTGAGTTTTTTACTCACTTCTCCTTCCGACTCTTTCTCCCTTCTTCATTCTTTTCTTTATTTTTCTTCTAAATGCACGTTAGTTTTGTAACGTTGCTTGGGGTGCGAAAGCACTCGAGCCCAATGGGCAGCTTATGGAAATGCTTCAGTGCATCTGCTTGTGTAACTTTTCATTTTTTAAATAAAAGGTTATTGATTTTTCCTTTGGAAAAAAAAAATTAAAACAATATTGAGCAAAAAGAAAAAAAAAGGAAGAAAGAAGTGGATTTTTGGGTCTCCATAAGGAGTCATGTGAGCATATATAAGAGGGGAGGGATAAAGGGGGAGTAATAAGGAGGAAAAGGAGGGAAATCCTCAGAAGGAACATGGTGGGGGGTCTAGGATTTATAAGGCTCCGAGGATCTAGAAGGGTCAATAAGGGAGTGGAGTTGTAGGGTCTTTGGGAGGAAGAATGGAGAGAGATATGAAGTGAGGAGGGACAGAAGAGGAGGGCCACGTGGGAGTGGGTCCCTCCCTCCAAAAAGAACTATGTCCACTTTAAACTTGAGCTTACATCCACTTGAACTTCAACCACTAATGCATGAGTTGGGTTTTCTCAAATGATTTTTTTTAAGTCTTCAGGGAAGTACTTGTGGGTAAGTTTTCTTGACGATCATTCTAGCTCACCTACTTTTTAAATTTTTTTATTATTTAATATAAAAAATCTAAAATGTAAAATGGTTAATATTTACAATCTCGGCTACAGTGGTTTTGTAGGATGGTTAGTTAATAAAATAGTAATTAATAACCTATTTAAAATTTAATTATTTAGAAATTAAACTAAACCAATTACAATTAAGTAATTGATCAAAGTTAATAAATTAATTAAATATTAATAATTAAAATTATAAAATTAATTATATTTATAAAAAGTAAAGTAGATTGTGTACATTTTTTAGCATAGGAGGTGAAAATCACTTAAAATTTGTGAAAGCATTATTTGTAAATAGTAAATCCAAACTGAGGAAAATTAGATCCGTTGGCAAGTTGGCAAGAAATCACACTCAATGAAACAATGAAAATGAATATCCGAGGAAAATGAAAATCCCACAAAATAAACCAAGTGAGAGCATTTAAGAGGAGATATGATTGAAATTCATATAGAGGGTCCCCATTCTTATTATGAAGATAATAAGGTAAAAATGGGCATTTTTGTTCTACCACAAAAGGAACTTAGAAATTCAAGGAAACAAGTGTCAAAGGGGATAAAAGGGAAATTACGTTAAAAAAAAAAATTGTCATCAAGGAGAGGTTTATTCTTGAGTCTTCCAACAAATTTCGCACATGATAAAACTGTATACAAAGAAGAGAATATGTACAAAAATCATCAAAGAATAACATATGCTTTTTAGTGAAGTGAAAAGGGAATAACACGAGCTCTACCATGTTGAACTAGTTGATATGCCTTGTGGAGCCATATGGAGCTAAACTTAAAGCAAATTCACCATGATAGAAAAATGGGTTTTAGGAGGAAAGAAAATAGAAAGGACTTGGAACCAACTTAGTGGAACAATCCAAACCCTCAACTTGCCCAACATGTAAGGCGATCTCCCCGATAAGATGTCCCAATTAGACCTTAGACCATTTGGTGTAGGAGTCTCAATAGTGGGTCATACGATAATGCCTTTATCGCGATTTCGCACATAGCCAAGTAAGATGTCTCTATTGCTAGCAAGGGTGTGACAATTGCAGCAAACCAAGGAAGGTGCCTAAGAGGTTCAAACACATGGGGGTTGAGATGACTGTGCCACTTGGAAACCTGTGATAGCACAGAGTTAAGAAGGGAACACATGAGTAAAGGTCCATCACAACATGGAACATAAGTTAGCTAGCAATAAAAAGTGATGGTTAAACCAATATCACATTTCAGAAAGATTGATACATACATACATAGAAAATTCCATACATGCATGCGTAAGCAAACAAATACATATATCATTTAGAGTAAAGCAGATAGCATATAATACAATACAACATATGCATGAAACATGTTGGCTCTATTATATTAATGAGTGTAAGTTCGAATCATAAAATACATCCATGTCTAACCACTAGTTCCGACAGCAGAATGTTACAGCGAGAACTGCTTGCTCTTCCAAAGAGATATACTAGCTCTGCGCAATGGAGAAACTAAGGATCATTACAATATTGTCCAAGCTCTCTCCAAGATAGTCTTATCAGAAGCTTGGTTGACCGAATGAATTTGCAATGACTTATGAAGTTCTATTTATAGCAAAGGGTGGGGTGACCCTTGACATTCCCATTTGTGATAGTTCATCTACCCTCATGACTCTTCATCTACTCTATGACTATTACATCCAACTATTGACACTTGAACTTCCACTTGACAAGAAGTTACATTACAATGCACATGTGCCCATGTGAGACAAAATGGATTGAGTAAGCCATGCAAGACATCACTGAAACTCAGTCCATTGTGGTGAGACAAATTCTTTGACATGGTTATGATGGTGAAGGTTATGAGCTAATGTCAAGCTTGGTCATCTGTGATGGTGTGCATGCGCTCCATGGTGACATCTTGCTAAAGTGAATTTTTGCATCTGTTGCATCCGTGTGCATGCGTATGTCTCCTCCATCCAACTCGTCTGGTAGCATGTTCATGGTCTTCTTGGGTGCAACCAAACCTGCAACACACTAATGCATAGTGTCTGTGTTGATCTTCTAGTGTGTGTTAGCGGCCATGCACATCAACTATCATGCATGTTTAGATCAAGTCAGACTTTCTTCCTTTCTTTTCTTTAATGAGTGTGCCAAATGGGTTAGCTCATATGCGTTCACACAATGACATGCATGCTGTTGAATTCCCTTGCATGTGATCAACAACACTACTTAGCATGTCTACTCCATGCCTGCTACTGGATGGATTTATAACTTCTACGGGCACAGTTTCGTTAATAAGTGCATGTTGCATCTTTTGTTGTACCTGTTCCTGTAGCAACTCATTCTCTCGTCTATGCAACTCCTGTTCTTCCTTGACTTACTGCTTCAGTAGATGGAACTCCTTCTCTGTTCCATTTTCTATCTTCTCACAATCTTCATGTTGCACGGTCACCTCATAGCTTGAGTCTCCAAAGTTTTTTTTCTCAGAAGTGGATCTTCCTGAGCTTGCAACCTTGTTCCACCTCTATGTTGTTAACAACCATCTTCTTGAGTTCGTTGCATCCAGTATTTTGCCTTCATCTGCTATTGAAGGTGTTTCTTGCTGTGATGTTGTTGTCATCATATCTTGATGTCCTAGTCTATGCACAACTTGATGTCTTTGCGGGTAGGCAAGTTCATAAACACTTGATCGACTACATCCCCAAGTATGCTCTGAATGGCATCTTCAACTATGCTCTCCTAGAAAACATTATACCTGTGCTGCTGAGAGGCAGATGAACACCTGCGATACCTGGAGACATGGCAAGAAAATTTTCAGTCAAAAACCAAAACGATCTTGAGAACTCACTTGCAACATACCTGCGTGACTCATCATGAAGGTTTTGTAATTTATGTTGGGAGGTCGGGAGACTTACTGCCAAAAATATGCAAGGGACAGTCTAGGTTGTGAGGAGACTAACTAAGTACTGGAACTGTGTAATCCATAGTCCAGGTTGGCCTGCTAAGGACTGAAACTGCACAATGCACAATTTCAGCTAGCAATGACATGTAACCATCAAACTGCATTACATAGTTTCTGGGGCCAACAGGACACTGCCTCCAAGAGTTGCGTAATGCAAGCCTGGAGGTCAATGCCTTGCTAGACTTGTGCAATTTCTAGGGGGAAGGCAAATCCTTTGCTTCCAGAAATGCGCAGTGCTAGCCGAGCAAGGCAAGGTCTGGGCCAAGGTAGTCCAATCCAACTGACTGGTGATCGAAAACATGAGAAGTGTGAAAGCATGATGAGATAAGTGGAAAAAAGAGTGAATGATCATTCATGCAATAAACAAGTGCAGGATTCAGATAACAGGAAAGCTTGCATGTGTGTGAAGAGAGTCAACACAATGACGACCATCCATGCAAACAGTGTCATGCATGCGACAATAGTGAGATGCTAACAAAAATGGATACTATGCTAGTACAAGCTTGTATGTATAGAAAATGACAGCAAGCACTCACTAAAATCTAGCAGGCAATATTCATATGAAGTGAAACACAAATAGCAGCAAAAACACATCGCAAGACATAAAAAGCTAGCTTACCCCAAAACAGATCAGCTAAATGTGCCAACAACTCCTAGATGCAATGTGGGATGTCAGAGTTGTAAGATCGATGTGAGGAATGAGCTCTGCAGCATTCGGTTGTTGATTTTCGATAAAATTGAGGTTGCGATGCACATGCCACAAATATATGGAAAGCTACACTTGGTGGGAGGTTTCAGAAAAGATCCTTGCATGTAACCTCCAACTGCGAAAAATAAATCCCTTAAACAAAGGATTCCTTTGCATGCTACCTTGGGAGGAGTAGCCCATGCATGGAAATTAGTTTTGCTCCGTCCCGGAGGGAACCGGTCAAATCAACTGCACATGCAACAATAGTCACAGAGAAACAAGGGATTGATTTGCATGCTTCCTTGGGAGTGAGAGAAACAACCCATGCATGCAAACTGGTTTTTCTCAGTTCCAGAGGGAGCCGATCAACTCAATTGCACATGAAATAGTCTGTTCAGCTGGGAGGAAAAAAATGTCCATTTCTAGGAGGGAGATGGGTTGCTTGCCCAAAGGGATTATGCAATTTCTCGGTAGAGCAGCTAACTATTTCCCATAATTACACAATTTCTGGGTTAAGCAGCCCTGCTTGGACGAAATGCGCAATTTTCTCAGTGAATAGTGTCAGGAAGATTTGCACAATTCTGGAGCCGAAAATGCTACCAAATAGAATTGCACAATTTCTGGAGGGAAGGCTTGTTTTTTTCCAGAATTGTGCAATTTATTGAGGGAGCTACTCAACCTACAACTGGACCAATTCCAGTGAAACAACCTATGAGGCGGATGCAAGAAGCTTTAATGGACAGGTTGTCAATCTGCAAGAATATCATTGAAGCTTGTGTACATGAGAAGGCAAGACATGTTGCTCTGTAAGGTTGGTAGGGAGGCTCCAAAATGAAGCTAAGGAAAAATTTTGGAGGGTGGTTGTAGCTGCTACAATAGTTGGAGACAAACTGGTAGAACTCCAACTCTCTGAATGGACCTTCTTCATGAAAAGAAAATCTAACACCGCCGGAAGTATTGTTGAGTTCTCAGTTCATCTTGGTTTTGACTCTTACTTGATTGTAATATGTAGCATCTGCCAAGCTCATGGTTGATTGACACACATTCCAAGCCAAGTCAACAGAATTGTTTCGATTGGGCTTGAGGTGTATATTGGTGCACAAGCAGTATGGTCGTTAGAGTCTTAGTTTCATCTCTGGTGTTGCTCCACTGCTAGTAGGCCTTGACTATACCCCGGCAGAGTCATGCAGGAACACAAGCATCGCTCAGCTGCCAGTGAGCCTGGTCAGTACCCCAGCAGAGTTACTTGCATCACCTTTCTCTGTAGGAAGCCTTTCACTTCTTTTGCCTTATTTATTTTCATTTTTTCAAACCTTTTTCACCTTTTCATTTTTTCATTTTTCATCTTCATAACTATGCATAACACTTATTCATTTCAGAGGTGGAAGATGGATCCTAACTTATTGAGAGCAGGAGAGGTTGTTCCTTCAGAGAAGTATTTTATTTATACCTATGATGCCCCTATTAAGGTTTTCCCCCTCACCTTACTCTACTCTTCTGAGTTGACAAGGGTTAACCCAAAACAACCAACTAGAGTAGGTGACACTAGTTAATGTGCAAGCATTGTGTTTTCACCAAGATTCACTTTGGATAGTACGTATCTTCCATTGACATATCATGGACTGACGACAACAAGTTCTTACATAAGAGAGTGGACAACAAGTAACCAAATATTGATAGTTGTGCAAGTCCTCTTGTACTTTACCAAGCTTGTTTCAAGAGTCACACACGGTCCATGCGAAACTAACCTACGGGCATTAATAAGCAAACAAACCAAAAAGAAAATCAAGAAGAAAAAGTGAAAGCGGAAGAAAAGCAAGTAAGCAAACAAACAAGAGAGCAAAAAAACACACAAAGAAAGAAGAAAACATGCATGCAAGCAAATAGATCAAAAGAAAACACTACTCCTATTCCTAAGGTAATAGTGCGTGGGTCATCTCACGTGAAGTGATACTTCCAATGCAACCATCAGTGCATTGGTTGACCCATGTTGGTGAAGGAACGGTTTTTGAACATAGTAGTTATGCAAACTAGCAATTTTGAAAGATATAACGATGAAGATGGACACACTCCTAGCTTACAAGTGACCACAGAACAAAGATGAGTGAAAGTGCATGACATGCACTTTGTGGAGCTCCCATGGTGCTGTGATACACTGCATGTAGATGTCGAGTGTGTGCATTCTCTTGACTATGACATGCAAGTAGATGTGAGAAAGGTAGATCACTTAGGTTGTGCATATGAGCTTACTGTGTAAGATTCCTCCAATGCGTGAGCGATGGGATCATGTAGTTCGAGAGGAGGAAGAAAAATGTAGGTGTTTGGTTGACCTTCAATGCAAAGAAGAGAGTGATGAGGAGCCTTGAGTGTTTCAACAATTTCTTGGTCAGAAGTGAATCCATGCTCAGGAAAGTGAGGGCCTGACATAACCATTAGCTTGGGCTGAAGTGCCTTGACAATCTGCGGGTTTTTGACTTTGTTGATAGATAGATCATCGTAGACTAGTATCTTAGATAAATTAACAACGATTGAATCAACATCGTGATCAGATGAAGAAGTAGAGAGGTCACGACAACAAAGATCAGGAAATTCACGATTTTTTTTGGAATCCTCATGATTGATGAATCAGACAAAAGGGTATATGGGAAGAAAATATGTTCACCCTCAGTGTTCTCAGAAATCAAAGATGATAGATTGGATGAATTTCCATAGGAATATGTCCTCTCTTCATTGTAATGAGAAATTAACATCCGATGTGTACTATGAACTATTGGAAGTAGAAGCATTCAGAAATGAGTTTTCACAAGGGAAATGAGTAGTGGAGGAATCACAAGGGATGTCAAGATAAAGTGGATGAGGTGCGGTTGGAAGGGAGTCATCCTTCACCATAGGTTCTTCTTTAGATTCCTGCACATACTCATCATGAATGATCACACAAGTTGGTTGCATAACACCAACTCCGTCAACAAATTGATCCTCATTCACAATAGGTGTGGAGTCCGGAATGGAAGAACATAAGACAGTACAATTCGGAGGATCAACAGAACTCGAGGACGGAGGTTGAGCGAATGAATCCATGTGACAACCAACATGTTTGCAAGCCAAATGTGCACAAATATCAAGAGCATGTGGGGTCGGAGGATGTGACAGCTCAACAAATGTGTGTGCATGATCTCCCACATCACTCCGCAGTGGTGGAGTTGTTTGATGAGGTGAAGGCAGACAATCACTTTGTGACAGCAACTGTGCCTGCCTATGATTGTGTAGCTCTATCACTGAAGTGTGTTGAGTAGGGCTAGGATATGTGAAGAAGATACTCAAATATTCCATAAAGAATTTCCCAATAAATTTCATCTTCGAGAACGCAGTATGAAAGATTACAAAAGCATATGTAAAACTAATCAACGAATTCGTGGTGTGCTTTTCGTAATTGCATAATTTCTTGATCGAGTGATTTATGGTTAAAGTGATTGAAAGCACGGTCTATCTCTGCAACCAGATGCACACCAGTGCATTGGGTGCCCTCGAATCATGTAGATTAACAACGTGCAGGTAATGTATTCTTCAAAGATTCCATGTCTTTCGTATGAGCCTACAACGTCAACCACATGCCTAGCCAAGGTTATGTGGCCTCCACCATCATATGTTTTATGTGAAAAGTTATCCAAGATCTCTTCCGAGAATATGAATTCATTTCCATAAGACATCCACTCTGGAAGAGCAACTCCGTAGTTATTCATGATAGATATGTAGAGATTAAAAATAGATGTGAGGACTTAGCTTGTCATCTACCCTCCTTCTAGTGCCAAAATGTTGACGGTGCTAGACCTGCCAACATGTAAGGGGATGTCCTCGGTAAGAAGTCCTAGTTAGACCTCATACTGTTTAGTGTAGTAGTCTCAGCAATGGGTTATATGGTACTACCTTGACTGCGATTTCGCACATAGGAAAGTAAGATGTCTCTATTGGTAGCAAGGGTGTGACAGCTATAGCAAGCCTAGGAAGGTGCATGAGAGGTTCAAACACACATGGATTGAGATGAGTGTGCCCCTTGGAAACCTATGATTGCATGGAGTTATGAAGGGAACACATGAGCAAAGATGCATCACAACATGGAAGACAAATTAGCTATCAATACAAAGTGATGGTTAAACCAATAACACATTTCAAAAAGATTCATACATACATACACAGAAAATTCCATACATGCATGTGTAAGCAAACAAATACATATATCATTTAGAGTAAACCAGATAACATAGAATATAATACAACATATGGATGAAACATGTTGGCTCTGTTATATTAATACGTTCTAGTCATACAATACATCCATGTCTAACCACTAGTTGTGATAGTAGAACATTACAGCCACAACTACCTGCACTTCCAAAGAGATATACTAGCTCTGCGTAGTGGACAAGCCAAGGCTCATTACAATACTGTCCAAACTCTCTCCAATATAGTCTTATCGGAAGCTTGGCTGACCAAAAGCCTTTACAATGAATTACGAGGTTCTATTTATAGCAAAGGGTGGGATGACCCTTGACATTCTCCTTTGTGACAGTTCATCCACCGTCATGACTCTTCGCATACTCTATGACTGTTACATCCAAATATCGACACTTGAACTTCCACTTGGAAAGACGTTACATTACAATGCACATGTGGCCATGTGAGAAAAAATGGCTTGAGCAAGCCATGCAAGAAATCACTGACACTTGGTCCGCTGTGGTGAGACCAACTCTTTTACATGCTTGTGATGGTGAAGGTAGTGAGATGATGCCAAGCTTGGTCATCCATGATGGTGTGCATGAGCTCCATGGTGAAATCTTGCTGAAGCAAAATCTTTCCACTGTTGCATTTGGGTGCATTGGTATGGCTCGTCCATTCAACTCGTCTGCTAGCATGTGCATGGTCTTCTTGGGTTAGGACGAACAACAACACAATGATGCATTGTGTGTGCTGATCTTCCAGTGTGTGTAGGTGGTCATACGCATCAACTATCAACTCTAGGTTCAGCTCCAGTCAGACTTACTTCCTGTCTTCACCTCGGTGCATGTGCCAAATGGGTTAGATCGCATGTGTGAGCACAATGACATGCATTCTACTGAATTCCCTTGCATGCAATCAACAATGTTGCTCACCATGTCTTCTTCATGCCAACTACTGGGATGGATCTATAAAGTGTATGTGCGTACCTTCATCTGTGAGTGCATGTTGTGCCTGCTGTTGTACCTATTCCTACTGCAACTCATTCTCTCATCTATGCAACTCCTGTTCTTCCTTGAGTTACTACTTTAGCAAATGAAACTCCTTCTCTATTTTGTTCTCTTCCTTCGTGCAATCATCATGTTGCGTTGTCACTTCATAGCCTAAGTCTCCAAAGGTTTCTTTTATCACAAATGGATCTTCTTGAGCTTGCGACTTTATTCGACCTCTGTGTTGTTAACAACCTTCCTCTTGCATTTGTTGCATCCAGTATGTTGTCTTCAGCTGTTGTTGATGTTGCTTGTTGCTGTGATGTTGTTGCCATCATATCTCGATGTCCTTGTCTATGCACAAGTTGATGTCTTTGCAGGTAGTCAAGTTCATAGACACTTGATCAACTGCATCCCCAAGTGTGCCCTGAATGGTGTCTTCAACTCTACTCTCCTGGAAACCATTTTACCTATGCTGTTGAGAGACAGATCAACACCTGCAATAATTAAAGACATGGCAACGCTCATGGCAAGAAATCTGTCAGTCAAAAACCAAAACAAACTTGAGAAATGACTTGAAACATACCCATGTGACTTGTCATGAAGGTCGAGCAATTTCTGTTGGTGGATGAGGAGGTTGACTACCAAAACTGAACAAGGCATAGTTCAAGCTGTGAAGACGCTAACTATCTTCTGGAATTATGCAATGCATAGTCTAGCCTGTCCTGTTGAGGACTAAAACTACACAATGGAAAATTTCAGTCAGCAGTGACATGCAACCCAAAACTACATTATGTAGTTTTTGGCACCAATAGGAAGCTTCCTCCAAGAGTTGCATAATGCAAGCCTAGAGGTCAGTGCCTAGCTAGGCACGGTCCGGGCCAAGGTAGCCCAGTCTGACCGATAAGTGATTGAAAACATGAGAAGTGTGAAAGCATGATGGGATGAGTACAAATAGGAGTGAATGATTGTTCATGCAAACAACAAGTGTAGGATTTGGAAAATGGGAAAGCATGCATGTGTGTGAAGTGAGTTGCTGCAATGCTGACCGTCCATGCAAAACAATGTCATGCATGCGAGAATAGCGAGATGTTAATGGAAACTGAAACGATGCTAGTACAAGCCAGTATGTATCAAAATGACAACACACACTTACTAAAATCAAGCAGACAACGTTCATATGAAGCGAAACACAAAAACTGCCAGAAACGTAGCGCAAGACATGAACAACAGGCTTACCCCAAAAGAGCTGAAGTGAATGTGTCGATGACTCCTATATGCAATGTGGGATGTCAGAGATGAAAGATCGATGTGAGAAATGAGCTCTGTAGCATCTGGCTGATGAGTTTCTATAAAATCAAGGTTGTGACGCACATGCCACAAATCTAGGGAAAGTGACACTTGGTGGGAGGTTTCTAAAATGATCCTTGCATGTAACCTCCAACTAGTAAAAATATATCCCTTAAGAAAGGGATTCCTTTGCACGCTACCTTGGAATGAGCATCCCATGCATGCAAATTGGTTTTTCTCGGTCCCGGAGGGAGTCAATCAAGTCAACTACACATGCAACAGTCTACTTAGCTGGGAGGAAAAAATTATGCATTTCTGGGAAGGAGATGGGTTGCATGCCCAAAGGGATTATGTAATTTTTGGGTAGAGTAACTCGCTGCTGCCCATAATTGTACAATTTATAGGTTTAGTAGCCCTCCTGGGACAAAATGAGCAATTTTCTCTGTGAACAATGACAGGTAGATTTGCGCAATTCTGGAGCCCATTAGGCTACCAGACAGAATTGCGCAATTTATAGAGGGAAGGATGGTTGTCATCTAGAATTGCATAATTTCTTGAGGGAGCTGCTCAGCCTACAACTAGACCAAGTCTGGTGAAACAACCCATGAGGGGGATGCAACAAGCTTTGATGGATAGGGTGACAATATGTAAGAAAATCACAGAAGCTTGTGTATTTGACAAGGCAAGACATGCTACTGTGAAAGGTTGGTAGGGAGGCTACAAAATGAAGCTAAGGAAAAATTTTGGAGGGTGGTTGTAGCCACTACAACAAAAATCTAGCCAAAGTTTGAAGGTTAGTATAACAGTTCCATCATTATGGTAGAAAAAAAAAAAAAAAAAAAAACAAAACTAGAATGCAAATAAAATCCTCAATGTAAACTTCAACACTCACCATATACCAGTTTGCTCGAAACCCAAAATCCTAAGGAAAAAGATACAACCTTTGTATAGAAGAAAATAAGTAACACATGAATGATAGAGGAACTATAAGGGATAATTTTGAATCCTTTCCCCCCATAGAGGTAGAGTTGTTGGTGGCCAAGAATACAACTGACCAAATAAAATGATAAAATGGTAGTATACCCAAGAAAAAGTCAACAAATAATGGAACCATCTTTAAATTGTTGCAAATAATCCCCACCATTAAAATTGAATGAAAAATGAATGAGTTAAAGTGGGACATGACAAGGATGCCACATTTCTTAGTTCACGTGAGTGCTAGGGAGGGAGCCCCCATTTGGAAAGCCATTAGAACCCAAACATAAATATAAAGTATAAATACATGATGTATGTCAATACGTTAGACCAAAATGTGAATGTAATGTATGAAACTAGGGTGTATAGTTGCTAAAATCCAAGAATAAGTGTGAATATATTATACAAGGACCTAAGCACTAATGGTAAAGTTATTGGATTTATTGATAAGGCTATAAAATATAATTTAATGTAATGTTATTGTAGGTTAAGATATAACCAATTAATATGTGAGATCAAAGTGGATACACAATGTATGGCTCAAGTTAATTAACTAGAAGACCATGTGGGAACAATTTCCCCTAGTGCAAAGTGACATTAATAACCACTGAGAACCCTATTTAAGGGAAGAGCATAAATATACGAGATGTATGCACTTGATAACATCAAAAATTATATTAAGGACTCTTCATTGACCATATATAGAGCAAGAATTATTTACATTATTATGAGCCTAGATCCATATTAGCTCTGAATCTATTGAGTGCCAAGAGGGATCAAATATATTTTCACTTTAAAAGAGGTTTGTATCTCAAAATGTTTGACCCCTCTCGACAATTGGTAGATACAGAGTTAAGATGGATCTAGGCTAGTTTTTAAACATATTATAATTTATAGTTTTTATTTCATGTCTCAAATAATGTTGAAATTTCTAGAAATTAAACTTGTAAATTAATAAAAAAAATTATTATCGTAAATTTAATTTGGCTAGTCTAACTAATAGAGTAAATTATTTTTTGGCTAGAATCTCACAATACAATTCTAGAAATATTGTCAATTCTTGTTGTTTAAAATACATGATTGAATGCATAAATGGGTTATGCACCTAAAAAACCCCTCATATTTGCGAATTAAAAACATAAAAATAATCTTTTCAAAAATTTGTACTATATTTGGAATAAAATTGACCAAAAAGAATTCTTTGAATAGAACCATTTCATCTATTAATATATTTATTTATCGTTTTAAATTTCACTTATAAATTGAGATGGACATTTTCATATATATTATTTACTATAGTTATTATTAAAGCATTCAATTAGTCTCTCATATACAAATATATGCAACTATTAAATGACTAATATATATAGTTATATTTTATATTAATTATTTTAATGGATCACACACATAATTTGTATAATAAATGTATTACTATGTTAATTTTTGATGGTCAAATTTAACTACCCTACATTAGTATTAGTTAGTTTTTATTAATCATAATTAGTTTTGAAAGTATTATTAAATTATGAATTTTTAATTTCTATTAAACTAAATATTATATATAAATGTCACTTGAGTCTATAACTTATTAAACATTCATTTTTAGTCACTCGATTTGATTGTGATAAATAGATTTGAGAAAAGTGTTGCCCATGGTTTAGTTATAGTTGATGGTTTTGTAGTTTATATTTATCCAATTTATTCATTTTGTTTGTTAAATTTTGTTTTATAAATTAAGATAAGTGAGAGAGATCATTGCGAAATTATTTAACATTTAAAATTTTATATTTATAGATGTTTTAAATTGAATTAAACATATAAGTTAACATTAATTTTGTGTTATATATATATATATATATATATATATATATATATATATATATATATATATATATATATATATATTGCCGACATTTAAATTGTTGACAAACCTTCTTGCATTACACATACACATCTCCCCTATGTTTGGATGTAGAGCGCCTCTCAGTGCAACAAAGAGAATATTTTTTTGTTGAGTCAAGTGGGTTACCTTACATGTGATATTAGAGTTGTAAGCTTCAATATTGAGGCCTATGGGCCAACCCACATCTAGTAATGAACACAAAATTAAGAAGTAATGAAAAAGACAATTATGGAAAAAACATGTGCTGACCTCCTAATGAATGTGAGAAAATATAGGTGTAGCTATGATTAAAGAAAACAATAAAAGTTTGCTGAAAGTCAATGGTGAGCAAGAAAGTCTCATAAAAAACTAAACTAATAAGAAAACAAATGTTGAGTATGAAAGGCTCATCAAAACCTTATTTGATAGGCCTCATCACAACAAAAGTTGAACATCTATAAGCAAAATATTGAGGCTTATGTGTCAATCATTAGTAAAATTGAACATATTAAATGTCATCTTACATGAAAGCGAAAAAATAAATTTTTGGTGTGTTACACAACAAGGGCAGAGATAAGTAATGTGTATTGTGTTGTGCTTAATTGATGTATTTTAATTAGTACAAGAGTATTGTACTATGAGTGATTGATGTGATTTTATTAAGTGGATTAAGCTTTTCAGATTAGTAACTGATTGTTGTCAATATACCCATACCTATAGAAATAGGTATGTTGGGCATCCAAGAGAGCAAGTAGTTTCCTGATAAATCAATTGACTAATATACATGTTATAACTATCAAACTCTACTCTATGATTGTTTTTATTCAAGAGGACAAAGAAGACAATAATCTATGATATGGAGAAGATCACTTACACAACCCAACCCAAGAAATGCATACATGTATAGATATTTCGGATGAAAATTATAGATTCACTTATCCTACTCTGTCAAAGGGTTAGTTGCAGTAGATGGATATGTTTAGGACATAAGTTGGAATGTGTACATATTAAATTATGCTTGAAAATCTTGAAATTACCTATATTCTTGTTAGTGTAGTGTTGTAGGATGTTGTAATATCTTTGTAACTTACACAAAAGAACCTATGGCACATAACTTTTATGGTTGATAAGCATAAATATGTTATATTAGACAACTTCTAGAGTCTATCTAGAATGAAGAGGGGGAAACTTATGAGGGTAATCTTAGTATTAAAATGTCAAATACCCAATCTTTACCCTAAAAACTCTTGGAGAGTAGTTATAGAACTTTATGGATATAGGTAGTATAAAACTAACTCATCATAGAAAGCTCGTTTAAAAAGGGATTGCAAGGACTATATTTGATCGAATGGCTTAGAGAGAAGAAAGAAATAAGGAAATAAAAGGTGATGGAAATGTTAATGTTAAATAAAACATTATTGATTCCAATGGAAGAGTAATTGTGTATGTCCATGACTAAGGAGCAATAAGAGGTAAGCCATAAAGGGACAAGATTTATATCAATGCTATGAAACCCAGAGAGTTTGTAAAATCAAACATAGATAATATAACAATTAGCAGAATTAAGTTCAAGATGTTTGAGAACAACCATGGAACTAGCACAAATTTACAAGAGTTCATGCTTATATTATAATAATAATAATAATATCCATTTTTAAGGTCATAGCCAAGCCAAACACCAAATTGGTGTATGAGACCCCCTTGTTTGTGGGACAAGGGACCCACCTCCACGCAGCGATTTGACTGCTAAGTCTACGAAGGCATACATATTCTACCCCCCTCTAGTTTTGAACCTGTGACCTCTTAGGAGGAAGCATATGCTCTTAACCATTAGGCCCACTCAAGCTGTATGGAACTAAGAACCATCAAACCATATATACCAAGAAGGTTTCAAAACCTTCACTATGGATAATCTAGTCTAAGATCTATGGTTGAATTGAAGGAAAACATAGACTATATACAAATTAAAAAAATGTAGACAAGATACTATTAAGGTATGTATATACGAATAGGAAATGTTCTTAGAAGAGGAATTGAGAACATTGTATAATACAAAGTAATTATAAAACAAGACATGATGTACTAAAAACAAGTCAGCCTAAGCATATGCAATCGTAGCATTTGTTACAACTTTTTTGTACATAAAATGCATCTATATCAAGGAAAAAACATATATTAGAAACATAACTCAAGTATGAGTATGTTAAATGCTATAAATTATGGCTATAAATAAACTGCTATGGCTATCATGAGTAGGCCTCGGTCTTCATAAATGATAAGACCTATACAAGAATTAATGATAATTAAGAAATATTATTACCTAGAAAACTAGTATACACTTCTTGAAGTTTCAAGGGAATGCTTTTTTTACCTCCTTGACTGAGGAATCTCAAAGATTGATTTCGTTGTAGTTTAAATTTTTAAGTTCAGATACCTAAATAATCTAAGAATTGTGGCACACAATATGGCCGGTGATATTTTCAAGAAAAAGAAACATGATAAAACAAGTAATTATGTGATATAGAAGAATTATCAATTTCAAATTCTTGTCCAAAACCATCCGAGTGTTGGTAAGCTAGGATAAAATATAACAATATTTCATGATTGAGGGGAAATTAGTATCAAAAATAAAAAAGCAAATAAATAATTTTGAGACTCTAAAACGAAAAATGAAAATGATATTGGCATTAGTTACTCCAAGAAACTGAAAAATCATGAAAGAATTTAGGAATAATGTGCAAATACTTACAAAATAACATCTTTACGCCAAATTTCGTAAGTTTGAATCTAGTCAAGGTCAGACTCAATATCGAGAATATGTAATTCCCAGAGAAGGAATTTCAATGGACCATGAAAAGTCCAAAACAATCCTTGATTGACATCTACCTAAGAGATGTAATGGACATCAGACATTTATGGGATTACTGATTATTATTGTAGATTCATTAAACATTTCACTAATTGGATTATTTTATAACATATTCACAAAATAAAAGAGTCAATTTTACCTAAACTAAAAATGAAAAAGAAAAGAAAGTTGGCTGAAATGGTTGTCAATTGTAACCCGTGTACCTAAATATTGATTGAGTTGACGTAACAGGATAAAGAAGAAGGATGTTGATTAGATTCCCCGGGGTAGCCCAAAGAGATTACAAAATCTTATGGATTAGTGGTGCTACCATAACTATGAGGGGAAATATCTTCACCTAGCTCTTGCTAGTTTAAAGTATTATCTTTAAAAGTCTGAGATGATGTCATAAGCTAATGAATGATAACATAGGCGTGATAACAAAAGAATGCATAATATGAAATAGTGCATATATGCATGCTCAGTAAATAGATATCAATTGATGAGATGGCAATTACATACAATAACGAATGTCCATGCATAAGACTCTAAGGAGTATCTTTTCCTAACATGATTTAGATGACTAATAGCAAGATAACAACAAACTTGGGACACTAAGGGAATTATTCCATATAGTCTTAAGGAATGAAGGCTATCGAAAATAAGTTTTTTATGAGAGAATGACACAAGTGACACCTGTCGATATGCATGCTACTAGTGCATTAGGAAGATAGTGACACCATTCAGTGTTATTCTACATATAAGTTTTCTAAAAATTTATTTATTATGGCTTTCAACTATAGGCACATTTCAAATATTGTTGAATGCATAATATGAGTATATACTTATGAGATTACAAGAAATAATGAACATTTTTAAGACAATTATACTAACAGAATGTGTGTTAAGATAGTTGATAGGCACAAGAGTGCAAGGGGAAAAGACCTGAAGGTTGTTGCATGAAAGAAAAAATAAGCATGTAACCCCTATCAACAACCATGAAATGCATAAATAAATGAAAACTTTTTTGGGTGTGGAGCTTGATTATCTTCTTGATTGAGAGGTCTCATCCATGTTGGACCCGAGTTCCTAAATGGGGTGGCAATGCTTCCCATATGATAGTCGTCCCCCCCCCAGCCCCGCCTTGGCTAGGGGTTTGGTGGCAGCGCTTTCGAAGCTAAAAATATATGAAAATTTCCTTATAAAATATTGTAATTTCATAGTCAATCTAGGTCATTCATTAGGAGGATGATCTGACGGTAGAAGTTATGTTAAATTAGGGTTTTTTGCCCTAGAAAGAAACCCTTGGTTTATATGATGGAATTGTATTACAACTATGTATTATTATTCCAAGTGAGAGAGAGAGAGGAGGCTGTGTGAGAGCGAAGAGGAAATTACAAAAAATATGTTGTATGTTGTATCTATTCATTTTTCTTAATAATATGAAAGGAAGGATTGGTTATTCCCCATGGATGTAGCCCAAATTGGGTGAACCATGTATATTTGTGTATCTCTTGTTTTATGCATTTATGTATTTGTGTTTTTGCAATATTTTATGTATTTTATTTCTGTGTTAGTTAATTTCTAACAAACTCAAGGAAGCGAGTTGTGGGATATTAATGGATGAAGTGTTGAGAGAATGCTTGCATGTCATGATGCTCTTTCTTTATCCTTTTGTTGCAATTGTTGTTTCTTTGTTTTTTTCTTTCTTCTTTCCTTCTTGGTTAGTCTTGGTGGTTTGTTAGGTGCCAAAAAGGATGGAAAAGGACCTCTAGGTGGGGAGCTAAATAAGAAAACAACTAGAAGTGAAAGGCCCTAGTTGAACCCTATGCCTAAGATAAATGGTTGTAATGGGGATATAAGAAAGTTACAAAACAATTAATGAGGACCTAGTTGATTCCAGTTGAACATAATAGGCAACGATATAGCAACCATGAAATGGCATAAAAAGGAAGTTGTCCTAAAATTCAATCATGCATGAATTATGCATATTTGATATTGTTTGGTGTGATAGGTCATCAATTGTAATCCATCATATGTGGTAAGGTAAGTGATTGGTCCTTTAAAATTTTATAATTCTGGTGTAAATGGTTTAAAAATGGAATTGGTATTTCCATGTTTAGAATTACACAATGAAGTCATTTAATGGGGTCCATGTCACTTGGAATATCCATTGGGTAAATGTGCAAGTGACTTATTGTTGTTAGCTACCATTGTTGATGTGTTTACACTAATGTTGCTAGCCCTTGTCAAGTGCATGAATGAAAATTGACGTCGATTGTTTACTATGGATGAGAACATGCTGGAATTGAATGTGAACTTTAGACATGAATGAAATTTACTATGAAATTGGTCCATAGCTCAAATTAATAACAAATGAAAGAACTGTAGCCATAAGGAGGCCATCTTGGAGATGAAAGAGAAGATGTGGGACACATTTCCTTCACTTTTTCAAGAGTGATGAAAAATGAGGAAACATCAAGGATGATGTCTAATTCAAGGTGGGGGAAGATGTGATATCCTTGGTGCAATTTCTTTTGCAGATTATTATTTTATATTTTTTTAATATATTGAAGTGGAAATGTTGGATGTGGGGCCAAGACTAAGTCAAATAAACTTATGTAAATAAATTTTACATTAATAAATAAATGTTTATTTTCTCTTGGAAATGATATAGAAAATAACATGTGAGTACTTTGGTGTTCCTTGTTGTCTAATAATATTTTAAGTGGTTAAGTCCAAGTGGTGGACAAAAAAGAGGAAAGTGATAAAGGTCATAGTTTTCACCTTCCCAAATTCTCACAAAATTCTTGAGATAAAGACCACGACTAGGAAACAACATAACTGTAGATAAATGTTATGTTGGGTAGAAAGACAAGCTTGGCTAGAGAGAAATGCTAATCTAGGTGAAAAAATAATAAATGACATAATTCGGAAGAAATGTTATGTTGGATAAGCATAGTCGAAGAGAATGGCATGCTTAAAAAAGTAAAAGGAAATAGATTTTCCTAATTTGAAAATCCTAGGTAAAGAAAAATGTGGGCATACCTTAAAAGCAAGATGTTGCTAGGTATTAGTGTCAGTATTTGCAGCCTTCCTCCAGTGATCAAAAATGCTCTTACACAAGTGATTTTAAGGTGTTAAGGTCAAATTTTATCATTTCAATTTTCAGTGAGTCTTCAAGTAAAATTTGGTTACTAGGCATTAGGTCTAGGGTGTGATTTTACCCTTGTCAACATTGTCAAAATGATGTTCCATGTCACCATTCAACTGAGTCTACCATCATTTAGAGTGTTTTCATCGTCATGTCAAGTTCCATTGGGTCATTTCACACCTTGTTCGTGCTTCAGTTGTGCCTAGGCAAGGTTCATTTCCCTCTCCTAGGGTTTTGAAGCTAATTCCTCTTGGATGGTCAAATCATCGGAAAATCTTGTATAATAATGTTCATACACCTTCCCCTATCCTTAAAATACCTTATCAAACACTTGACATCACTGAGATCCCCCAAATTCCTCATTTTCGCACAAACCCTAGTTTCTTGCTACAACCTGGCAATTTTCTATGGTTGGGCTTGTGTTTTGCCTTTTTGGACCCCTTCCCCTCACTCAATTTCTGAGATTCCACTTTCCCCTACTTCCTAACATACCTCCATACTTCCCAAAATTTCCTAAAGTATTTATAAGCTCCCTATCCCCTTCATTTCGCTTCATTTCGGCAAATCCCTTGTCCCACACATCAGGATATGTTTCACTCAAATGATGTTTCTGAGCAATGAAAGATGAATTTGGGAAAAATGAGAGAGGATTTTGTCCATAATAGGCCAAGGAAGAAAAACCTCCTTCACCTTTTACACAAGTGTTATGGTTTTGAGGAAATTTCAAAAATACAGTTGCCTTGGGAGAATTGATGCACCTGTGGAGCGACCTCAGGAAAATCAAATTTTCTTCTAGCGCGGTTGGAAAAATGACTTGCTTTATGATCTAAATGATAACTTGAGACACGTATCTTTCCAATGAGCTATCATGAGCTCAATTTGGAGTTGAGGAAGGCATTTAAAAGTTGACTGTAACATCACTCTGCCTTTAGGCAGCCTCATTTGGCACAGTTCGCCTAGTCTTGGGAGATTTGATTTTTGACAGGGAAAATTAACTCCAAATTGCAAAATTCTAGTTGGGATGGAAAGTATACAGGACAGGATTTCCAATGAGCTATCACGAGCTTAATTTGAGATTGAGGAAGGCATTCAAAAGTTGACTGCAACAGCACTCTGCCTTGAGGCAGCCTCATTTGGCACAGTTCGACCAGTCTTGGGAGATTTGATTTTTGACAGAGCAAATGAACTCCAAATCGAAAAATTCTAGTTGGGTTGGAAGGTAGACTCAAATACCTTTCGAAAAAGCTATCCTGTGATGCACAGGACAAGGAGCGCGATGGTTTTATAAATATTTTCACTCCATATGGTCAGTTATACAAGTGGCAAAGGAAGGCAAAGGGTCACCCAAGCCATGTGTCATGTTTTTGGTGCTGCACCTGTAGTTGATGCTTGGCTCCCCACCTTCATTTTGTGACCCTTGGGAATTCTATCTCTTCATGGCACATTCTATATATTGTATGCAAACCATTTTCAAAGCAATTTTTTTTGGTTGGTTGGCTTGTAACTTCTGGGAGACTGTGGGAAAGAAACTTTGTTTCTGCATTGTATATTTTTACAGAGAGTTAATGAAAGGCAGCGGCTCTGTTTCATGAGATTCCTGTGCTTGTGAGTGTAGCAAGTGTGTCTCTTATGTTTCATATGTATCTTGTTATGTTCCATATTTCATTTCATATTCATTTCTGGTGAAATTGTTCGAATGAGATTAGGTAGAATTCAATTTTATTGCTCTACCTGTGGGAAAATTTCATGTATAGTGTTCATTCTTCTGTTGAAAAGGATTCATGTAGTCCATGTCTTTTTCACCTTCTTAATCAATCTCTCCATTCCACCATATCTTAAAACTAAAATTGCTATGCTTTCCGCCTAACTTGCCTCACGAAATAATATGTCCCTTTATGTTAAGTTCTCTGTTCATTGAGGTCCAGTGGTCCCATAACATCCTAGAAACACAGTCATTCATAAAAATCCCTCCTTATGTTCATTTTCACTTACTAGCCTAAGATAAATTGTTCGTCGGAAAGTCATCTCAGTCCTTTTCGTTCATCTATTCACTGAGTGTGACTCGGAGATAGCCCTCTCTTGTTCTGGTAGGGCTAGCTACGAGACTGAGTGTGGTTTGTGGTTACCCTGAATTTTGCCTTCTTTCAGCTTGAGGCGGATTTAGGTGCTAACATAGTGGCGACTGCGTTGGGGAAAAAAATGGTTTTCTTGTAGATTGTCTTGCCCCAGGACATATCTCAAGTTCAGATATGATGTTGATGGTGAACAACGATCAGACATAAGAAGATGGCTGAAATCATTCACCTGGCGACTCCTTTCGCTGAAGAATCCAACAACCGGTGCTTCATGGTGACTCCACTGCAAAGAGGTCAGTAGCTTTGAGATTTTTTAAAATGGAGCGGCTTGCAAGAAGATACGCTCCCATGAGCCGAGATCACATCCCAGGATTCCCAAATAAAATTCCGAAGGTAGATTGGTCAAGGAATCTGCTTATGTTTAAAGATGATGGTAAGAAGGACGCTACTTCACATCTAGTTCTATTTCACATGCATATTCGCAAGATGAAGGTTGATTTTCCTGAAGATTTCTTAATGAAGATGTTCATGGCCACTCTTGAAGGTGAAGCCCAATCTTGGTATGAAAATTTTCCCGCTGCTTGTATTTACTATCTAAAGGATTTTCATGCCATGTTCATTGAAAGATATAAAGACTCTTATCCATCATTGAATCTAGTTCATGATTGTTGCAAGCATGCTTATGGTTTTATTGAGAGCCTTGAAAAATATTATGAGGATGATAATTTTGTGGATGATGAAATCATGGAAGCCCTGTATGAAAATCCCTTTCAGCAGTGTAAAGACGATCAGGAAACTTTGCAGCAGAATCAAGATCTTTGTACGGTGGAAAATGAAGGAATTTTGCATCTTGACAGTCAACATGAATTACATGAAATAGATCATCAGGTTGGAGAGTTCCATATGGCTGAAAGTGATGAAAGAAAAAGTGTCATTTCAGATTGGTCCATAGAAGAAGACAAAGTTTTGGGTCCAAATGTTCTCATGTCATCAGAACAAAGCCTTCATGAAGAGGTAATCCAGTTAGTTCATAAACAACCATATGAGATCTGCAGTTAAGTAAGTGAAAAGCTTTCTTTGGATGAATTTATGGTAGATGATAAAAATGTTAATGTCGAGTTTCAAGAATCATCCGAAGTTGCTTTTCTCATGATTGATGAATGTGATGAATGTAATGAGAATATGGTTGTCATATCATGTCAAGATGATCAGAAATGTATTCAGACTATAGCCGACCAGACCATTATGGATTCCATTTCAGATTCTTCCTCATATGTTTCATGTTTTGAAGTGTTCTTTGAAGGGGAAATCCACTCATTTGCTTGTTCAAAAATTTTTGAGGACCAGGAACATACTTTTTCTGAAGTACATTATGAAGGAAGATCAGAATCAAAAGAAAAATACATCTTGTTTCTTCGGCAGGAGGTAAATATTCATGTTTTTCATGATCAATGGAAAATTTGTTGCAGACAGCAGTGAAGGTGATTATTGCAGTATTCAGTGATGAAGGAGATCATGGCAAATTATGTTTTTCGATGCCCAGTTACCAATATCAATTGTTGACCAGAATATCTGATCGGAAGAATGAGTCAAGAAGCCATCTTCTTGATTGGTTACATTGGCAGTTTGATATAGTTTGATGATATATAGTCTTGTAAGAAATAAAGGTGGTCATGCTCTACCACCAAGCTTTAAGTTTTAAGTTGAGAGTCAAGTTTTCTTTAGTCATGTCAGTTTGCATTGAGTCAATTTGAGTCAAGTTTCAGTCAATAAATTGAGTCATCTTGGTTTGTCGAAATAATGGACTCCATAGCCCAATGGACAAAAGGCATTGTCTGGCTCTTGCAGAGATCTTCTATTCTTGCCACCTCCAAGGAGCTACCATCCCCCATTGGAGCCAATGTTAGTGTCAGTATTTGCAGCCTTCCTCCAGTGATCAAAAATGCTCTTACACAAGTGATTTTAAGGTGTCAAGGTCAAATTTTATCATTTCAGTGAGTCTTCAAGCAAAATTTGGTGACTAGGCATTAGGTCTAGGGTGTGATTTTACCCTTGTCAACGTTGTCCAAATGATGTTCCATGTCACCATTCATCTGTGTCTACCATCATTCAGAGGTTTGTCATCATCATGTTAAGTTCCATTGGGTCATTTCACACCTTATTCGTGCTTCAGTTGCGCCTAGGCAAGGTTCATTTCCCTCTTCTAGGGTTTTGAAGCTAATTTCTCTTGGATGGTAAAATCATCGGAAAAGCTTGTATAATGATGTTCATCACCTTCCCCTATCCTTAAAATACTTTATCAAACACTTCCCATCACTGAAATCCCCCAAATTCCTCATTTTTGCACAAACCCTAGTTTCTTGCTACAACCTGGCAATTTTCTATGGTTGGGCCTGTGTTTTGCCTTTTTGGACCCCTTCCCCTCACTCAATTTTTGATATTCCACTTTCACTTACTTCCTAACATCCCTCCATACTTTCCAAAATTTCCTCAAGAATTTAGCGGCTCCCTATCCCCTTCATTTCGCTTCATTTTGGCAAATCCCTTGTCCCACACATCGGGATATGTTTCACTCAAATAATGTTTCTGAACAATAAAAGATGAATTTGGAAAACCTGAGAGAGGTTTTTGTCCATAATAGACCAAGGAAGAAAAACCTCCTTCATGTTTTACACAGGTGTTATGGTTTTGAGTAAATGTCAAAAATACAGTTTCCTTGGGAGAATTGATGCACCTCTGGAGCGACCTCAGGAAAATCAAGTTTTCTCCTAGCTCGGTTGGCAAAATGACTTGGTTGATGATTCAAATGATAACTAGAAAGAATTATTTTTCCAATGAGCTATCATGAGATCAATTTTGAGTTGAGGAAGGCATTCAAAAGTTGACTATAACAGCACTCTGCCTTTAGGCAGCCTCATTTGGCACAGTTCGACTAGTCTTGGGAGATTTGATTTTTGACAAGGAAAATAACCTCCAAATTGCAAAATTATAGTTGGGATGGAAATTATACATGACATGCTTTCCAATGCACTATCACGAGCTTACTTTGAGATTGAGGAAGGCATTCAAAAGTTGACCGCAACAGCACTCTACCTTGAGCCAGCCTCATTTGGCACAATTCGACCAGTCTTGGGAGATTTGCTTTTTGACAGAGCAAATGAACTCCAAATCAAAAAATCCGGGTTGGGATGGAAGGTAGACTCAGTGCCCTCTCCAAAAAGCTATTGTATGTTCAATTTGGAGATCAGGAAGGCCTCCGAACGTCACATGGAAAGGAGCATGACGCACAGGAGGAGGAGCGCAACGGTTTTATAAATATTTTCACTCCATATGGTCAGTTATACAAGTGGCAAAGGAAGGCAAAGGGTCACCCAAGCCATGTGTCATGTTTTTGGTGCTACACCTGTAGCTGATGCTTGGCTCTCCACCTTCATTTTGTGACCCTTGGGCATTCTATCTCTTCATGGCACATTCTATATATTGTATGCAAACCATTTGCAAAGCAATTTTTTTTGGTTGGCTGGCTTGCAACTTCTGGGAGACCGTGGGAAAGAAACTTTGTTTCTACATTGTGTATTTTTACAGAGAATTAATGAAAGGCAGTGGCTTTGTTTCATGAGATTCCTATCGTTGTGAGTGTAGCAAGTGTTTCTCTTATGTTTCATATCTATCTTGTTATGTTCCATATTTCATTTCATATTCATTTCTGGTGAAATTTTTCGAATGAGATTAGGTAGAATTCAATTTTATTGCTCTACCTATGGGAAAATTTCATGTACAGTGTTCATTCTTCTGTTGAAAAGGATTCATGTTGTCCATGCCCTTTTCACCTTCTTGATCAATCTCTCCATTCCGCCATATCTTAAAACTAAAATTGCTATGCTTTCCGCCTACCTTGCCTCATGAAATAATCTGTCCCTTCATGTTAAGTTCTCTGCTCATTGAGGTCCAGTGGTCCCATAACATCCCAGAAACACAATCATTCATAAAAATACCTCCTTATGTTCATTTTCACTTACTAGCCTAAGATAAATTGTTCGTTGGAAAGTCATCTCATTCCTTTTTGTTCATCTATTCACTGAGTGTGACTCGGAGAGAGCCCTCTCCTGTTCTGGTAGGGCTAGCTACTAGACTGAGCGTGGTTTGTGGTTACCCTGAATTTTGCCTTCTTTCAGCCTGAGGCAGATTTAGGTGCTAACACTAGGAAAATTATGTTGTGAAGAAAACAATAATATTGCTAAGTGAAAATAGTTTGCACAAGTTTTTTGGTTGGGGAGAAATTAGTTAGGAAGAAAGGAGCCTAATTTCAAGAGGATTTTCTCAGAGAGTGTCCCCTTGGTTGGGAGAAATTTTCTATTTCCTATAGCATTTTCCAAAGGATTATTGTTGGTGAGGTAAGTTGTTAATTATATTTAAGATAAGTAAGCAATTGTGTTGTTTTTAGTGGAAGTTTGTGTGTGTATGAAAACCACTTATTGTTAACTTTATGGAATCTAAAGGTTGATAACTATTGATACTAATTGATGAGAAAAGCTATAGTGAATGTGGGTAGATATTGTTCTAACAGATTAAAGAGGGAGATAGCACTTATCTATCAAAGGCGTATGAATACTTGATGTTATATCTATTTGGAATGATTAACCTAGGAAGTGGTTCATTTAATTGTAAATGTGTGTATATACTAACAAGTGACTAACATGAAAAATAGTTGTGAAGTATACCATTGAAAGGTGTGTAGGCTATTCATGCTGCAGAAGAGTTGAATGGCCACAATTAGTTATTATGTTGATTTGGTGTATTAAAATAGATGAATTTAAACCATAGGCAGTAAGGATGCATGTGTGTAGTACAGAAAATGTGAATTGAACATGGTATTCATATTGTTAGGATTTTTTTCAACCTAATATGACAAACAAGTACTATAAGTATCTTCTAATTAGTTACTAAAGGGGACAAGGAATAGAAACCTAATAAGAGAAGCTAGTGTCATATACTTGGTAGCACATGTCATCGAGGCCTGCAAACTATTATTAAGGACCAAAATGTTAGGATGTCTTGTAAGACAATGTTATGGGGCTATGTTACTTGTGCAAGTTATGGTTACAAAGGACCTGAATTTTTTATAGTATTTTTTCATTAAAGAAAAAAACATACTAAGTTTAATCTGAAGTCTAAGGGTTATAAAAAACATATGTTCTTTTGTAAAATGGAGGTAAGACTACAGCGAAAAAGTTGATTAAGGATAATTCTGCAAAATATATAGATACCTAGTTTTAACTAAAATCAAAAGGAAATCTGATATTGAGAAAACCATTTAAGTTCTCATGAGATATAACTACATAGACTATGTTATGTTCTAGTGGAGCTACATAAATTGGGATAATAGCCACATCTATGGCTTACAAAGTGAATGTGGAATGAAGAATAATTAACTATTGTATAACATGTTTAAGTTGTGTACCATATTGTAGGAATTAGTATGTCTTGGATCAGTGTAGCCCAAAAACTAAGGGTTGTATATGTTGTAGTGATTTCTTCTTAACGATGTACTAAAAGAACCCACTTAATATTGTGGATGACAAAAAATCTAGATAATATAAATGGCTGCTAAACATTGTAGATTTGCAACAACTAATAGATGCAAAACCTGCCAAAGTCTAGAGCTATGCCACAATCATAGTTAAACAACAAAAAGAAAGAGTAATAACTCCAATAATCCAATGGAAACCAGATATGTAAAGAATAATTTTTTATTATAACACATGTGAAGGGAATAAATGGATGTTACCGGTCCCCCTCTATGGGATGGGTTCTTGGATATCCTCAAACATCTTCAGCTTCTGTAGAGTCTCTCTTCTCTATAATGTGAAAACCAAGCAAAAATATGGTGTGCAACAATGAAAATAATCAAAAGTGAATAATGAATGGAAAGCCTTTCTATTTATAACAAAATATTGAGTTACCCTCGAATAATGAACAATAATAAAATATTATTGATACCATTCTTGGAATAACCACCTAGAATATGTTATTATATTTGTTTAGGAGGGAGAGAGTATTTAAACTTTCATGTAGAAATAATAAATAAATGATTTATTTATCATCTCAAGGAATTAGTTAAGGAATAAGAAATAAATAAGGATTTATTTAATTATTCCTAAGGGATTTAGTCAATTTTGACAAAGAATAATAATTAATTAGTGATTAATTAATTATTCTTAGAGGAAAATAACATAATTAATGATTTATCTGTTTATTATTCATGATTGGGTCAAATATGACAAGGAATAGTAATTAAACAATGGTTTAATTAATTATTCCTATAATAAAATCAAATAAATAGTGATTTATTTAATTATTCTTCATGGGTTTAACTATAAATTACTTAACAAAGGTAGTTTATTAAGTAATTTCTCATAGTGAAAGCAATTTTACTATGGTAAAATTGGCTTTACATGGTGTACTTCGATCCATATAGTAAATTAGGCTAGATGATCAATTTTTTGGTGATAACATATTTCCCCCCAACATACGAGTGTTAGGAGAAAAATGTATGATCGAAGTACGTTGTAAATACAAAATCACTTAGACAATATAGGGGAGTTAGAGAGAGAGAAAGACCAATAAAGTTGAATTGAAAGAGGATAGGGACAGAGCGGGCAAGACTAATGCAAATCTCCTTTTATGTTGTGGTACCAGACGTCAATGAGGTGGGCGAGGCATACCCATACCTACCGAGATAACATAGTACAAAAATAATGGTTCGCCGAGAAATATAAAACTCAACAATGAAGTACATGCTAAATGGTACATGACATGCTGACTGTTATAGACATTTTTGTGCCTTACAGCATTGAGCATGAAATGTCCATAATCTAAGGGATCCAAAGTCCCTAAACATGTTGTTCCTACCCCTAGAGGAACAAGGCTAACAAACCACAGCAATTCACAGAAGTTCTCCACCAGAAACTGCTAAAAAACAAGTCAATTCAAGATCATTTCAGTGGCTCCACTAGCTGTTTGCGCTGAATGTCAAAGCCAACACTGGCTACCTACGCTGAATGTCAAAGGAAACACTGGCTACCTGCGCTGAGCGAGAGTGGACATGTGGCAAGTTCATTTCTCAAGGTGTCAGAACCCAGGAAGCTTCCAAAATGACACTTGCCTCAGGGAATTCGACTGGTGATGAGTAAGAGGTTCCAAATCTCCAAGTGGAAGCAAGAACCTCCAAGTGGAATCAAGAACTGACAGAGGGAGAGGACACTAGTCAGATCTCAAGCTGACTCATCCTCTCTCCAAACATCTATATATGGATCTCTCCTCCATGAGATCTAGAGGCTGGAATTTTGTTATTGCAAAGAATTGTTGTTGGTTTGAGATTGGAATCATTGGGTGCTTAATGCTTTGAAGGGGGTGAAGATAGGAATTCCATTTGCTGGGAAGGAGATGCTGGATTGGAGCCCTCTGGGTTGTATCTCTTCCTGAATCTTGTTATTCATCAGTAAAGCTATCTTGGTTTCTCCTATATACTGATGTATTTTTTATGTATGATTGCATTAGTATGTTTAGTTTATTTCTAATCCTGAACTGGTTATGAATATGAATCCATGTCTTGTGTAGTGTTCTCTTCTTGTGATCTTGCAGAAACCTCTTGAAGCTGGGTAAGCGAGAAGGAAAGTAGCTGGGAACACTCAAAGAGAAGAGAGACTGGATCGAGGGACAAACAGAAGACACCGGTTAGTCCATCTATCTCTCTTCATTCTTAATTCATAAAGGAAGAATACTAGAATAGCTGTCTTTGTTTGTTGCTAAGGCACTGTCACACCTTAGGTGGATAGGATCGTCCTGCATAGGCATTTTTCCCCACAACAAATTGGTGACTCTGCTGGGGATATCTGTTTAGTCATTTTATTTGTGTTTCTATCATTGTTTGTTTCATAGACTCGACAGCAACAATCGAACTGCATCTGTTATTCCCGGATGCAAAGTAGGCAGTTGTTGCTTTGATCCAATCACTAGACTTTTCTATGATCTAAACAACGGACTCACAAATGATTTGATGATCCTTTGTGATAGATCTTAGTACCCTCTCAAAGCATCCCTTTGATTGTACCTTGCTTGTTGCTTTTATTTTGCCTGAAACAGTAGATTAAATAGCAATCTGTGACCCAGAACCAGTGAGAAGCGAGAGTTTCTCCTTCAGCGCAGACCCAGTGAAGGGATTCTGCATTTCAACGCAGGTCCCGTGAAGGCTACCTGTGCTGAATGTCAAAACCCCTGTGTTTAGGTTGCGTTGAACCAGTTTGGCCTTGTGCAGCTGGGGTTCTCTACTCTGTTTTGCCCTATTTTGATCTCTGATTTTTGCAGCCTGTAACCATCATAGGTACCAGTCTGATAACTCCTTTTCTCTGCTTGAATTTCACCTCCTTTTGTACAAAAAGACTGTGAGTGTTTTTATGTGTTTGTGACGTCATTTACAGTTTTCCTTTGCATGAGTGAAGTAGTCATCCTGTAGCCCTTGATTCAGATCTGTTGATTGTGATCTTAGGAGAGAGTTCATTGGTTGTTTACAGTTGATTATACATTTGCTTTTGCTTATTGGTTTGAGTTTGTCTCTTTTAAAGTGTCAAAACAAAAGTTTATTTCGAAAATCGTTAAGTGTTGTAATCTCTTCTACCCTTTCTGATTTCAAAAAAGTAAACTTGTTTGTATTTGTCATTTAAAAGCAAATTCAAAGTTGTGCAAAAAGCTTTCTTTGTAGGCATCAATACTAAGAAAGCAGAAAACAAACACCTACATTGTGCATTTGCATCTTGATAGTTTGCATGTTTGATTTAGGAAAAGTGCATTAGAGTGTGCTGATTGCTCTTTGAGAAAAGATGGTGTCTTTCTTTTCCCTTAGTAGCTAGGATTTTCAAAGTTGAAAAGATAAAAAGCTTGCTTATCATCTTTAGACTGCATTTAGGAATTTGTATCATACATCTCATGGTGAACCTTGAAAGGCAAACTTTAAAAAGATCAACCTAAAATAAACTGAATGAACTTAACAACGCTTTGCAACATAACGCACAACATAGAGGTATAGGCTAGAGATGTGTTCCGACGTCATAAAGCCTGGTGACTGTCGATCTCGTGGATGGTGGGTGATTCCTCCTGAGGGACGATAGCACCAGTACGGATTGTGCTCCCACGTACCGTCGCGTATATATTGGGAGACCCCTATAGGCATAAAACCTTTATCCTTAGGAAGCCGTGTCGGTCGTCCTACTGATCGCAATGCACTGAACACAGAATTCAGGAAGATCGACTGCCCGTACCCTAAAAAGTATTCTGCAGTTTTGCGAAAAGTTTGGCACACCCTCTGCCTAGAACTCTAGAGCAGTTCCTTTTGGCCTTTTTCAGACTCTATAACGGAAAAAGTCCATCCAGGCATTTGTCACTTCGGGCTCGTTAAAACATCGAAGGAGACTAGAGTCATCTTTAGCTTTTTCTCGAATCTTTAAAATTGGAAAAGCAAGTTGTGTCTAAAGCGTCGTTAAAATTTATTTTAAACGGAACAATCACCCTTTATTCCTGCGTTGATCTTTAGGTTGAAAAAATGGAGCACACCAACCAAGGAATTCCCCTTGGTGGAAATCCTAGTCCCTTCTCCTCTTGGGGAGATGTTGGTGCGCCCCATATGGCCACATTGTCGCTTCCAGGACTGACAATTGGCCTGCCGGTCTGGCTCTTTTCAACCAATGTCGTTCAGACCACCACTATTCCTGAACAGTCGAGTCAACAGTTAGACCAGACCAGAGTTGCCCACCAGCCTTCTACTTCATCTAATTCTTCATCTCCTCCTTCCTCTTCGCTTGACGAAACTGGTAAAACAAAAAACCAAGTTCCTAAGGAGAAGAAGGAAAAGAAGAAGAAAGAGAAGAAGAAGAAGGAGCCAAAATCGACTAGGGGCAAACAAGTGTCGTCTGACAAAAATCCACACATAGCACTGACCAGGCCTAAATCGCCATGTGTCATATGCAAGGGAGACCACTTCCATAGAGATTGTCCCTGCATCCCTCAGATACTAAGGGACTGGTCTCCCCATTTGCACAATTCGGTAGCGTCAACCTTTGGTAGCCATGTTGACTGCTCACCGTCAACTAGTGAAAGTGAAGCCACAGGACAGAGAGGGAAAGCTAGATTTCCCTGCAAACTGTGTGAAGGCGACCACGCCATCCACCGTTGTCCCTTCTTAGATGAGGCTAAAAGAGTTTTGGAAGATCACCCGGTTTTACCAGTGCAACTTCCTCCTGGATATCAAAAACTCCTGCCAAGTCCTTCACTAGTTGAGAACCCGGCTGGCCCACCCAGGTGGTTAGCCGAAGCACCTATCATTGAAGATGAACCGTCTGAATCCATACCTGATAAAAGTCAAAAGGTTGAGACGACAGTTGACCCGGTTTTTCCTTCAGAGGCTCCATCTTCGAATGATACCATCACAAAGGAGAATAAAGACAACACCGTCCAAATTCTCTTCATCAACACAGACTCCGACGAACAAGGGGGCAATTTGCCCATTCCTTTATCGCAGGAAGGAACTTCGTCAGAGTCATATCCGGCCATCTATTCGGTCCAACCACCAAGCAACCTAGTTGTCTCGTTCGACTAGAACCAACTAGGCAGACCCCGGTTGCCAGCAAGCATACCATTCAGAATTATCGTTCAAATATACAGAATGGTAATGGCTGGCACTATCATTGATGTGGGGGCATCTGTGAGTATCCTTTCCTCTATTGCTTGGAAAGCGCTTGGTTCGCCAGCGCTTTTGCCTGAAATGAGAAATCTATCAGGCTTTGATAAAGGAACCAGTCGACCTTTAGGGATCCTCCCCAATGTACCTATCACATTGAAAGGGAAGACCGTTCAAATGAACGTGATGGTCGTTCAAGGACCCTTGGATTATAACCTACTCCTTGGACGAGACTATATATATTGCATGGGGGCCCTCGTCTCCTCACTCTTTAGGGTAATGTGTTTTCCGCACGAAGGAAGAATGGTCAAGCTCGTCGACCAACTTTCATTTCCCGGATCACACATCGCAAATAGTCATGTACCATCCCTAAATGGTCTATTCACGCAAGAAATGTATCAACCCACGGTCCGTCCTCCTGATGAGCGCGAGTAATCCGGGAGGGTATGACTGGAACCCAGGGGGCATGCGTCCTGGTCTGCTTCGGCAGGAAAAAATTAGGTATAGAGTAGGTTTCCGCGGGAGAATATGACTAGTCTGTACCCCGTCCGTCTACAAAGAGGGTTATTCTAGAATAAGATTCTTTTTTCAAAGTTATGTGAGTTGGCGGGCTACGTCGCTCACCTTTGTCTATTTCGGTAGACATTGCTGAGGAAGTGTTTTGTTTAAACTACTAACGAGACAATCTTTGGGTAACCTGAAAGAGGTAGGCCTCTCTCGGTGAAACGAATGTTTTGACGGAAATGAAGTAGAGGTAACCTTGAAATCGTACTATATGCCTGGGGGCATGCAAACCTTTTGGAGTGCGAGCAAGGGGCGACTATTTATTTTTTAAATTTTTAGGTCCTCCCTTTAAACCTGTAGGTCTAACCCTTTAAACTCGTAGGATTAGTCGTTTCTGAACTTGCATAACGAAAGGATCCGGAGCAAAGCTTACGTAAGATCTAAGCTCCCTAAAAAATAGCATCTTCAATGAGACACTCTTATCATATGACTGGTAAAATCGAGCAGTTTTAGCACACAGTTCATGCTCGTTAAAAAATAAACGCAAGATCCGAGCAATTTTAACGCGGACTTCATGCTCGTTAAAAAATAAACATAAGCAATGAGCAAGTGTTTCCACCAGCGTTTAAGCTCATTTTAAAATAAAAAATGAACCTACCCGGTAAATAACCACTGTGAATGTAACCTCATCAGCCATTAAAGCCTTGGTCGTGTTTGCACCGTCATCTCCACTTTTCAATTGGCCGATCGTTCACCTCCATATGATTGTTTACCCATTTTTAGGAACAGCTGCGAAGAGCGATTTCACCTAGCCATCCTTGTTGTTATCACTTAAGAATTTTAATGCCAAAATTTCTCATACTAGCTTGATGGTAAAGATTCGGTGCTAGTCAAAGTTTTATTATGAAAAGGTAGTCAATTTCCAGGAGGTCTCTAAAAGAAACTGAAAGCCTATTTTGGGAAATGGAAATAGGTTTTTATTCCTTACAGACTGAACTATAAAAACCTCCTTCAGTTTCCTCAAATCCATTACGATCTGAGAGAAATTAATGACCAAAGTTGCGCTACGAAACTGCTGTAGGTGCAGTTTTTCATCTCCTGTTTTACACCTATTTTTCAAAGACACATTCTGGGCGGTAGAGAAGGGTTTTCAAAAAACCAATATAGGTTTTTGTTTAGCATGGATTGATTCACAAAAGCCTCCTTCAGTTTTTCCAAATACGTTTTCTGTGAGAAGTTATGAGCTCTGTCCCAAGACCTATTTTTCAGCCAGAACAGAAGCTAATTCAGCAGTTTTGTAGCGCGCTACGAAACTGCTGAAGCTAAATAATCCAATCTCAGTCACTAGTTTTGAACTGCAAGTGGAAATGTTGAAAAGGGAATATCTTCAAGGGATCCTGCAAAATTATCAATCTTCAGCAAAGTTAATACAGGTGGAGGAAACATGTATTCAAATGCAACTTTAAACTTTTGTCATAAAGTGAACACATTTACTGCAGTCCAAAATATGTCAGGCAGCTTGGAGGAGTTTTTGTCTTCACACATGGACAAGTTTGACAGCACACAAAGACGTGGCATTCTTATATTTTTGTATAATCAAAGAAGAAGTACATGTTACAGTGTATTACAAAGCTTGTTGCAGCTCGCAATGAACTCAAAAGTTATTACAGCCAGGTTATAGATGACAAGGAGAATGTTATTCTTGTTTATGGTAGAGGTTGGAGAAATTCCGTGTCAGGCATTGATTGAGAACTAATTTGGTGAATAGACTTTTCTATTGGGAGTGAGCAAACTGAAGACAACGTTGAAAGGATTTTTTTATCTCCTGATAGAGAAAGCATTTATGCAATAGGTTTTATTGAGAAATCAAGTGTGGCTGTTTTTGAAGATTTTTCATCTGAGGCAGAACTCCTTCCATTAAAATTTGAAGGTGCTTTTGCATTAGAAGTTGCTTCACATATATTACTAATAAAAATTGGAAATACTTGTAGGGAGCTTTATTTACTTGAGAAAGTAAGTGAACCGGCTATTATTAGTGATGGCCTACTGTTATCATCAGAGCAGCAAGCGTTTGCAGTGGTGCAACACCTAGACAAGAACAGGGTTTCTCTGACTGTTATGCTGGATGATGGTCAAAAGAATGAAATTTTGAGGGAGATTATTGAACTAGATCCTCAAAAGGGTATCTTACAAAAGGTTTTTATAAATAACTATCTGCGTGTAGATATGTCTCATGAATTTAGGGCCTTGATAACCGCAGAAGACCATTCTCTTGCATTATTGCAACAAGGTGAAATCGTTTGGAGCAAATTCAAGACACAACACTCATTCCAATGCTGAAGTTATGTCAGTTCTCAGGTTCTTCAAAAATATTTCAGATAGCTGAGTATGCCCCTAGTGGAACTTAGCTGACAAGTTCTTGATGCTGATTGCTTTCATTTCCAGATCATGCATATCTCTTATCAAATAAGAGAAGTAGATGAGGACCAGGGACCATTAAAGATACAGTAGAATATATTATACATATTACAAGACTGTGTTATGGACAGTGGTAATGTTTTGTTAGCTGGTCTCTCAACGCTCCTATGCACTTTCAAAATGTAGCTTTGATTCAATTTTATATGTTGAAGCAGAAAACAATTTTAACCTTTTTACAGTGAGGAAAAATAGCAAGGTTGCAACTGATGAAGAGAGAAGAAAGCGGCAAATCTTTTTGAAAGTTTTTGGCAGCACACATGTACATGGGAAAGGCTTACAACACACGAAGGACGTGGCACTCCAATGAATAGATTGGCTAATTCAAGAAGTTCAACATGGTTAATTACTTTCAATTATCTTTAAGGAAACCAAAAGCATAGTACCGGGGCAGTTTCCTGTTTCTCAGCAGAGGTAAAAGGATACGACATTAAAGGCCAGCAAGTAGCTACAAACACCTACCACAGTCAGACTAAAAGAGACCACTTGTCAGGGAATAAATCTTGATTGTAATAAATGCTATGTTCAACATGATGTAGAATTACAATCCTAATTGTTTTAGGTTTCTAAAGCTGTCAATTAGTAGTCAGTTGTATTTATTAGTTAGTTAAAGGGTTAATAGGTGTCATTAGAAGTAGACTTCGACTTCCCCTCATGCTTGAGGAGGAATCTCGATCAGTTAGAATAAGAGCTCTATATATAGCTGAAACAACAATGTAATCAAGGTTGGAAATTTTATGCAAAAGCTTGTATTTGGCCTATGTAAGACTCATTTTCAGTAATACATGCTTGATTTTACATCTCAGGATTCATGAAAGATTTTTTATGTTCAGAATATGTGATGTTTTCCTTTTCTTAATTCTTACAGTGGTATGGATGTATAATCACTCAGAATTCACTGAATGTGCTCTGACTTCCTGTATACATTTATAAACTGTGTGGTCCCATATGAGTTTATGTTCTGAATGTTTAAATGCTGAATGCCCTGACTTCCATGTAAGGTTGAGTTCATTGTTATATTGAGGTGTTGTTGACTCCATAAGCCCAATGGATGTTTACTGATCATGTTCAACCATTCATATTTTTCACTTGTTTCATAGAGTTAGCCCTCTAATCTTTATCAAAATCATTAACCTTTGAGAGATCCCTCTCAGGTTGAGGAGGCTAAGCCTCAGCTAAAGTCGGTTTGAAATAGTTACTTGAAGTCTTCCTGGTCTACAGCCTTCCAGGGCCTGATTTTGAGATAACATTTTGGTGCGTCTGCCGGGAGTCTGAAGATTATTCATTCCCGAAATCAAGAGACTGAACTTCTGAAGGTAGCAGGAACTCAGAAGAATTTTCGAGGCTGCAATCTACCTTGGCAACTCCATTGTTGAAGAATTCGAAGTGCATAGATTCATGGTGATTCCACTAGAGTTATGAAGGACCCAGATGCTACCATTCTTATTTCAAGGTATGCATGCATAAATTTTTCAGGAATTCATGGTTTCCCAAATCATTTTCCCAAGGATGCATATTTTCTAAGGAATGGTCCAAAATTCAATGGAGAAGATTTGAGTTTAACTTTGAAGCATATATCAGATTTTTGTGATTTTACAGAGCGTCTTAGAGTTAAACATGAGGATGTTTGCATTATGTTGTTCTATGATTCATTTCAAGGGAAATGTAAACAGTGGATTGAAAGATTTCCAGCCAAATCCATTAAGTCATTTGAAGACTTTTGGCTTATGTTTTTGGAGGAATTGATAGATAGATCAGATGTGGTGGCAAACTCTCCTTCAATTCAAGGTTTCAAACAATGGAATAATGATCATAGTAATGGAGAAACAAATGAAAATTTTTCTTTGTCCTTGTCCTCATATCTAAAATCATTTGAGTGTAAGGCAAAGGATAAGATGAAATTTTTGGATGAAGTTGTTGAGGACATTGAGAAAGACATTGAAGGTTTAGAAGGTCAAATTCAATCATATAGTCTTCATAATCATGATCATTATTTTCAGAAGCTTTCTATGGTAGAACACAAGGAGAGAGTGTTTCTTCCTTTCTCTTTCACGATTGAGGAATTGTACACTGTTGTTGAAGATCAGTTTGCACAACCAAAAAGTTACAAGAATCATCAAGCTGATCATGTATTCTGGGATCCTATAGCTAAATACATGGAAGAGTTTTACTCTCCAGTGTTTCAGTTTTTCTATGAAGATCAGAGTCATTTTCAGTGGCAGTGGTCATCACAATATCATAGTGACTTTGAACTCCGATGCAATGAAAAAATTCAAATATGAGATAAGACAAATGATTGGCTACATTGGAAATTTCACATTGATTGAGCTGAAAGAAGTTTGAATTGATAGGGTAGGTAGGTAGGAAAATGCAAATAAGCTCAAGGTCAACTGAGCATTTTTCAGTAGATGTAGATTTCTTTCTCCTACAGTTATCATCAAGCTTAAGCCCGAGGTGAAGGCCCAAGAAGCTTGAAGGGGATGTTTGTCAAACAAATCTATGTTTTTCATAAAATGGACAAAGCACTGGATCTGCGAGTTCTTAGTGTACTTCAAGAGCACACTATCCCAAGTGTTGCCACTGTTATCACTTAAGAATTTTAATGCCAAAATTTCTCATACTAGCTTGATGGTAAAGATTCGGTGCTAGTCAAAGTTTTATTATGAAAAGGTAGTCAACGTCCAAGAGGTCTCTAAAAGAAACTGAAAGCCTATTTTGGAAAATGGAAAGAGGCTTTTAATCCTTATAGACTGAGCTAGAAAAACCTCCTTCAGTTTCCTCAAATCCATTACGATCTGAGAGAAATTAATGACCAAAGTTGCGCTACGAAACTGCTGTAGGTGCAGTTTTTCATCTCCTGTTTTACACCTATTTTTCAAAGACACATTTTGGGCGGTAGGGAAGGTGTTTCAAAAAACAAAGATAGGTTTTTGTTCAGCATGGATTGGTTCACAAAAGCCTCCTTCAGTTTTTCCAAATACGTTTTCTGTGAGAATTTATGAGCTCTGTCCCAAGACCTATTTTTCAGCCAGAACAGAAGCTAATTCGGCAGTTTTGTAGCGCACTACGAAACTGCTGAAGCTAAATAATCCAATCTCAGTCACTAGTTTTGAACTGCAAGTGGAAATGTTGAAAAGGGAATATCTTCAAGGGATCCTGCAAAATTATCAATCTTCAGCAAAGTTAATACATGTGGAGGAAACATGTATTCGAATGCAACTTTAAACTTTTGTCATAAAGTGAACACATTTACTACAGTCCAAAATATGTCAGGCAGCTTGGAGGAGTTTTTGTCTTCACACATGGAAAAAGGTTGACAGCACACAAAGACGTGGCATTCTGATATTTTTGTATAATCAAAGAAGAAGTACATGTTACAGTGTATTACAAAGCTTGTTGCAGCTCGCAATGAACTCAGAAGTTATTACAGCCAGGTTATAGATGACAAGGAGAACGCTATTCTTGTTTATGGTAGAGGTTGGAGAAATTCCGTGTCAGGCATTGATGGAGAACTACTTTGGCGAATATACTTTTCTATTGGGAGTGAGCAAACTGAAGACAACGTTGAAAGGATTGTTTTATCTCCTGATAGAGAAAGCATTTATGCAATAGGTTTTATTGAGAAATCAAGTGTGGCTGTTTTTGAAGATTTTTCATCTGAGGCAGAACTCCTTCCATTAAAATGTGAAGGTGCTTTTGCATTAAAAGTTGCTTCACATATATTACTAATAAAAATTGGAAATACTTGTAGGGAGCTTTATTTACTTGAGAAAGTAAGTGAACCGGCTATTATTAGTGATGGCCTACTGTTATCATCAGAGCAGCAAGCGTTTGCAGTGGTGCAACACCTAGACAAGAACAGGGTTTCTCTGACTGTTATGCTGGATGATGGTCAAAAGAATGAAATTTTGAGGGAGATTATTGAACTAGATCCTCAAAAGGGTATCTTACAAAAGGTTTTTATAAATAACTATCTGTGTGTAGATATGTCTCATGAATTTAGGGCCTTGATAACCGCAGAAGACCATTCTCTTGCATTATTGCAACAAGGTGAAATCGTTTGGAGCAAATTCAAGACACAGCACTCATTCCAATGATGAAGTTATGTCAGTTCTCAGGTTCTTCAAAAATATTTCAGATAGCTTAGTATGCCCCTAGTGGTACTTAGCTGACAAGTTCTTGATGCTGATTGCTTTCATTTCCAGATCATGCATATCTCTTATCAAATAAGAGAAGTAGATGAGGACCAGGGACCATTAAAGATACAGTAGAATATATTATACATATTACAAGACTGTGTTATGGACAGTGGTATTTTTTTTTTCGCTGGTCTCTCAACGCTCCTATGCACTTTCAAAATGTAGCTTTGATTCAATTTTATATGTTGAAGCAGAAAACAATTTTAACCTTTTTACAATGAGGAAAAATAGCAAGGTTGCAACTGATGAAGAGAGAAGAAAGCGGCAAATCTTTTTGAAAGCTTTTGGCAGCACACATGTACATGGGAAAGGCTTACAACACACGAAGGACGTGGCACTCCAATGAATAGATTGGCTAATTCAAGAAGTTCAACATGGTTAATTACTTTCAATTATCTTTAAGGAAACCAAAAGCATAGTACCGGGGCAGTTTCCTGTTTCTCAGCAGAGGTAAAAGGATACGACATTAAAGGCCAGCAAGCAGCTACAAACACCTACCACAGCCAAACTAAAAGAGACCACTTGTCAGGGAATAAATCTTGATTGTAATAAATGCTATGTTCAACATGATGTAGAATTAGAATCCTAATTGTTTTAGGTTTCTAAAGCTGTCAATTAGTAGTCAGTTGTATTTATTAGTTAGTTAAAGGGTTAATAGGTGTCATTAGAAGTAGACTTCGACTTCCCCTCATGCTTGAGGAGGAATCTCGATCAGTTAGAATAAGAGCTCTATATATAGCTGAAACAGCAATGTAATCAAGGTTTGAAATTTTATGCAAAAGCTTGTATTTGGCCTATGTAAGACTCATTTTCAGTAATACATGCTTGACTTTACTTCTCAGGATTCATGAAGGATTTTTTATGTTCAGAATATGTGATGTTGTCCTTTTCTTAATTCTTACAATGGTATGGATGTATAATCACTCAGAATTCACTGAATGTGCTCTGACTTCCTATATACATTTATAAACTGTGTGGTCCCATATGAGTTTATGTTCTGAATGTTTAAATGCTGAATGCCCTGACTTCCATGTAAGGTTGAGTTCATTGTTATATTGAGGTGTTGTTGACTCAATAAGCCCAATGGATGTTTACTGATCATGTTCAACCATTCATATTTTTCACTTGTTTCATAGAGTTAGCCCTCTAATCTTTATCAAAATCATTAATCTTTGAGAGAGCCCTCTCAGGTTGAGGAGGCTAAGCCTCAGCTAAAGTCGGTTTGAAATAGTTACTTGAAGTCTTCCTAGTCTGCAGCCTTCCAGGGCCTGATTTTGAGATAACATTTTGGTGCGTCTGCCGGGAGTCTGAAGATTATTCATTCCCGAAATCAAGAGACTGAACTTCTGAAGGTAGCAGGAGCTCAGAAGAATTTTCGAGGCTGCAATCTACCTTGCCGACTCCACTGTTGAAGAATTCGAAATGCATAGATTCATGGTGATTCCACTAGAGTTATGAAGGACCCAGATGCTACCATTCTTATTTCAAGGTATGCATGCATAAATTTTTCAGGAATTCATGGATTCCCAAATCATTTTCCCAAGGATGCATATTTTCTAAGGAATGGTCCAAAATTCAATGGAGAAGATTTGAGTTTAACTTTGAAGCATATATCAGATTTTTGTGATTTTACAGAGCTTCTTAGAGTTAAACATGAGGATGTTTGCATTATGTTGTTCTATGATTCATTTCAAGGGAAATGTAAACAGTGGATTGAAAGCTTTCCTGCCAAATCCATTAAGTCATTTGAAGTCTTTTGGCTTATGTTTTTGGAGGAATGGATAGATAGATCAGATGTGGTGGCAAACTCTCCTTCAATTCAAGGTTTCAAACAATGGAATAATGATCATGGTAATGGAGAAACAAATGAAATTTTTTCTTTGTCCTTGTCCTCGTATCTAAAATCATTTGAGTATAAGGCAGAGGATAAGATGAAATTTTTGGATGAAGTTGCTGAGGACATTGAGAAAGACATTGAAGGTTTATAAGGTCAACTTCAATCATATAGTCTTCATAATCATGATCATTATTTTCAGAAGCTTTCTATGGCAGAACACAAGGAGAGAGTGTTGCTTCCTTTCTCTTTCACGATTGAGGAACTGTACACTGTTGTTGAAGATCAGTTTGCACAACCAGAAAGTTACAAGAATCATCAAGCTGATCATGTATTCTGGGATCCTATAGCTAAATACATGGAAGAGTTTTACTCTCCAGTGTTTCAGTTTTTCTATGAAGATCAGAGGCAATTTCAGTGGTAGTGGTCATCACAATATCATAGTGACTTTGAACTCCGATGCAATGAAAAAATTCAAATATCAGATAAGACAAATGATTGGCTACATTGGAAATTTCACATTGATTGAGCTGAAAGAAGTTTGAATTGATAGGGTAGGTAGGTAGGAAAATGCAAATAAGCTGAAGGTCAACTGAGCATTTTTCAGTAGATGTAGATTTCTTTCTCCTACAGTCATCATCGAGCTTAAGCCCGAGGTGAAGGCCCAAGAAGCTTGAAGGGGATGTTTGTCAAACAAATCTATGTTTTTCATAAAATGGACAAAGCACTGGATCTGCGAGTTCTTAGTGTACTACAGGAGCACACTATCCCAAGTGGAGCCACTGTTATCACTTAAGAATTTTAATGCCAAAATTTCTCATACTAGCTTGATGGTAAAGATTCGGTGCTAGTCAAAGTTTTATTATGAAAAGGTAGTCAACTTCTAGGAGGTCTCTAAAAGCAACTGAAAGCCTATTTTGGGAAATGGAAAGAGTTTTTTATTACTTACAGACTGAACTATAAAAACCTCCTTCAGTTTCCTCAAACCCATTACGATCTGAGAGAAATTAATGACCAAAGTTGCGCTACGAAACTGCTGTAGGTGCAGTTTTTCATCTCCTGTTTTACACCTGTTTTTCAAAGACACACTTTGGGCGGTAGGGAAGGTGTTTCAAAAAACCAAGATAGGTTTTTGTTCAGCATGGATTGGTTCACAAAAGCCTCCTTCAGTTTTTCCAAATACGTTCTCTGTGAGAAGTTATGAGCTCTGTCCCAAGACCTATGTTTCAGCCAGAACAGAAGCTAATTCAGTCGTTTTCTAGCGCGCTACGAAACTGCTGAAGCTAAATAATCCAATCTCAGTCACTAGTTTTGAACAACAAGTGGAAATGTTGAAAAGGGAATATCTTCAAGGGATCCTGAAAAATTATCAATCTTCAGCAAAGTTAATACAGGTGGAGGAAACATGTATTCGAATGCAACTTTAAACTTTTGTCATAAAGTGAACACATTTACTACAGTCCAAAATATGTCAGGCAGGTTTGAGGAGTTTTTGTCTTCACACATGGACAAAGGTTGACAGCACACAAAGACGTGTCATTCTGATATTTTTGTATAATCAAAGGAGAAGTACATGTTACAGTGTATTACAAAGCTTGTTGCAGCTCGCAATGAACTCAGAAGTTATTACAGCCAGGTTGTAGATGACAAGGAGAATGTTATTCTTGTTTATGGTAGAGGTTGGAGAAATGCCTTGTCAGGCATTTATGGAGAACTACTTTGACGAATAGACTTTTCTATTGGGAGTGAGAAAACTGAAGATAGCGTTGAAAGGATTGTTTTATCTCCTGATAGAGAAAGCATTTATGCAATAGGTTTTATTGAGAAATCAAGTGTGGCTATTTTTGAAGATTTTTCATCTGAGGCAGAACTCCTTCCATTAAAATTTGAAGGTGCTTTTGCATTAAAAGTTGCTTCACATATATTACTAATAAAAATTGGAAATACTTGTAGGGAGCTTTATTTACTTGAGAAAGTAAGTGAAACGGCTATTATTAGTGATGGCCTACTGTTATCATCAGAGCAGCAAGCGTTTGCAGTGATGCAACACCTAGACAAGAACAGGGTTTCTCTGACTGTTATGCTGGATGATGTTCAAAAGAATGAAATTTTGAGGGAGATTATTGAACTAGATCCTCAAAAGGGTATCTTACAAAAGGTTTTTATAAATAACTATCTGCGTGTAGATATGTCTCATGAATTTAGGGCCTTGATAACCGCAGAAGACCATTCTCTTGCATTATTGCAACAAGGTGAAATCGTTTGGAGCAAATTCAAGACACAGCACTCATTCCAATGCTGAAGTTATCTCAGTTCTCAGGTTCTTCAAAAATATTTCAGATAGCTGAGTATGCCCCTAGTGGTACTTAGCTGACAAGTTCTTGATGCTGATTGCTTTCATTTCCAGATCATGCATATCTCTTATCAAATAAGAGAAGTAGATGAGGACCAGGGACCATTAAAGATACAGTAGAATATATTATACATATTACAAGACTGTGTTATGGACAGTGGTAATGTTTTGTTCGCTGGTCTCTCAACGCTCCTATGCACTTTCAAAATGTAGCTTTGATTCAATTTTATATGTTGAAGCAGAAAACAATTTTAACCTTTTTACAATGAGGAAAAATAGCAAGGCTGCAACTGATGAAGAGAGAAGAAAGCGGCAAATATTTTTGAAAGCTTTTGGTAGCACACATGTACATGGGAAAGGCTTACAACACACGAAGGACGTGGCACTCCAATGAATAGATTGGCTAATTCAAGAAGTTCAACATGGTTAATTACTTTCAATTATTTTTAAGGAAACCAAAAGCATAGTATCAGGGCAGTTTCCTGTTTCTCAGCAGAGGTAAAAGGATACGACATTAAAGGCCAGCAAGCAGCTACAAACACCTACCACAGTCAAACTAAAAGAGACCACTTGTCAGGGAATAAATCTTGATTGTAATAAATGCTATGTTCAGCATGATGTAGAATTAGAATCCTAATTGTTTTAGGTTTCTAAAGCTGTCAATTAGTATTCAGTTGTATTTATTAGTTAGTTAAAGGGTTAATAGGTGTCATTAGAAGTAGACTTAGACTTCCCCTCATGCTTGAGGAGGAATCTCAATCAGTTAGAATAAGAGCTCTATATATATCTGAAACAACAATGTAATCAAGGTTGGAAATTTTATGCAAAAGCTTGTATTTGGCCTATGTAAGACTCATTTTCAGCAATACATGCTTGACTTTACTTCTCAGGATTCATGAAGGATTTTTTATGTTCAGAATATGTGATGTTTTCCTTTTCTTAATTCTTACAGTGGTATGGATGTATAATCACTTAGAATTCACTGAATGTGCTCTGACTTCCTGTATACATTTATAAACTGTGTGGTCCCATATGAGTTTATGTTCTGAATGTTTAAATGTTGAATGCCCTGACTTCCATGTAAGGTTGAGTTCATTGTTATATTGAGGTGTTTTTGACTCCATAAGCCCAATGGATGTTTACTGATCATGTTCAACCATTCATATTTTTCACTTGTTTCATAGAGTTAACCCTCTAATCTTTATCAAAATCATTAACCTTTGAGAGAGCTCTCTCAGGTTGAGGAGGCTAAGCCTCAGCTAAAGTCGGTTTGAAATAGTTACTTGAAGTCTTCTTGGTCTGCAGCCTTCCAGGGCTTGATTTTGAGATAACATTTTGGTGCGTCTGCCGGGAGTCTGAAGATTATTCATTACCGAAATCAAGAGACTGAACTTCTGAAGGTAGCAGGAGCTCAGAAGAATTTTCGAGGCTGCAATCTACCTTGGCGACTCCATTGTTGAAGAATTTGAAATTCATAGATTCATGGTGATTACACTAGAGTTATGAAGGACCCAGATGCTACCATTCTTATTTCAAGGTATGCATGCATAAATTTTTCAGGAATTCATGGTTTCCCAAATCATTTTCCCAAGGATGCATATTTTTTAAGGAATGGTCCAAAATTCAATGGAGAAGATTTGAGTTTAACTTTGAAGCATATATCAGATTTTTGTGATTTTACAGAGCTTCTTAGAGTTAAACATGAGGATGTTTGCATTATGTTGTTCTATGATTCATTTCAAGGGAAATGTAAACAGTGGATTGAAAGCTTTCCTGCCAAATCCATTAAGTCATTTGAAGACTTTTGGCTTATGTTTTTGGAGGAATGGATAGATAGATCAGATGTGGTGGAAAACTCTCCTTCAATTCAAGGTTTCAAACAATGGAATAATGATCATAGTAATGGAGAAACAAATGAAAATTTTTCTTTGTCCTTGTCCTCGTATCTAAAATCATTTGAGTGTAAGGCAGAGGATAAGATGAAATTTTTGGATGAAGTTGCTGAGGACATTGAGAAAGACATTGAAGGTTTAGAAGGTCAAATTCAATCATATAGTCTTCATAATCATGATCATTATTTTCAGAAGCTTTCTATGGTAGAACACAAGGAGAGAGTGTTGCTTCCTTTCTCTTTCACGATTGAGGAACTGTACACTGTTGTTGAAGATCAGTTTGCACAACCAGAAAGTTACAAGAATCATCAAGCTAATCATGTATTCTGGGATCCTATAGCTAAATACATGGAAGAGTTTTACTCTCCAGTGTTTCAGTTTTTCTATGAAGATCAGAGGCAATTTCAGTGGCAGTGGTCATCACAATATCATAGTGACTTTGAACTCCGATGCAATCAAAAAATTCAAATATCAGATAAGACAAATGATTGGCTACATTGGAAATTTCACATTGATTGAGGTGAAAGAAGTTTGAATTGATAGGGTAGGTAGATAGGAAAATGCAAATAAGCTCAAGGTCAACTGAGCATTTTTCAGTAGATGTAGATTTCTTTCTCCTACAGTCATCATCAAGCTTAAGTCCCAGGTGAAGGCCCAAGAAGCTTGAAGGGGATGTTTGTCAAACAAATCTATGTTTTTCATAAAATGGACAAAGCACTGGATCTACAAGTTCTTAGTGTACTACAGGAGAACACTATCCCAAGTGGAGCCACTGTTATCACTTAAGAATATTAATGCCAAAATTTCTCATACTAGCTTGATGGTAAAGATTCGGTGCTAGTCAAAGTTTTATTATGAAAAGGTAGTCAACTTCCAGGAGGTCTCTAAAAGCAAATGAAAGCCTATTTTGGGAATTTTAAAGAGATTTTTATTCCATACAGACTGAACTAGAAAAACTTCCTTCAGTTTCCTCAAATCCATTACGATCTGAGAGAAATTAATGACCAAAGTTGCGCTACGAAACTGCTGTAGGTGCAGTTTTTCATCTCCTGTTTTACACCTGTTTTTCAAAGACACATTCTGGGCGGTAGGGAAGGTGTTTCAAGAAACAAAGATAGGTTTTTGTTCATCATCGATTGGTTCACAAAAGCCTCCTTCCGTTTTTCCAAATACGTTTTCTGTGAGAAGTTATGAGCTCTGTCCCAAGACCTATTTTTCAACCAGAACAGAAGCTAATTCAGTAGTTTTGTAGCGCGCTACGAAACTGCTGAAGCTAAATAATCCAATCTCAGTCACTAGTTTTGAACTGCAAGTGGAAATGTTGAAAAGGGAATATCTTCAAGGGATCCTGCAAAATTATCAATCTTCAGCAAAGTTAATACAGGTGGAGGAAACATGTATTCGAATGCAACTTTAAACTTTTGTCATAAAGTGAACACATTTACTACAGTCCAAAATATGTCAGGCAGCTTGGAGGAGTTTTTGTCTTCACACATGGACAAAGGTTGACAGCACACAAAGACGTGGCATTCTGATATTTTTGTATAATCAAAGGAGAAGTACATGTTACAGTTTATTACAAAGCTTGTTGCAGCTCGCAATGAACTCAGAAGTTATTACAGCCAGGTTATAGATGACAAGGAGAATGTTATTCTTGTTTATGGTAGAGGTTGGAGAAATGTCGTGTCAGGCATTGATGGAGAACTACTTTGGCGAATAGACTTTTCTATTGGGAGTGAGCTAACTGAAGACAACGTTGAAAGGATTGTTTTATCTCCTGATAGAGAAAGAATTTATGCAATAGGTTTTATTGAGAAATCAAGTGTGGCTGTTTTTGAAGATTTTTCATCTGAGACAGAACTCCTTCCATTAAAATTTGAAGGTGCTTTTGCATTAAAATTTGCTTCACATATATTACTAATAAAAATTGGAAATACTTGTAGGGAGCTTTATTTACTTGAGAAAGTAAGTGAACTGGCTATTATTAGTGATGGCCTACTGTTATCATCAGAGCAGCAAGCGTTTGCGGTGGTGCAACACCTAGACAAGAACAGGGTTTCTTTGACTGTTATGCTGGATGATGGTCAAAAGAATGAAATTTTGAGGGAGATTATTGAACTAGATCCTCAAAAGGGTATCTTACAAAAGGTTTTTATAAATAACTATCTGCGTGTAGATATGTCTCATGAATTTAGGGCCTTGATAACCGCAGAAGACCATTCTCTTGTATTATTGCAACAAGGTGAAATCGTTTGGAGAAAATTCAAGACACAGCACTCATTCCAATGCTGAAGTTATGTCAGTTCTCAGGTTCTTCAAAAATATTTCAGATAGCTGAGTATGCCCCTAGTGGTACTTAGCTGACAAGTTCTTGATGTTGATTGCTTTCATTTCCAGATCATGCATATCTCTTATCAAATAAGAGAAGTAGATGAGGACCAGGGACCATTAAAGATACAGTAGAATATATTATACATATTACAAGACTGTGTTATGGACAGTGGTAATGTTTTGTTCGCTGGTCTCTCAACGCTCCTATGCACTTTCAAAATGTAGCTTTGATTCAATTTTATATGTTCAAGCAGAAAACAATTTTAACCTTTTTACAATGAGGAAAAATAGCAAGGTTGCAACTGATGACGAGAGAAGAAAGCGGCAAATATTTTTAAAAGCTTTTGGCAGCACACATGTACATGGGAAAGGCTTACAACACACGAAGGACGTGGCACTCCAATGAATATATTGGCTAATTCAAGAAGTTCAACATGGTTAATTACTTTCAATTATCTTTAAGGAAACCAAAAGCATAGTACCGGGGCAGTTTCCTATTTCTCAGCAGAGGTAAAAGGATACGACATTAAAGGTTAGCAAGCAGCTACAAACACCTACCACAGTCAAACTAAAAGAGACCACTTGTCAGGGAATAAATCTTGATTGTAATAAATGTTATGTTCAACATGATGTAGAATTAGAATCCTAATTGTTTTAGGTTTCTAAAGCTGTCAATTAGTAGTCAGTTGTATTTATTAGTTAGTTAAGGGGTTAATAGGTGTCATTAGAAGTAGACTTCGACTTCCCCTCATGCTTGAGGAGGAATCTTGATCAGTTAGAATAAGAGCTCTATATATAGCTGAAACAACAATTTAATCAAGGTTGGAAATTTTATGCAAAAGCTTGTATTTGGCCTATGTAAGACTCATTTTCAATAATACATGCTTGACTTTACTTCTCAGGATTCATGAAGGATTTTTTATGTTCAGAATATGTGATGTTGTCCTTTTCTTAATTCTTACAGTGGTATGGATGTATAATCACTCAGAATTCACTGAATCTGCTCTGACTTCCTGTATACATTTATAAACTGTGTGGTCCCATATGAGTTTATGTTCTGAATGTTTAAATGTTGAATGCCCTGACTTCCATGTAAGGTTGAGTTCATTGTTATATTGAGGTGTTGTTGACTCCATAAGCCCAATGGATGTTTACTGATCATGTTCAACCATTCATATTTTTCACTTGTTTCATAGAGTTAGCCCTCTAATCTTTATCAAAATCATTAACCTTTGAGAGAGCCCTCTCAGGTTGAGGAGGCTAAGCCTCAGCTAAAGTCGGTTTGAAATAGTTACTTGAAGTCTTCCTGGTCTGCAGCCTTCCAGGGCCTGATTTTGAGATAACACTTGTGACACTGCCGTGATTGGAAAATTCCAACCTGTACCTGGAATCAGCTGCTAACCCTGTTTATCACTCGTTCCTCAAAAGACTAAGCCTCAATTGACTCGTAAAAGATGAAAAGATTGTCGAGTCCTTGGCCTTCCAGCTCATTAAAGGGATAGGAAGAGCTATCCCTTCTCTAGATTTTAATCTTTTTGGACCTGAGGGATTATTGCACAAAAAGATCGAGCGCTTGTTCTATTCGGCTCGTTAAAACTATCGAAAACTCATCCCTTCTGTATTGTTTTATACTTTTTCGGACTTAAGGGATTAGATGACGAAAAAGGACTTCTGGAGTTAACTTTATGTACCTTTTCAGACTCTCTAAAAATGAAAAGGACCGAGTTATCCTTGTCGTTAGACTCGTTAAAATCACTAAATAGCGACAAACTTGTCTTTAGACGAGAACGAGTTTCACTATCGCTAGGCTCGTTAAAACATAGCGATGGGCTTGCCCAAAGGGCAGGTTATAGAACAAGCATATGTTATCCTCCTCAAGCTTGAAAAAAATAAAGAGGTACTGGTCAGCAATGACTGGGGAAAAATTGGGAGAAACTAAAGAAAACTTTGATGGTAGCAAGTCGCTCTTGAACATGACACTTTTCCTCCGTACCACAATCGGGTTGGGTTGTTTCATTCACCGGTCACATCCATGGTCTCGCCATACCATCCATATTTGAGGTAATGCTACCAATCCATCGCATCAGTGTCGCTACATGTTCAAGAGAAGTCGTTCAGAAAAGTCAACCGTGTCCCATCCACTGCCATACATTATCCTTCATCCTTTCATGACCGCCACCCTGAATCATATGTCACAGATCGTTTTCACCTCCATCAAAATCATTAGCTCCGTTCCATGTCACTGATGTGGGATTCATTAAGGCCCTCCTTTGACGGATCGCTTCTTGTCGACATCAGCTCATTATCCAAGAAGTTGATGTAGGAACACCCCCTTGAGTACTTTGAAGATTGCATGCCTCAATGGCAAGTTTCTCACTTCCGGCGACAGGTATACATCAATGACCTTCGACCAAAAGATTTTGCGTGGTGTTTGACGCCAAGTTCTTTATTCACACCACGTGAATTGTACTGCAGTACCTTGAGGGTCATTATCATTATTGGTGATTCCTCTCGCGCTTGTTAACGGTTTACCTCGTTGACCGGTAATCAAGGGATGTCTTTCCATGTTCGACTTCAGAACATTTCTCACATCGATCGACTTGTACTTAGAGTGAAGATCGAATGAGTTTGAAGACCCCGGATCTAGTTTCATCCATCCAGGCTGCGATATATATTCAAGAAAGATAACGACATTGACATGTACATCATTGCAGCAGATAATCATCCTACTCAAAGGATGATAATTTCATCAAAATTATCCGTCTACCATCAGACGATTGTCTGTTCTATGTACAGAAAAATGAATTTATAAAGTTGAGCATGGGAATGCCCACCTCAGCTAGATCATGAAAGTAGTATGAAAAATAATGTATTGTATTGTATCTTATTACAGGTCTCCTCCCAGCATTGGATGAACTTTGGATCCCCCTGATAAAGCATTTCGCCCGATAAACAACCTCATACTTTAGGGGGCAACTGTTATAGACATTTTTGTGCCTTACAGCATTGAGCATGAAATGTCCATAATCTAAGGGATCCAAAGTCCCTAAACATGTTGCTCCTACCCCTAGAGGAACAAGGCTAACAAACCACAGCAATTCACAGAAGTTCTCCACCAGAAACTGCTCAAAAACAAGTCAATTCAAGATCATTTCAGTGGCTCCACTAGCTGTTTGCGCTGAATGTCAAAGCCAACACTGGCTACCTGCGCTAAATGTCAAAGGCAACACTGGCTACCTGCGCTGAGCGAGAGTGGACATGTGGCAAGTTCATTTCTCAAGGTGTCAGAACCCAGGAAGCTTCCAAAATGACACTTGCCTCAGGGAATTCGACTGGTGATGAGTAAGAGGCTCCAAATCTCCAAGTGGAAGCAAGAACCTCCAAGTGGAATCAAGAACTGATAGAGGGAGAGGATACTAGTCAGATCTCAAGCTGACTCATCCTCTCTCCAAACATCTATATATGGATCTCTCCTCCATGAGATCTGGAGGCTGGAATTTTGTTATTGCAAAGAATTGCTGTTGGTTTGAGATTGGAATCATTGGGTGCTTAATGCTTTGAAGGGGGTGAAGATAGGAATTCCATTTGCTGGGAAGGAGATGCTGGATTAGAGCCCTCTGGGTTGTATCTCTTCCTGAATCTTGTTATTCATCAATAAAGCTATCTTGGTTTCTCCTATATAATGATGTATTTTTGATGTATGATTGCATTAGTATGTTTAGTTTATTTCTAATCCTGAACTGGTTATGAATATGAATCCATGTCTTGTGTAGTGTTATCTTCTTGTGATATTGCAGAAACCTCTTGAAGCTGGGCGAGCGAGAAGGCAAGTAGCTGGGAACACTCAAAGAGAAGAGAGACTGGATCGAGGGACAAATGGAAGACACCGGTTAGTCCATCTATCTCTCTTCATTCTTAATTCATAAAGGAAGAATACTAGAATAGCTGTCTCTGTTTGTTGCTAAGGCACTGTCACACCTTAGGTGGATATGATCGTCCTGCATAGGCATTTTTCCCCACAACACTGACGTAACAGAGCCAGAAAATAATACATTGTGTCCCATATATAGAATGCACCTGGAAAAAACATGAGCTAGGAATGAATACAATAATCTCTGAGTACATGAGGTAAAAAGCCCCTTCTCTCAAAAAATGGGTGGGAGGGAGGGTAGAAAAACTGGAGAAGCCATGCTGAACAAGGAAGGGATTTGCAAAACTGAATGGATCATCTAAAGGAGACGTGCATGCTATGAACACTACGATCGGTAGGAACCAAACCCATCAACTCTACAAAATTTCATCTGAGGCTGTAGCATAGTAGGAATACATCCGAGCATGTGGGGGGCTACGTGAAGGGCCACCCCCTCATGAGGTCTGAAACATCTCACACACACCCGGAATCACTATTACAACATGCTCCATCACTAGACCATTGAGTGTATAGATCACGAACATGAAACGACCAAGTCAAAGGGCAATAATGAGACCCTCTGTTCGATCCAAGGTGTTGAACAAGAATTCAAGCTAGAACTGAGATACACCGCCCTCTAGTCTGTTCTTCTGGAATAAATGAGCTGATGTCGAAAGAATAGAGCCTGTGATAGATGAGGCAATGAGGATACTTGACTAAAACACGAGGGAAAATAGTAATGTGACTAATGGACTGACACTAGGGATAGTTGGCGAAAGAAACTGGACTGAGGGACAAACAGATGGGTGCCCTTGTCAGAGCATAAAGTGCATGGTTGACCTAGTAGCAACTGACTCAACTACGAAGGGGATGGGGACAATATGACTTGAGGCTAAAATGGGCAACACAGGATGAACAATATGCAAATATGGATGGAATACAATGACATGATATGATGGGACCTGAAATAGACTCCAAGAATGCAAGGGTGACTCATCGCGGATGCTCTCATCAAGTGTGACTTGATGACACTGCCACAGAGACTATGCCGAGTGAGGACCATCAACACATGAGTAAATGAGGGTTAATCATGACAAAAGTCAACATATGGTATGAAAATTATTAAGGAGAGGTGGACCTCAATGTACAAGGGTCATTTTATGATGAAATTTGACTTTGAGAGGTGACGAAGTGACCTTTCACAGAGAAATGGCTTCCTCATGAAGCTTCAAATCACAAAAAATTGAGGAAGAACCACTATAGATCTTGGTGAGAGCTTTCCAATGGTACTCACAATTCCTCAAACTGAGCTATGGTCTAGTCGCGATGGGCGAGAGAAAAATTGGGCATTTTTCTATGAAAAGACATTTTCCCTCCAAATTGGATTCATTTGTTAAGTGAGTTGTGGTGAATTTAGAGAGGAGGAAAATGCCCTAAATCTTGTGGATATCGTAGTGGACAAACCGACCGTCAAAATCAGGATATACAACTTTTAGGTAGGTGGCCTTACTCATCTCTTCAATTTCATTGGTTTATTTGCTGATTTTTTTCACCTGTCAGCTCCCTGAGAGACCCTTGCTCATGCTCATAGTCGCATCGCACTTTCGGGGCCCAAAAGTGTGAAATGGCTCATAGGAAACAACTGGAAACCTGCGAGCTCACACTTCCTAGGATGAAAACTACGATTTTGGGGTAGAGAGAGGGTTGGTCTGCTAGAATGGTGGGGGTTGTAGGTTAATCGGTGTAGCCCATTGTTTTCTTCTCTGAACTGACAAAGCATGTGGTGTTTTTCAGGCATGGTAAAGCTAAAAATCAACTAGCGTGAACGAGAATTGGATATTGTTCGATTCGAGATCCAGGGGGATTAGATGGTTTGAGGTGCATTGGCTCGTTATGTGGTTCTAAAGCTTGTAGAGAACCCACAGATGAGGGCAGGTGAGCTCTTGATATCAAGAATTGTGAGCTATTAGGATCCAGACTAGGAGGTCTTTGTGATGAAGAGGCACAAGATGGAGCTCACATTAAAGGATATTTACTTCTTGACTGAACTGCCTCCCCTTGGAATGGTGGGAGTTATTCATCTGGTCTTACCTCATGGGAGGAACATTACTGAGTTTGTGGAGCACCATTGTCGATGGGGTGTTCATGTGAAGGGCACGACTATCCCTCTTGTTTAACTAGAGAGGCTAGAGGCACAAGATGTTGCTGCAACTGTGCTACAGGTCTTGGGCAGCCAGTTGTTCCACCACATCACTTATGGGCAGATGATGTTCATTGAGAGTGTTTTGGCTAGGACCTACTATGGGTGGCCCCATATGATGCGGTTGTCAATGAAATGACAGTTGAGTATTTGCAAGAGGTGGGTGAGCTATGACTTAGATTTTGGTACAGTACTGTGTGTGTTCTTGTTTGAGAAGATACCCACTATCTGTCCTCATGTACAGATGCGAACTGGGGGTCCACAAGAGGCCAGGATGCACCCTTGGGGCCAGCTACTCTGGAGAGGAAGAGGAAGGGGAGTCAGATAGGTGTTCCAACCTAAGTTTTTCACACATTGGGATCAGATGCCCCTTTACATTGACGATTAACCTTATAGCGAGATGAACTATCAGGGGGATCCTAACTTGCCACTTCCACCTCAGTGTGCATGGGGACCAGATGGTAATTATTAAGCTGCAATGCTTTATGGTGCATTTTATATTTCTATCACATGTATATGGTACTGAGTGTGAAACATGTTGTATGCATACATAGCACCAATAAAGCCGACAAGATATGCAGGAAAAGCCATGGTGCATGGGGTTGCAGATCAGGGAACATAATTATCACATGACGGTCGAGAGAATACTGCGATTCTTTTTTATTTTCATCTTAGGTTTGATTTACTCTTGACCGTAGTTTCAGAGCATGGATGGCATGACTTAGAGGATCGGTACACAGATGAGTGCACCGGTCTTCCCTCGGAGTGGTGACGTATCATGTGGTGTGTGGAAATGGTTGGTTAGGCAATATGTGATATACGTGCAAGTCGAGCAAAGCCTTTGGCACGAGATCCGCCAGACAATGACTAGATATAAGGACATGTGGGTCCCATTTATTGTGATTTTTGTAACATGTTGTGGGCATGTCAAATGTATTTAGAGTTGAGGCTCCAAACAATTTTATAATACATAATATGACTATGCATTTTATATGATGATGATGGTTCACCATTGTCTGTTTATGGTTATATTATGTGGTATACATATGATAAACGACAATCTAGAATGTTTTTTTCGATGGTATCTACATAGTGATTTTGTTCTCTAGGCACATGACTAAACGTAATGGTTTCAAATTCATGTACCAACAAATTAACTCGTAGATATTTTCTAAATGGGACTTGCTTATGCACATGATACACAACATTCAATTGCATAACAAGTAGAAAGGAATATAAACGAGCATGAAGATGAACGACCTGATGAGCGATGGCATCAACTAAAAAACCTATCACTGCATCATATTCGACCTCATTATTGGTGGCAGATCCAATGTGCATGTCATTTGACAAGACTAAAGTATGCAAGGGGGTAAAAATGGACTAGGTTGCCAAGGTTAGATTCTGGGAGAAGCGACCTGCATCATCAACATGACCGATATACAACGTGGATGATGGATCCATCTGAGAGGTCTAAAATAAAATGGATGAGATGATGCAATCTACCTAACTTCATGGCATAAATAAAGACACACAAATCAAAGGGATGTGCTATGAGCGAAATTTCTTGTGGTGTAGCGCATTAGGAGAATTAAAAAGGAAATGGCCTACAAAATCCTCTAAAGAAATGCCCCTTTGTTTAAGGGTAAGGGTAATCAAAGGTAGACTTATCTTCGATGGTGTTGTCATTAGGCTGAGAGATGGGCGGACGGGAGGAAGACTGACTACATGATGCAGTGACATTACTTGATGCATCAACCTGAGAAAGAAGGTCAATATACGCATCATCTGGAATGGATGACAATGATCTTGTAGATGGAGGATCTACAGATGTTGAGACCTAGGATTCTATTGAAAGAGGTTCGATAGAAGCATGCGTAGAAACCTTCAAAAGGTTTTTCTGCAAGGAACTCAAGGATGACGACAGGTAAAGGATATGGACCGTGGTGTCTGTCATCTCAACATCGGTGGGAGGGATCAAAATAGTGGGGCCAGAGTCTCCCTGTTCTCGTTGAATAGTGGTACCAGAATCCACGAGTATAGGAGTAGATGATCCACTACGAGTGGCCTCGTATTCATGAATTTCCCCAAGGAAATCGCAAAATTCATCTAGATAAGGGAAACAATGGGAATAGTGACCATGGTGATCACACAGGGTAGAAAGGTGGTTTGTGTGCAGCGTTTTGAGTTTATTAGGTGGGACCGGCAAGTTAACATGGACTTCAAGGATATTTGACTCACGGAATGCTTCATGAACCAAAGGTTTACATTGAGGAAGCTCAGGATAATTATTGGTGGCGTGGCCAACAACATTACACAAAGTGCATGGTGGTGATGGCTTTGGGGCTTTAGGTACTCGAGGAGCTTGGGGAGCCTTGTCTTTTGATTCTTTCCTTTTAGGTTTCCCCCCTGGCCAGATGCTTTCGCAATAAGAGGTGGTTCTGGTCAAGGTTGTGATGGAATTGAAGCAGTGGCAAGAGTCATGGGGACCGATTGATAGATTGTACTAGGGTCAAATCATGATAAGGTCTTGACTAACTGGGAGAAATGTTTGTAGGGGGATCGATGTACCATATTGGGATCCCCAGGGTCATGTTAGCAAGGACTAGCGAAGCCATGAAAGGAACCAAAAGAACTCCTGGGACGGTAATAAGGAAGGTATCTAGTCTATAGGTTAATGTCCCAATGGAATAACTCCTGGATGATTGAGACCTAGAGGAAGAGTTCCTGGTTGAAACATAGGATAGGCACCCACAAACAAAGGAAGTCCTCAGGGGGTGGGTGTAGAGGGCTCAACTGGAAGAGCAAGAACAAGTTGCTGAGGAGCTAGTCATTGATCAGGTGTATCAAACTTCTTAAGGGCAGCCCGTGACGCTTCTACCATGCAAACACTTATAGAGTTAGGCTCTGAGAAGGGAGGGGGAGGACTAGGGAAAGCACCCAATAATGAGGAATCTTTGTACACTCCAGGCAAAACACTGGTGGGAGGAGTTGTAGATTGTTTGTCAAAAATTGAAGAAATAATGGAGTCAGGGAAGGTTACGGATGTTGGCTTATAGTAGGTCAATAGATCGATGGTAACGATCTTTCCATCATGGGGGAAGAACATCTTGCGAAACACCGCATACGCGATAGGTGACATGGCATATGTGTAACTATGATGTAAGAGAATGTTGTAATCCAAGGGGCATCAATGACTTCAATGTCAACGTGGAAAGTCTTTCCTGCAAGGGTCACTGGACAGTTGCGGTACATTCCAAGGGGCTGGGAGGAGTGTCCATCCCAAGCACATAAGGTGATGGTGGAGGGGGACAACTCGAGTGACTTAAGTTGTTTCCAAATAGTAATAGACATCACACAAGTGGATGCACCTTCATTAATAATCCATCGGGAGATGATGACATTACAGACTCTAACTGGTATCTGGGAAGCAAGATATGAAGGAAATGGGGGGTGCTCTGATGTATTAACCAGGGAGACAATCAGATGATCGTCGAAAGGATCTATTGCACCCAAGGTAGTTAGTAGAGCTTTATTTTTATATGGGGATGATTAGAGGACTTGCAACGTCGACATGGCAGTAGGTGATTGCACCAAGTCATCTACTATACTGTATGTACGGGTAGCTCTGTTAGAAGTCGTATTACGACGTAATGGTCCCTTTGGGGTCTTAGGAATGGCCTCAAATTTAGGTTGAGGGATATGTAAAGGACCATTTGGTGTCGTAAGAGGCTTAGTAGATACTTTGGTTTTGGACTCGATGGTAGACGAATCAAGGGCTTTACATATTGACGCGACCAAGTTTGCAAGTTGATATTGGAGGAGTTAACGTCATCAGAGTTCATCATAAGGATCTGGTAGTCACCATGACCAAAAGGTTGGAGGGGATGGGCTGCTTGACTTGGCTGAGGTTGAGCAACAACAAATCCTTGCTGAGGGAAAGGATTTGTTAGCACTGGTGGTTGAGATGGCACATGATTTTGAGGCGATTGTTGACCTGTACAAGCTGCTTGAGCTTCCCACATTTGGCACATCTGTGGTAAAATAGGACACTCATGTGTATAGTGGCCATGCGCAAGGATTGTTCATCTGAATATCCTTGTTCTGCTTGGGTTGGATACCCTATTGCTGGTTGTTTGTGTTAGTCGACTTCCCCGGGTGTTCACTACGCTTCTTACTTTGATTACCCTAGTTACCCTTGTTACCCTTCCCCTTATTCTTTTTCTTCAAATTTTCAGGAATGGTAGCACTCTACTATGAAAACACTTGACTGTGAGCGGTCAGTGGTTGCTAGGGTTGAGGATGCATGTGAGGTTGCGGCACTAATGCTAGAGCGGCTGGAGCACTAGGCTATGCATAAGGAGGAGCAACAATTTGGTAGACTAGTTGGGGTCTAGAAAACATGTTGCTAGCAAGAGGGGCATAAGTGTTGGAGGAATTTGTGCCCCCCTGGAGGGGATGGGCTATTTGACTTGGCTGAGGTTGAGCAACAACAAATCCTTGCTGAGGGAAAGGATTTGTTAGCACTGGTGGTTGAGATGGCACATGATTTTGAGGCGATCGTTGACCTGTACAAGCTGCTTGAGCTTCCCACATTTGGCACATCTAGGGTAAAGTAGGACACTTGTGTGTATAGTGGCCATGCACAAGGATTGTTCGTGTGAATATCCTTGTTCTGCTTGGGTTGGATACCCTATTGCTGGTTGTTGGTGTTAGTCTAGTTCCCTGGGTGTTCACTAGGCTAGTTACTTTGATTACCCCAGTTACCCTTGTTACCCTTCCCCTTATTCTTTTTGTTCAAATTTTCAGGAATGGTAGCACTCTGCTACAAAAACACTTGAGCATGAGGAGTCAGTGGTTGCTGGGGTTGAGGATGCATGGGAGGTTGCAATGCTAATGCTTGAGGGGCTGGAGCACTAGGTTGTGCATAAGGAGGAGCAACAATTTCGTAGACTAGTTGGGGTCCAGAAAACATGTTGCTAGCAAGAGGGGCATAAGTGTTGGAGGAATTGGCGCCCCCCTACGGGTAGCCATAACTTTGTTGAGTATATGGTGAAGAGTGTGAAAGGGATCCAACAATACCATTTGCAGCGTCAGATGCCCCTGGTGCATTGGCACTTCTAGGACGACGAAGGTCTAGAATGATGGTATAGACATAACTAGATTGCACATAAATCAAATCATATCTGAGAGAAGTTTAGAGAGCTTCTTCCTCAGTATAAGGAAAATGGGATGCGACATCTTTTCCAATGGGAGATAAAAGCCTCTTAAGAAACCAATCTAGATAGACACGTATTTGAAAGGTGGGGCACGAGATGTGCTCCTCCTTTCACGCCACTCTTGAACATGGTGATAAAGGCGAGTGGCAGAGGACTGATGGGATGTGGTCAATAGCTATGTACGAGTGTCATATCGAAGAGGTAATTTGAAATATGAGAGGAATGCTATAGTAATCATCATGAAAATGGATTGAGATGCAGAGGGATGGTCTACATACCATTTTGCACCGTTTCAAGTGAGCATGCATTGGAATAGCCGAAGAAAAATGGAGTCATCAGTTATGGAGTTGGACGAACACCAAATGTGGAAGGATCAGACATGGTTGGTAGGATCCTCTCGAGCATCACCCTCAAACTTTCGAATATCTGACGGAAGCTTAGACGACATAGAGAGCCAACTGGAATCATGGTGTATGGGGTTGTTTATCAACTCGTTAAAATCTACTAGACTTAACCCAGCCAAAGAGACAGCATGAGGGATGTCAAAACGGTTCCTAAGACTGTTCTGCTTGATATGAACACTGAGATAGAACTGGAGCCAACACTAGGTTGGGTTCCTGCACTAGATGTGGGTCCAGACATAGTGACTATATGCCATTGAAGGAGGCTCAGAATTAGATGAGGAATCAAATGAAGAAGTAGAAGAGTCAGCGTGGGGACTCAGAGGGCTATGAACTTGAACCCGACAGGGAGGGGAAATATCCCCAAATAGAAACTTGGGGTGAAGGCCTAATAGTCTGTGCGACAAATGGGTTGGTGGTGCAATGGTGGTAGGACACACGTGACATGGAAATGGTGAAGGGAGGTCAGCAGTATGCCTTTGTCTCAATGAGGGTAGATAAATTTATTACGTTAAGTCTTGGCATGAAAGTGTAAACCAAGCGCCCTTCACTTAAGGTGTGGTTGAGTGTGCAATTGTATTAATTGATTAAGCCGAGATCATGTTTGTAAAATAAAAAAAAAGATTGTTGAAAATAAACTGCAATTAATAACAGAAAATGAACAAAATAATTAACTAAACCACACTGAAACTGGGTTTGCAAACACTATGCTTATTGGTGGCTAAACTAATGGAAAGTACACTCAAATCGTCAAGAGATCTAAATTTCGGTGTGATTCAGATCAAGTGACACTAAGCTACTAGAAAGTGGTGCAACAACAAAAAACCAGACAAGAAGATCGCTGCAAAAAGATAGAGAGATGGGTGAAACACCTAGGGAAATCGATGGGACCGAAGGCAAACGAGAAAACAAGTTTAAATGTGAAACTTTGGATGGTAGAAACCTATCTTAACAAATCTAAAACAAAAGGGTACATATCTGGAAAACGTGGTTGAAAGCATTACATAAAATTAGACTACTCACTCAGTTAAACTCCTCCTAGAAAGGTGGAAGTGTACTAGAAGCCCTAGGGGAGGCTAAATTCGACTTCGACGAGTAATTCAGAGTGGATCAAGGCCTAAGAGGGGTGAGACAAAGGTCAAACAACCTAGCAGACAACTCTCTGCAAAAGCTAAAAGCAGATCTCAGAAAAACCCTCAAACCCAGAAATCGTAGGTACTCGTTTCTCTCTAGGGATCACACTTTTTGGGCTGTTAAGTGTGCTCTAGCCTCTAGGTCACAATTTTTGGGCCAAAAAGTGTGATGTCTGATCCGTGGATCCCAGTGGGCAACTCTTGGAAAAAAGTGTCGCCTTTGTCACAGCTAGTTCTTGTGACCTGCAGAAATGACCAGAAAGCTTGCGGAAATAAAAAAAATTATCGTATGTAGGGTTAAAAAAATAGGAAACATTAGGACAAATAAAAAAATAATAAACCCTAAGCTGAAAACCAAAGGTCACCCAAGTTTTTGGATCTGAAGTATAAACCCACTAGAGTCACCAATTTTGTATTGGAGATTGAGGTTTGTGAATTGGAATTATTCCCTAGTGGAGTCGGCAATTTTTTTGTTGTGTTTTCTTCTCAATGATGTACGAAAAGGACCCACTTAATATTCTGGATGACAAACAATGTCAACAATATAAATGGCTACTAAACATTGTAGATATGTAGCAACTGATAGAAACAAAACCTGCCAAAGTCTGGATCTGTGCCACAATTATAGTTAAAAAATAAAAAGAAAGAGTAATAACTCCAAACACCCAATGGAAACCATACATGTAAAGAATAATTTTATATTATAACACTTGTGAAGGGAACAAATAGATGTTACTTCTCACCCCTATGGCATGGGTTCTTGGCTATCCTCAAACGTCTTCAGCTTTTGTAGATTCTCTCTCCTCTATAATGTGAAAACCAACAAAAATATGTTGTGCAACAACGAAAATAATGAGAGTTAAAACAATGAGTGCAAAAATGAAAATAATCAAAAGTGAAGAATGAATGGAAAACCATTCTATTTATAACAAAATACTGAGTTATCCTCGAATAATGAACAATAATAAAATATTATTGATCTGATTCTCGAAATAACAACCTAGAATATTTTATTATATTTTTTTAGGAGGGAAAGAGTATTTAAAATTTTATTTAGAAATAATAAACAAATAAATTATTTATTTATCATCTCAAGGAATTAGTTAAGGAATAATAAATAAATAAGGATTTATTTAATTATTCCTAGAAGAAAATCAAATGAATAGTGATTTATTTAATTATTCTTCATAGGTTTAACTATAAATTACTTAACAAAGGTGGTTTACTAAGTAATTTCTCATATTGAAAGCAATTTTACTGTGGTAAAATTGGATTTACATGGTGTACCTTGATGCATCTAGTAAATTAGGCTAGATGATCAATTTTTTGGGGATATATATATATATATATATATATATATATATATATATATATATATATATATATATATATATATATATATATATATATAACCAAATAACGAAATATTTTGCCCATAAAAGTAAATTTGTATACATGGTATAAGGAACACAAATTCGAGAATATCAAGCATTGAACTAATAAGGAAACCATAATCTAATATAGAAATGTAAGATTTTTAGTACTCTTGATAAGACAAAATAACGAGACAATGAAGTGTACAAACAAATAAGGTACATGTATATGGCATATATGCCAAATATCCTCAACTCGAGTATATTAATAAAATGTATGAGTACAATATGCTTGAATGAGTAGAAATAACAAACTCGCAAGCCATAAAAAATAAAGGTACAAAGGCTTGTAATAATACCTAAATGAATTCATTAAAGTAATGTCCAATAATTCCTCTGAGTTCCATTAAAGAAATACATAAACTCTATTCTAGTGAGTGTGAATATGTTAAAGAAGAAACATGCAGTTTTGACGAAAATAGATAGTGCACGCAACATGTAGGAAGAAATATCTGAGAAAGAGTTAGGGGTCTTTTAATAGCAAGGGAAAATTCAAATAGGGTCATCAAGAAGTCATGCAAGGGTTATGACATACCTATGATGACACAACACATGTATTATTAGTACAATAAGAGAGACACTACTTTAAATTTTAAACATAGTAATACCTTTTTCTAAAACAAGTAGATATAAGAGAAAGGTAAAGTACCTGCAAGGGGTTTCCAAGGCGATCGCCTCATAACACTCGCGAGAACAAAGAGATGAGTGTAAATGCTCAAGTTCCATAAACAAACCTAGGAAAGAAAAGTAAAGTAAACACTATGAAAGTAAGAGTAAATATTATGAGAGTATAACCCTAAAGGAAACGAAATAGATTAAAAACTATGAGGGGGTGACCAATACCCTGTAAGGTTGACTAGAAGTAGCACCTCATGGCTAGGCTTGTAGGCGTGGGTTCTAAGGTAAATACCCTGTAACACTACCATCAACAATCCACAAGGGAATTTCCATAAATGAATCCCTATTCGTAAACCATGTTCCATATATTGCACAAGGGTTGAAAACTAAATCAAATCAAGGAAGTTAAAAATTAAAGTAAGAAAGTGTAAAAATGTATAAAAGGGTAACTACCTTCAAAAATTAATAACCCTCGTTGAGGAGAGGTGTATTCCTAAGTTTGTGAACATATTTCCCATGTGCTAGACCTGCATACAAAGAAGAGAATAATTAAAAAAATCATCAAAGAATACCATATAACTATGAGTGAAGCGAAAAGAGAATGATAGGTGATCTCCCATGCTAGGTTAGTTGATATGCTCTATGGAGCCTTCTAGAGCTAAACTTAATGCAAAGTCACCATGAGAGAAAAACGGGTTGGAGGAGCAGAGACTCTAGAAGGGTCTTGGAACCAACTTAGTGGCACAATCGAAACCCTTGACCTACACAAGATAACCAATGTTGGAAGGTTATAATAATAGTGCCATCATTTGTGGAAAATAAAAGGAAAAGAAATGGAGAACGAGAATGCAAACAAAATCCTCAATGCAAACTTCAGTTGCTCACCATACTAGTTCTCTCGGAACCCAAATTCTTTAGAGGAAGGATAGAAATTTGTATAGAAGAAAAAAAAATAAAGCCTAAATAATAGAGAAACTAGAGGGGAGGAGGTCGAATCCTTTTACCCCATAGAGTCTGTTAGCCAAGAATACAATTGAGAAATGTGAAAAGGGTAGTCTACCCTAGAAGAAGTGAATGAGTAATCCAACCACCATTATATCACTGCAAAGAATCCCCACCATTAAACCTGAAGAACACATGAATGAAACAATGTAGGATGCAGAAAGGGTGAATGGACCAATGCAGGATGTGGCAAGGACACCATGTGTCCTCGTTCACATGAGCACTTGGGGAGGAGCACCCTTTTGGCAACATGTTAGAACCCAAACATAAATATAAAGAATAAAACCAAGATGTATACTAATACATTAGACCCAAGCACAAATGCAAAGTATAAAACAAGGGCATAGATCAAGACTTTAGAATCCAAACATTAGTATAAATAAACAATACCAATGCATAAGTACCAATGATAAAGTGGTTTGTTTTATTGGTAATGTTATATAATCTAATATAATGTAATGTTATTGCAGGTTGCGATATAACCAATGAATGTGTGAAAGCAAAGTGGATCCACAGTGTATGACTTAAGTTAATTAACTAGGAGACCATGTGGGAACAATTTCTCCAATGGAAAGGTGCCATTAATAACTAGTGAGAAACCCTTTTTAAGGGAAGACTGTAAAGTTATGAGATGTATGCACTTGATAATATCCAAAATGGAAGTAGAACCCCTTTTTCACAATATATAAGAAAGAATTGTTTAGAGTATTAAAAATAAAATATTTTTCTTTTCTGAGTCAAGTGGGATACATTACAAAAAAAATATTTATACATAGGCTTATGTAAAGTTCCTCTTAACTAGGTTAATTCATTTTTTCCATATCACATTGCAACCCTATTGAGTTAAAGAAGTAAATACCATCTTCCAATCCCTTGTGGTAGTAAAAGTCACTATAAAGAAGACCATGGAGCCCAAGATCATATCTACTTTCTCATTTCCATTGAGTGTTTAGCTATGAGAAAAAGGCTTTCTCTAAAGGTGAAAACCCATAAAATTTCCTATAATTACATAATCCTACAAATTTTGGGTGTACACATTATTTTGTTAAAAAATAGAGAGAGAGCGAGAGATTATTCACACAACACAAATCACACAATGATTTTATTGATATCACAAAGATTACGTATGTAAGAATACATGATACTTTTAGATCCGAGCATGGTGGATGTAGGTTACTAAAAATAGCTAGTACAAATCTTAGCCTATGAACCCACACAATTACAAATCACGACAACTTGGAAGTCATGGAAGCATTAATTCCAATACCCTCACTTAATGCTTACATGAAAAACATTGAAAACACATATTACAACAATAAGAATAATTTGTCTATCTCATCTTCATTAGCATTCACATCCACTATCGAATCTTGCAAACATTGCACTTTCACCACCACATCTTCGAGTTGTCACTTGATCTCCATTTAAAACATAACTGCCTGTCACCATCAATGATGAACTTTGTAGAATTGACGCTTCTCAACCTCGTGGAGCGCAATGGTTCAGTCTCTATACTGAAGCATCTTATGAAACTCCCACCATATGTTGAATATATGGCCTTCCATTATATTCACAACTTATCTAGGATAGAATTTTGGGTACGGAATGTCTTTTAGAGATAATTCTACAACTTGACCTTGTATAAATAACCTCTACTCACACTCCCACACCACGATGGGTCACACCACCTTGACCTTATTAAGAACTACGTGTAACTAATGCTCGCCAAGCACGACGGGTCACATTAGTCTATTCAGTAGTTGGCATGTTCTTTCTTGTTCTGCATCATTTGAATTTCACACAACATTTGAACAATGAACACTACAACATAATAAAACAACACCATAAAAATTGCTACCAATAACTTTTTTTTTCTAATAAAAAATATAGCCACACCACCAACTTTAAAGGAGATCTTCCCATGAGCAAAGTTGAATATGGATCTCACCAACGAAACCTCTATGACATTGGATCTATGGCACTTGATCTCGCATTTGTTTGATTTCAATGTGATAAGTGAAATCCACACAATTCGGCTTTTATGAAATCAACACTTCATCAATTTATTATACCCAAATCCTTTCATATTCTAGTGACTACTTTTGCTATCTCCGAGCTTTCAAGCCACTCCCTATCTTGGTGAAATGAATCAAATGCTCCACAACTCTATGGCCCAAGGAATCATGAGATACAATCTCGGATGGACTGATCACCACTCTGCAAGCACGATCATGTACGAGCCATAAGCTTCTGTTACAGATTTTCCAGTTATGTCGTCTTTTGCATAGCTCTGTGTCCAAGAGTGACAATGTGGCTCATAGACAAATAGAGGAATATTTGTGAAGGCTAGCTTCTTGTTGCATATGGATGTAAAAAGAAGCACACATATCTCTAAAGCCCAAGAAAATTTACTCAAATCCAATCTCGCTCAAACAAAGTGAATAATCTACACATAAACATAAAATCTATTCACACAAACACTCCACGCAACACACATAGGACTAAAATTCAAGGTTCTCTCACATTTTCCTTCCATGAAGGAGTGAGGCTTGAATTGACTCTCATACCATGTTAGAAAATAGAGAGAGAGAGGGGGGGGGGAGATTATTCACACAACACAAATAACACAATGATTTTATTAATCTCACAAAGATTACATATATAAGAATACATGATACTTCTATATCCTAGCATGGTGAATCTAGATTATTAAAAATAGTTAGTACAACTATTAGCCTAGGAACTCATACAATTACAACTCACCACAACTTGAAAGTCATGGAAGCATTACTTCCAATATATTTAAGTTAGAGGTGAACTTATACCTTAAGTTTTCATATGTCTTTGCTACACACCTACATTTCAAAATTTTCTCACCATTACTAATGTGCTCCACTACCCTATAATTTTATGGTTCTTCCCTACATCCCCATCTTTATCCCTACTTTCCATTTTTTCTATCCTTTAGTAATGTACTAGACTCATATACAATTTTGTTTTCCTTCTCTACACCCCTATCTATATCCTCTTCCTTAATTCATTTGAAGAAAAGGTATTCCTATATTGACTATATTAATAGAATTATTCCCTATGTTTTAATGTTTTACCTCATCTTATCTCAACAAACACTTCATTTCAATAGACACATTATTTCAATGTTTTATTTTATCTCAATATAAATTATGTAAATTCCTAATATCCACTTAGGAAGTTTACACTGCAACTTTTAGAGAAGTTTCTTTTATTGTGCCATCTCATATTTAGAGAAGTTGTATATCGTATCATCTCATATTGAGATGCTTTGTATACCAATGGTCTTGTTATTGGGTGTGTATATCATTTATATGGAAATATTCATAGTTTAAAAGATGATGTTGTTGTATAGGGGTAATAATAATTATTGTTGATAGAGGGCAACACACATTCGATAAAAAAACTTTAATGTTTGAAGCTCCTTGTTCCGCCATTGACGATACCAAAACATCAACATTGTTTCAAATAAATTATCTTTCTTCTTCCTTTTGGCGTGGTAGTTGATTAGTTTCCAAATTGATATTGTGAACTACTTGTGTGCCACATAACATTAATGATAAGCTGGGTTGGATTGGGTACTTGAAAACGATCTCTCTGTTCATTTGAAAATTCTTTTCGAATGGGAGATGTATATAGATTTAGTAGAATTCTAGCGTTGTGATTTAGAGACACGGCACTAGCATTAGGCTCTTTGAAAAGCTATCTGTATTTTTTTTTCATCGACGTTTGAAAATGTGAACCTGATAAAGTCTCTGTTAATGATGGAGTTTGATACGACTTTCCTTTTTCTATTGGAACGCAATTAACTTTGTTGTGTGAGCTATTATTCATACTTTTCTTGGATTTAGAATTTCTGGGCGAACGGTTTACTGCCCGAGTAAGAAGTTGATGATCAAAAGATGGATTCACAGCAATTTACAGGGATTCGATGAGTACTAATTATTTGGCATCTCAACAACTCATTTCATCTTCATTAATGGCAGACTAGAGAAGGTTGAATGATGTAGCTGAAAGTGAAAATTGCGCAGACAACAAAATGTAGAGCAGGAGGACAGCGACGCTTTTGAGTTTATCATGGAAGTCATGTCTTCCTTGGAAACTTTGCATTCATGATAATATCAATAGAGATAACAGTGTTGCATTCAGCACACTTTACATCATGTTTCCAAAATAACTAACCATTGGTGAAACAAACTCAATATTTCCGTGAATATCCACACAATCAAAGTACCATAATTACATGCTTCCATAATAGAGGTAGCAGTGTGTTGCATCCAACACACTTTACATCATGATCTCAAATTAAGTTCGTCAACAATTAAATCGAAAAGTTGGTGAAACAAAGTCAGTACTACCCTCAAATCTCCAATCTAACCCATTGCAAAATCTCCAAAGTACAGTAATTACACACATGAACAAGTGCACTAAAAGTACATGTATCATCCAAAACTACCATGACTAAATATTAATAAAAGTATTAAAATAGCATATATATTTATAAAAGAGAATATATGTTAATAGAAAGGGGAGAATAATACATATCCACAAATATGTAAGAATTGTTAAATTTTAAATTATTTTCAAATTTAGAGATATCCAAAGCGATCAAATCGATAATAATAAGAATCTTTAAATTTTACAAAAGGAAAATTGACATTTAAGAGAAATTGGTTCATCTAAATCAATTTGTTTTAAAAGGCTAAAAGTTAGAGTGGATCATACATAATTCATTGTGCTTTCTCAACATTTCATTAGAAGCACCTATTTTTGAATGAATGTGATATTGTTATTGTTGTGGTTAATTTTGAAAGCTTTTACTTCAAAGAGATCCTCTAAATAATAATGATTGATATACATATTGATAAGTTTTTTTTGTTTTTTTCTAATGCATGGTGTAACCTATGAGATGTATGAGTTTAGTCCTTATGAGGTTAATCGTTTCAAATATCACGAGGAGGAGTTTAAAGTAGCAAACACCTATGGAGGTTCACACAATTTTAGTGAGAACATCTGAGGCATAGTTTTAAAATCTTGAACCAGGTTTTGAGCTAGGCCACCTATAAAACAAGGTTCAAAGAGGAATCATATCAAGCCATATGGAATCCTATACAATCAATTATAATTGAAAAGAATTCATAAAATATTTAATTTTTAATGGCAAAAATTACTTTTAAGATTTCAAACCATCATTCTAGACTATTAGAGACAAAACATGCAAAATTTGTTCAACTATATACCATGTAAGAGTGCATATATCAAAATGACATTGAGTGCAATACATATTATCAAAAAATAGATAATCAATGTGGCTCTAGATGGCATCTAGAATCCAAAAAGAATGCCACAACTCAAGCTATGAGGCCACTAGCCTACTACAAGTCTACAAAATAGTGATCAACATGATCACTCATTAAACTCATCACCACTACTAAGACCATCACGAGAAACTACATAAGCATTATCTAGATTAGAATATGAGGGCTCCTCTCAAAGTGCTCTCAAACTTTAGCACTAGTACAAGTAACAACACTAGGCAAAGTAAACCTAGAAACACAAGTTAGATGAGTTGCACTATTATTGCTTCCCTCACCAAGTGGGATGTTTTGTCCTTTGCTTCCTTTAGCTCTAGTTCCACTACTAGATATGCATTGGGATCAAACCCCCATTAACTCCATGTAAACAATGTCAAAATCAACATCAACTCAACTAATTGAGCCTCCTCTACCCAATTTGTAGTTAGATCATTATCATCTAATATAATGGGATCTATATCACTTCTTTTGTTCAACCTTATCCCACCTTAGTGGGAGCTTGTATTGCACAACTACAAGATCATTTAATATTTTTTTTTTTCTAAACTCTTCTTCATGCAAATCCACTCAAAAACAAACCAATTGTGCTCAGAGTCAAAAGAACAAATTTGGCTAAGATCTCTAACTACAAATTTTTGCAATTGAGGACATTAGTTAGCTACCAAACAAATCCCATACTAATGTTATGTAAAGACAAAGACTAAAATTAGCTCATTGTTCAATAATTTAAATGGTGAGTTTGAGCAAAAATAAAGCATTTACAATTCCAATTTTAAACAATTAAACTTAAAATTAAAAAATTGGAATTTACCAAGTACCTGTGTTCCTAGTGAAGTATTTGATCTATCAATGTACTTCCAACTACTCAGACTTGTTATGGACCATGTGGGCCAAGTGTTAGTACAACCCATCCTTGACCTCGTGAGTTTGATTTTTTCTAATTGAGCTTTGTAATGATACTTTGAAGTGAATACCCACTTGTATGTATAGGATGATGGAGTTGATAGTTCCATATGTTATCAATGATGTCCTAAGTAACTCCATATTTACATACTCTATCCTTCTACGTTTTTGGTATCTCCTAATTTGCTTGATCTATAGCCTTGTAGATGTAGCCCATGGCCAATATTTAGCCAACCTTCAATCATAACACTTCAACAAGTGGTTGGCCAATATTAACAAGCTTTATTTTTTTTTCCAAAAATTGTTTTTCAATAATTTCTTTTTTATGTCTTTTCTATTTTTTTGTAATCTTTCCCACATGAATTTGAAACATCATTATAAAACAAACTCTACAAGTTTTGTTGGTGGGAAGTGATTTTCAAATTTCATGATGGTTAGCCCTTCTCGGCTGTGTGATTTTTGTCATTAAGCTTAACACCCACAAAAGGTTGTATATGTATTTTGTGATACACTTTGCATGCTCTACAATTTTCTTTAACCACTCCACTTTTCCTATGTTTTCAAGCATCAGGTCTATGCAATACCAAACACATGGGGTCCAAAATATGGTTCTCATTTCGACTCTAGCATCTTTCTAGCAAGAACATATTTGGAGGTGTTATCTTTGATGACCTACATAACATTGTTCTCCCCACTCTCCTAGTTATCTCATCCAAAATAAGTTGGCATCTTTCACCTTATTAAATGCATCAACGTATTTCAAAAGCATGGTCCCTTGAAAGAAAGAGAGAAGTAAATTTATGATAGTACAATATAGCTTGATAATAAGGTGAACAACTCACATTAAAGGGGATATCTCCATCAAACCACCATTTGGTAATGTATTGAAAAACACTTTATTTTCATGTGTTTTTCCAATGGTTATCTAAGGTGGCTTGAGCTAGACTTCAATGGGAGGCAATGGCAGTAGGAGAGGTAGAGGTGGGAGAAAGTGTGAAATAACTCTTAATGCTCATAGGCTTTCTACTTTTACCTTTGGCTTGACTATGAGGCCCAACTCAGAGGGGAAGGAACATAATGGAATGGGTCATGGACATTGGTGGAAGGGATAGAGGAAGAGTGTTGGATTTCAACATCATTAAACCCACTTGTGCCTCTCCTAGCAATAGCTTCTACAAGTTCCTTCTTCCTTCCAAATTCAACTTGCATAGCCTTCACCCCCTCATACTTATAAAGGTTTACTTCTTATATAAACCCTAAAATCCCTTATCACTTCATCTAGTGGGGCACATGGAGATACTTGGCCTCTTATACTAGTCAAGTGTTGTTTCAACCTAAAAATACCCAGAAGACTCCATGTTCATTTAGTGTGTGCAATATTTGAAATAAAGAATAAGGAGAACAATCAAATCTAGTATATTTAAGGAGATAAAACATACCTAGGAAATAAAAGTAGATGCCAAAGCCACCTCCCAAAGATGCCAACTCCACTAGACAAGTCCAAGCCATAGAAGATAAAAAAGAACCTCCACACTTGTTGTTGTTGGTGCAAAACTCATTGTTGTTTTAGAATTATAGGAGCTCTCTTATAGTCACAAAAAAAATTGAAATGAGAAGTTGGAGGAAAATAAGAGCTCAAGGATGCTATTAAAAGTTTAGGAGGCCAAAAATTAGAAGAAATTGCCAATGGTTTCCTTAAAAACCTCAATCAACGGGCCCAAGCCATTATTGTGCCTGTTTTACATTATCTAGGTTAGTTTATGATGGAACAATTGTTTAGACCCATTGGTACCAATACAAATAGCAACCGAGATAGGTTTTATGGGCTCACTTAATCTCCAAATGTTTCTCACGGTCTCGTTTGACTAGTTTCCTATTATGAAACGAGCTCACAAAAAGATAGAAAAGATAGATCAACACCTTAGAAATAAGCCTCTTCGAGGGGGAACCTCCTTTACATTACACAAATGAACAATTCTTAGATGTCACAAATGACAAGATCTCCTTTATATATATATATATATATATATATATATAGGAGTCTAAGGGGTCATAATATAATCAAAGCCTACATAACAATAATAATATAATGGCACAATAATAACAATATGGGGACTACATGGGTACAACACTATAATAAGGGGGTTGTACTAATAACAATAAAGGGTTACATTAGTAGTATAGGGGCCTAACATTCCCCTCTCCTTCAAAAAGTGTTGTCCTCAACACTTGAGTAGTTCTTGATGCTCCTGTATAAAATTCTGATCCTCCCATGTGGAATCTTCAGCAGGTAAGTTCTTCCACTTGATGAGATACTTTAAAACTGGTTGACTTCGTAGTTGTCGGGTTCTTGTTTCCGTGACTGCTCCAGGTTCCAATATGAATTTTCCTTCCTCTTTAAGTTCTTGCGATATTGTTTGAATTGGGATATTCTACAACTTTTGAATGAATGGCCACACTTCTTTGTCCTTCTTCCATTCATCCCTTGCTTTGTTTATCCAATCTGGTTGGATAATAGAAATAACACAGAACAATTCTTCCACATCCTCATCCTTTCTAGATAGTGCATCTGCAACAACAATTTTCTTCCCTTTTTTGTAGATGATGTCAAAGTCATAACCCAACATATTTGTGACACACTTTTTTTGTTATTCTAAAGATAATATTTGTTCTAAAAAGTATTTAAGACTATCATGATCCATTTTTACCTTGAATTGTCTTCCCATTAGATAAGGTCACCATTTCTTTAGTGCATGTAGTATTGCCAACATTTCCTTCTCATAAATAGCTTGCTTGAGATGTAGCTGTAAAAATACCCAATCACCTACATCGAACATTTTTTCACTGCGATGTTGATCTATCTATTGTTTCATTCGACTTTGCACCAAAGTGGCATTATCCTTTAAAAGTTGGAGAACTTGTTGTTGATGCTCGATGTGATATTTCATTGCTTGAACCTTTTTCTTCTTGATATGTCCTTCTATCTTGAGAGTTTGAGGAGTGGTAATTTCATCCAATGCTTTACAAGATATGGTTGGATTCATTTCTTGATGCTCAATGTGATCTTTCTCTTCTTGAACATTTTTCTTCTTGATATGTCCTTCTATATCGATAATTTGAGGAGCGGTAATTCCGGCCAATGCATTACAAGATATGGTTGGATTCATTTCTTCTTTCTCGATGTGATCTTTCACTTCTTGAACTTTTTTCTTCTTGATATGTCCTTCTATCTTGAGAGTTTGAGGAGTGGTAATTATTGCCAATGCTTTACAAGATATAGTCGGATTCATTTCTTATTTCTCTGGGGTTGGGTCCTCATGTATATCCACTTATTTTGATGTTTCTTGATCCTTTTCTTCCTCCTCTTCATACTCTATGTAAAATAATTTTTTCTTAACACACTTATGACCTTTAGTGCATTTTCTATCACAATTGTAACAAAGCCCTTTTTCTCTTTTTTCTTCCAATTGTTGTAGTGTAAAAGTTGTAGGTGGAAGGCTAGGAGAAGAAACACTTCCATAATTATAGTCATGAGTGGTGGGATTCCTTGTTTCCATAATTTCGCTTTCAATTTTTCTTGCCAACCTGAATGCTTTCTCCAATGAATCACGTTCCCAAAGACGAACCTCATGTTGAATGTTATCTTTTAATGTACCTATAAAGACATCAATCCTTTGCTTCTCTGGAATATGATTTGCTCTTATATTCAATTTTTGAAAGTTGTCAATGTGTTCTATCATTGAACACATTTGTTTGAGATTTATCAATTGGCTAAAGAAGGTGTTTCACTTTGTATCCTCATAATGTGCTATCATTTCATCTGTGAAAATTGACCATGTAACAAGTGGTTTACGAGAACAAAGCCCTTTATACCATAAAAATTGATCTATTTCTAAATATGAAGATGTAATACGTACCTTTTGTAACAATTGCACCTCATGTAGATCAAAATATTGCTCCATCTCTCGTATCCAATTTACCAGATCCTTGTCATCAAACTTCCTCATATTGTGTTTTCTTGATTATAAGAGCTCGATCTTGAAACAACTATAAATCTGTAATTTCGGCTCTTCCAGTTCTGAAATTGCGACCTGAAGTATCCCTCTGTGTCCTCTTTCTAATGTCACTAGTTTAATCAAAATTTGATTCTCCAAGAAAGAGTTATCCACAATCTCCCAACATTACCTCATTATATTCCTTTTCGGAAGAGAAAACTTGTATGAAGTGCGAGGTGTCACTGTTTTGACCTTTTGATCTGAAAAATATATAAAAGAAAATACACTCCGTCCTCTTTCCATAACTTCTTATGAAATTTCAATCTGATGCTTAGAGAGACAATTTTGATGATTTTCCTAAGGTGGCTTGTTTGGAAAGTAATTCACAGGTCAACAAAATCCTAAATTCCTCAAACTATATCTCCAACAATATAGCGAGACAGGATCTGAAATTTTGAGCTCACTTTCATACCCATTTCTTCTCGAACGGGCTTTTTTTTTTTAGTTTCTCAAACTTAGTAGCGAAAGAGTTATAGCGAAAATTCCATGATGACCTATTTTAGCTTAAATTCTAGAGCTTACAAAAACCCTAACTTCCTCACATCATATCTCCAAAAATATAGCGAGACAAGCTCTCAAATTAAGACCCAAGGTTCAAAGCGATTTCTTCTCAAATGGGTTTTTGTTTTCTCTTTTGAAACGTAGCAGAAAAAAGTTATAGCGAAAATGCCACGATGACCTATTTGGAACAACGAAACCCTAGAATCCAAAGCTCTCATACCAAATGTTATGAAATGAGCTCACAGAAAGACAGAAAAGAAAGATCAATGCCTTAGAAATAAGCCTCTTTGAGGGGTCAACCTCCTTTACATTACAAAAATGAACAATTCTTGGATGATACAAATGACAAGACCTCCTTTCTATATATAGGAGTCTAAGGGGTCATAATATAATGAGAGCCTACATAAAAATAATAATGTACGGGCACAATAATAACAATAGTGGGCTTCTATGGGGCACAATAATAACAATATGAGGACTACATGGGTACACCAATATAATAAGGGGGTTGTACTAATAACAATAAGGGGTTACACTAGTAGTATAGGGGCCTAACATTTGCACTTCACACCAATTTGGTTTTAAAACAATACTCACATCCTCATGACTCACAAATGGGTAGATATTTTTCCATCCAATATTGTGGTTTACACTATCCTAAAAGCAATCTAGTTTTTTTTTTTTTAATGTTCATTGAATGAATTTAATAGGTGCTTGCTACTTCATTGAAATTTTAAAACAAATTTATCATCAATTTCAACAACTTCTACTTAACTTTTAACATTTTCAACTAAGAATAACTATTATTATCCATAAGCATAGATAGATCTCAATCTTTATCTATTAAGAGCAGTAAGGGAATCAATTTTCTTCCCATGCAAATTTAATTTATAACACAAAAATTGAAAAAATATTTTCACCTTGAGAGCTTTGAGCCCTCTAGGCCCTTGATAGATCCTAGAAGCTTGATACTTTTCATATATATCCATGTGCTTATAGCATAAAAATAATTCCACAACTCCTTGATTTTGAGTAACACACCAATAAAATGTTTTAACCATAAAATATTTTTTATTTTTTATTTTTTTATATAATATATGAAGTTGACATTGAAATACTTTACTCAACATGGGAATTGAAATATTTTATTCATTTTGTGGACATCAAAATGCAACTTTTGTTGTAGCATATTTTCAAATAAATTTCTCTCCTTGTTGTAGCATATTTTCAAATAAATTTCTCTCCATTAATAGAATCTCTCTCTCATATGTGTGTGTGTATGTGAGAGAGAGAGAGAGAGAAATTCATATAGGTATTCCAAATTTGTATTCAACTTATGTATTGAAAAATTATGGAGTTGTATATCTTGCTCACTTGGAAAGGAAAAATATAAGAATATTTATATTTTCAATTTCTTTATCTTTATATATAAAATTGATGTAAAAATATGTTATTTAGCATGGTAATTCTAATTTTTATATATGGTTGATAATTTTTGTTATTAATATTTTTTTTAAATACCACCATTTAACTCTATCATGAACATGTAATGAATTTCACATCTCTTTCATAGTGGGTTATAACATCAATATTATTTTACTGTAATGTTCAAAATCCATATTAATTAGTGAAGGAATTACACATCTCCCTCATACTAAAAAGTAATCACTTACTTTATGTTTCTATTAACTAGTGCATGAATTACAAGTCTCTCACATACCAAAAATAAAAGGTATTTATGAATGGAATTACTTTTTTATTATCAATTACATCAACTTTAAGTCTATGTAAATTTATGTTATTGAGTGTTAACATTGAAGTTTTTTTGTTTATTTTTTGTGTTTTTGTTGTTCTTTTTGTATGTAGAGGAATATTGTACTCTTGTCCACATACTTCACAAAGACTTCATATCACTACAATGGATAATCTAGTTGAATTTAGAGACCTAGACATTGAATTTTTATTTATGGCTCACATTGAAAATTATTTTGTGGTTAATATTTATCTTTAAATTTGATATCTAAAGTTTTTTTTGTTATTAACAATTTTTTTTTGTAAAGTAGGTATTGTTTGATTTCTTTTAACTTAACTTTATAGGACAACATGTCTCTAGTACTAGGTTGGATTTTCAATGTAATTATGCTTTATTATATTATTATTATTATTATTACTATTATTATTATTATTATATCTAATACTTCATTTTATAGAGATTATATTTGTCTCATATTAAGCCTACATTTAATTGTTTACACTCATTTAAAACCACTACAACATATCCTCCATACTAATCCACCATTTAAATGTTTACACTTATATACTAACATTATAACATCTTCAACAAAATTAGGTGTAAAGCCCTTTGTAAACAATAAAGGTATGTAAATTGCCGTGTTAATATCTTGATCAAATCCTAAAATCTACAACCATACTATTTCAAATAATTATAACAAACTCAACATGTAAATTTCCATATAAGTTTGTTAGTTAAGTACTTTGAAATTATTTGAAACCTAAAATAACTATTTTAAATTTGACAATTATAAATTATATAATGAGCTACTTAAACCTAAAATGGCCAACTTGCATCAATATTATAATACTGATGTCTAAAGCTAGGGAGGAACAATGAAATTTTAAATAATTCAATGTTCTAAATAAGGTGAGACTAAGGTTTGGGATTAGGTCTTTATATATTTATTATAGGAAAATTATTGTTCTCTATTTATTTGAGAAATCATAAATCATAATAGTAAAGTAAGTAATACTTATACTTACTTTAGCTGTAACTACTTATAATACTTATAGTTATTTTAGCTATAATTACTTATAATACTTATAATTACTTTAGCTATTAATTTGTAGGAAAAAGGTCATGAGTTTTAATATTCTACCACGGCGAAATGGTTTTAGATGTTAGACATGCAGCCAATGAAGAAGTTTAGCAATTTGTAATTATTGCATTAATTGACTTTTAGTTTTGTATTTACATAATCATTTTCATTTTTGTTTAGGTGAACAGTAATATGTGTGGAGTAATTTTTTTTGGAGGACAATTATCAACTCAACTCTACAGTGAGTAGAAAGAATTACACATAGCGTTGCTATTGGCTTTCTCTTAACCATAGTTTAGGGGCAAAATTACATTCCTGGTGGCATCAAGAATTTGTTTTGAATCCAAACAAATAAAAAGGTTGTCTACACACTCAATGGAGAGTTAAAAGGCCACATGATTGTGGAAAGTTGTTTTTATATAATGAGACTATTTTTTTTCAAAAAATTCAATCATAAGAGTGTTTAAATAATTTTGATGGAAATATATTCAGCACGATCAAAAAGCTCTTAGACATCTAAAATCTTGAAGCTGGAGAGTTATGACCCTCATTTCCCAAATTTTTACCAATTTTAAACAAAAATTATGTCAAAATTTTCACTATTTTCAAAACAAATTTATAACCTCTTTAAACTACATCCAGGGATAAAACTTTTGAATTATCCACTCAGAAAGCGTGCATACCTTTCGACATAGAACTTTTGAATTATCTACTCAGAAAGCGTGCATACCTTTCGATTTATCTACTCAGAAACCGCGCATACCATTTTATTTAGGTAATCAGAAACCGTGCATATCATTGTAAATTGAAATCTGTGAGGCACAATGATATGACAACACTGCAATAACACACTGCGTAAAAGATACCAGAGAGTGGAATGGTACGTACCCATCAATTTCTTTCCTATCAACTTGTACACTAATATCACTAGTTTTGACATGGCGAGACTAAGACTTGCAAGTTGCATCATAGTTTTTGTTTTCATGCCATTTGCACTGTTCATAAAGACTGGACAGCCGGCCATAGTTCACTCATTCGTTTATTTATTTGCTAATTGCAGCATATCTAGGAATCGCAGTACCATACCCTGCGAATCGCGTGACCATATATCTACCTGTTTCAATAAACTACAACTACAATATATGTTCAATGCCAACAATGTACTTGTCCAGATTTTCAATTTTGACATTAACGTTTATTTGCATGTGAAACCTCTTATCCCAAAATAATAACAAATGTTCAATGCCAACAATGTACTTGTTCAGATTTTCAATTTTACGTTAACATTGATTTGCATGTGAAACCTCTGTTCCCAAAATACACTGTAAGATAGCCTGGCTAGTAGGTTTTGGCATTTTATATCAATTCTCTACACATTCCCTTATCTATATCTCTCTCTATATATATAAATATTTGAATTTTTAAAACTAAAATCAAAATCAAAACTAAAATTATGATTTGTAAATTTTAATATTATATAAACATTTTTAAATCGTATTTATATTAATCAAATTTAATAATATATATATATATATATATATATATATATATATATATTTATTTATTTGATTTTTTAAACTAAAATTATGACTCGTAAATTTTAATATTAAAATTATGATTTTATAAATTTTAATATTATACAAACATTTTTAAATAGTATTTATATTAATGAAATTTAAAATACCATGAGAATTCAAATTTTTATTAATAATTATGTCTACACCAAAAACAATTTGTTGCAACATCAGTCTATCCTCACAACTATATTAAAATTTAAAATGAGCCGTCTCTAACATTCTAAAAATCAATTTTTCATGTTGAAGTTTTAAGACTATAATTTTAAAACTTGTATTTGATTTATTGATTGTTTTTGAAGTTTTTGATTACAATTAACTAATTATTAAACTAATGATTTTAAACCAATTACAATTTTAATTATAAGAAAAAAACATAGTTTTAGAGAACTATTTTCCTTTAGAGAATAGAAATAAGTTCTAGATAATTTAAATTTTTTTTTTTTTTCTAAATTGTTGTCTAATACAGGGGAATCTAAAATGAATTTGAAATCTATTAATGAAAAGAGATAGTCTTCAATTTTATTTTTTAATACCAATGAACTTGTTTAACACAAATTATATAAACATATTTAAGTATGATTGGTTAAACATATTGAGGGCTTATGGATGAATGGTATGAGGTTAATTATTGTGAATTCTAGAAGATGTGTATAATGTGAAGCAATATCATGTTATAATAGTAAGCTTTGGATATTAGAATGATGTTAATGTAGGCTTTTTATTACATAATATTCTGGTTTTTTAGTAGATTATTTTTAATTATTTGTATTTAATGATAATAAATTTTAATTATTTATAAAGTTTTTATTAAATTAGTATATATTTATTTTAAATGGATCCAATCAAATTTGTTTAGCTATAATTTTTTTTAAGAAATTATATTATTTAAATATTTTTTTAATTATATAATCTATATAATAATTAAAATTAATATTAATTCAAAATAATAAAAAATTAGAATCAATTTAAATATATAAATAATGGGTATATAATCTTTATTATATATAAATATAGTTTCCAAGTGTTTCTTTTTATTAGTCATTCCCTTTTATATATATAAAATGTCAAGTTCATTATTAATTCTATGACATGTTATTTTAGTTATTTTTATTTAAAAAACAACACTAATGTTTAAGCATTGACTGCCACATACAATATGTACACACTCATTATGATTTCTCTCACATGTTTCTCTAGTTATTCTTATCATAAAAAAAAGTCTAATATTTAAGCATTGACTGGTACATACAATATGCACACACAATCTTCTGCTATATATATACATAAACAACAAAAGAAATACTCATGAGCTTGACATCCCAGAGATTGCCCTTACCTCTAGGTGCCACATCAAGACATTGCTCCAGTGATATGGGTTTTAAATATGTTTTTGGCCTCTCTTCTTTCCATGGTTTCAGCATAGGCTCATGTTTTGTGGGCTGTTTAGCATATTTCTCTACAGACTTTGTATTCCCCAACCTTAGGGAAAGCTGGAACTCCAAAAATACAGTCTTGAAAGCTCCACTAACTTTCCCAATCCCCCATTGAACCTCTTAAAGTTCCCATAGAGTTCCAAAGCTCCAGCCAGCACTGAAAAATATTTTGTATAATTATTTTTAAATTTTGTATCTAAATAGATGCGAGCAAAATTTCAACTTTCATGACTTACCTGCAAAATTACACATCACACTAAACATCACACTAAACTGTTGAATAAACTTCTGAGATTAATTATCATCAAAATAATATACAAATCATTTACAATAAAATTAACTTACTTGTCGGTGGAAACCTATTTTAATCCTGGAGCATAGATATCAATCCAGACAATAATAGGTTCTGTATAGAAATATCAGTGTCACTCACAATATGATAGTGGATCTCATATTGTAGTTGCGTCATAGAATCCTGACAAATATTCAATGAATGAGAATCCAGATAAATCAGATTGGATAAAACGGTCGGGGCGTATAAAATCAAACGGCGTAATGAAGAGTTGGTGAGGTAATAACTATTTACAGGGACGGGTCCCTTTGACAGAAAGGATTATGGAAGCTATGGGGTTGAAATTAATGAGAGTGGGGACCTTGGATATGACTTGCGCTTGATATCCCGGTTTCAATGTTGTGATAAAGTAGATGGAAGAAAAGAGTGAAGGCACCCCAAAAACCATAAAGCAAGGAAGTTAGAGGTGACCCCAAAAAAGGAATATTGAGCGTTCACTGATTGAAATGCTTGAGGTGGTGACACTACACGTCGTTTTATTATCGTCTTCTGGCAGCTTTTAATGGACGCGTTATGCAAGTTGTGGAGTTCCTTCCATCTGTGTTTTCCGAATCAAACACGTCCTTGTCACAAGCATATGCAAAATCCCCACTGTTTTTGGTACCATTGGTCAAGGGCAATTGACTATCCTCCCGGCCATATTTCTTCACTATGCATTGAGGACTGCCATCCCTTTCCAAACTATTAATGGGCATGTTTATCTGGATTGCAAAGTTTTACTGACATGAGTATGGTTAATGCCAATCAGAGTTCAAAATATTTTAGAAATCTGCTATTTAAATAAGTTAGAAAACTTATATCATTATTTGGCATAGAGGTAGTGACAACAATGTGGAAGTGGGTTCCAAAGCCTAATTACAGGCCGGTGGGCTGGTGACTGGCTTGATGGTGACACAACTCTGACAAATTTGAATGCAAAGTGTTTGGAAAATTATATATACACATATTTGTTTAGAGTTAAAATTAATTTGAGTTAGTTAGTTTTATTGTTTTGTGAAAAAATGATTTTTTCAATTATAAAATGTTATTATTAAGATCTCATGTATTTGGTGAAGTTTAGATTAATTTATGTTGTAGTTAGTTTTAATGTTGGATGGAAGAATGGTTAACCCAATTATAAAATGCTATTATAATATTGATAGAATTTAGATCTTTCAATGCCCATAATTAACTTCTACATTCAACATTTTCCCTAAAATTTAAATTATAATGAAAAAAAATAGGAGACTATTAAAATGTTAAAACTAAGCTTTTTATATATAATTAATGTAAGATGGGAAATTGCTGGAATGTTACTGTTATTGGATGTTGTTGGTAGTGTAGGTTGATAAAGAAAATATGTAATAATTTAATCATAGTTAAGTTTAAATGGAAAGTGAAAATGGAATCCTAATTAAGGATTTTGATATACTATCATGGATTTAATAGACCCAAAAAAAGATGGTCTTCTTTCCTCTCTTTCTCACAACCTTGGTCCAAGCTATAGGAGGGGGATCCACCAAAGTAATTCTAAGGTTATTGTTGAGATGTGAAGGGGATTTCTTGTAGGTGTCACAAGATGTCAATACATGCTAACTCTTTAGAATACCAAAAGAGACATCTTGACTTACTAAGTTCTTGTATTCTGATCCTTAGTGAATCCTCATAAGTTTGATGGGAAGTGACACTTTGGTATGGTTCCCCCATAACCATATCATGGTTGGCACCATCCTCCTCTTGATTAGAAATATGAATCTAGCACTCCATAGGGGGTGGGTCACAAGGTTTTCAACTTTTAGCTACATTATGGGATTTATTTTAATTTTTGGGAAGCAAATCATGGACTATTTGTAAGAATGAAAAATATATACCTTAGGACTCTAAGATTTAAAAGCCTTTAAAATTGAATAATGAGGAAAAGGCTTAGCCTAATTGTACATCAATCTAATTGAGTCTAGAGGCACTCTCTAGCTCACCATGGAAGATATGTTGTAATGTCATGTAACATTTTGACTCCCTCAAATTACATTAAAAAAATTGTAATAAAATTGGGGTAAAATAATGAGTTTACTATTAGTTGTTTTTGGGCTAAACCGGTGGTTTTACCATTATATATATATATATATATATATAATTATATAATTAATTAATTAATTAATTAATGGTAAAACCATCGATTTTATATATATATATATATATATATATATATATATATATATATATATATATATATATACATCTTCACTCTCATTTAGCAAGGGAAAATCAAATATCTATTCACTTGAAAACTTCTTCTAGCTTGAAAAGTTATTTGATCCCTCTAGGCCCTCTCCCGCTAGTTTATAGCAATATAAGCTCCTAGCTTTAGGTAGAAGAGCACATTGCGATGTTCAGTAAGCTTAAGCATTCCCATAAGCTAAAAGTTGGGAGGAAATAAAGAAAAAAAAATGGGCCATAAAGAAAGAGAGTACATAAAGAAGGAGGAAAACAAGGAGTGTAAGGAACAAAGTGTTCATGAAGAATTCCATGTTCTCTAAGTAAATATTGAAATGTCTTATTGACATATTGTCTATTATTAGTGTGTAGCTTCTTGATGAAGCATGATAATTGTTTCTTAACAAAAGATTTAAAATTTTCAAAGGTTGCAAAGAATTCACTCCTATACTTGAGAAAGTACACCCAACAGTCCAATGAGAAATAATTAATAAAGCTTAGTGCATACTTGGCCCTTGAAAAAGAAGGGTTTCAAAACATCATTAAATCACCATGCACCAACTCAAGAAGTGTTGTTTCCCTTAAATGTTTCCCTTTATGAAAGGGTTATTGGTATTTTTTCCCAATAGCCCAACTTGCACATACCCCACTAGTACATGAAAATTTTAAAAGACTTGAAAAGAAAATTTAACCCATTATATGCTACAAATATCTATAATTTAGATGGCCAAATATTTCATGTGAAAGCCTACTCAAGGAGTCAACATGAGTTATAAAAGAAAAAGTTGAGGAAGGATAATGGTTCAGAAACTTATATAATATGGAGGCATGTTCAACTTGTCAAATAACAAAGAAAATTAGTGGATCATGTAGTTCTCTAATAATACTTGATTCCTAGAAAACTCCATTGTTTTCCCACATATATGATAGATAGATAATAAATTTGTAGAAATGTGGGAGAATATGAGCACATTCTTAATGTAACCATTGATTGAATACATAGCACCCAATCCCAAAACCTTCACTCACTAGAATTTGTGAAATGTTGTTATGGGATGTAGAAGGAAGCAAATATTGGTAAGGAGCCATAGGATGTGATGCATATGAATGAAGTATCCATTGATTTGTAGATCTACAAAAGGCTTGGCCCAACAAAGCATCTTCTTTATCTATTGAGATTTTTTTCTTCTACAAGAAATCATCTAAGACTTGCAACTTTTTGTAACATTTTGCTTCAATATGTCTGTAACATCTCTCCCAAATCACATAGAAAAATATGTTACTGTTCTAATAATTTACACTATAATTTTTTTATATATAAAATAAATAGTCATAGTATTTTGAATCTTGTCTTTCATAATTTACATAATACCTCATATGATAAATATCATCAATTTAGCTACCCAATCACACTATTTACTATTTAAAAGTAATAATCTAATGTTTCTATTTTACACGTTTGAAAAAACACCATGAAATGCTTCCACATGCTTTATATCTTTCTTGGTATCTATCCCTATTAAAGTTATGGGCACAATGACGCATCATGGTGTATCATGGTCTCAGCTTACATATTCCTTAATTTTTAAGACCACAAAGCATTCTTTATATATATATGTGTGGCTCTATGGTTTGCATTCCACTGCAACTACCACACTCTCACACAGGCATGTATGACATGGTGATTGTTCACGGGTTAGGGGCTCATGATGCTTACATGGAACCCTAGATAGATGGTCAGTTCGACGGTGGGGATCACTCCATGGTTGATAAATGGTGATGGTCATTAATGTAACTACCCTACGTCCCTCTGCCATCACGACCTCATTGCTGTTTTCTTGGGTTGTGATTTGAGCTTTGTAACCGCCTATCGAATCCAATTGTAACCAAAGGGGGATGGGGTCTCCCATCCCCTTACCAATAGATTTTTGGTAGTTTTTACTTGGATTTACCATCCATAACTTAACATGCTAGCAGGAGGGGTTGAGAGTTTTTATTCCACTTTGGATATGTATATATATACATATAAAAGTTTCTTTACGACATTCGCAAGAACTCACGCACTAACTATTAATTTTAGGTAAACCCTTGTTTCCCTTCGATGGTATTTAAGTAGTGGCATGTAACTTTTTGGAGGATGTGGACCAGTTTGGACGTCTACGGGGTTTTTCTCATGGTAAGGTTTACTTAGAAACCATAACCCTAATATTTTCCAGGGTTCTTTTTCTGCTTATGACATATTGTCTTGGGGACTCGACATTCATCCTCCATGATAAGTAAATATGGAGTCTCTGCTCTTTTAACCACGGCTAAAACTATTTTAACCACCTTGGTGGTTTAATTTCCTTCCCTTATGTTGAATTGCTAAGAAAGTTAAGAGCGGATAATGACCTGACTCGTTCTCTTGTAGGTTAGTACCAGTGGCATTTTGGTTCTTGGTTGAGCATTTTGCTAGAATGATGTCTATGATTTAATTTATTTCTTTCCAACTCGAATGTTATAGGTTCTTATTTAACCTTATTCTTTATAGGAATCTCTTGTTGTGGGTGGAATTATAGCTTGTTTGTGGTTAGTATGGATTTTTGTGTTAGGATTTTGAAGAAAAAGCCCTAGGTTAGCTGTATATATCTTTCTGTGTGTATCTTTTTATCTGGAATTTATTAATAGTATTAAAGGAAAACGCTTTGGTTTTTTAAACAATATATTCAATAATATTTGGGTTGTGTTATTTCATTATTTATTTTATTATTTGAGGGTTTCTCCTTCTGTTGAGGATATATTTTAATTCTTCCATGCTTGGCTGAGGCCTATATGTTTGTGAATATAAATTTGTATCCTACATTTTTAGGACAATAAATGCATTTTGAATAATAGTAAAACCTACTGATTGTAATAATGATGCTTATCTTGTTTACAATAAAGTGAGGCTCAAGCCTTTAGATCAGAATTTTTAGAATTATTTTCTTTGTGTGAAATAATAAAACAATTGTGTGTGTGTTTTTTTTGTCTCTTTTACAAATAATGTGTAGTTTTTAAATATTTTAATATCACTGTCTACCCTTAGTGGGTTGTATTTTTTTCTTTTTCTAAGTATATGTATTTATACTATTTTCTTTGAAAATAATTTCTTAGAGATATTTTAAATTATTTATTTTCTTGTTCTCTTTACTGGATATGAAGATACTATAATTTTAATTTAGTTATAATATGCAAATAGGTTATTTAAGCCCTATATTTTCTTTGCCTAACATTGTCTTTTCTTTGGAATATAAATAAGGTTACTTTTCTTAATAGGCCTACCCGAGCTAACTAGACATAATCTTTACCTTAGCTTGCATACTCATAATATATAATTATAGATATGTTATTATAGTACCTTTGGGTAAACAAATGCTAGTACATGTAAGATTTGTATGTATTCATATTTAATATGTGTATAACATTGTCCTCCTAACTTGGCACTATCTTAGTATAGGAAAACTAACTTGTCATTTTATTTTACCTTGTATTTCATTTTTTTCATGCTGTTCCCACTTAGACAATTTCAAGGGGAACATCTCCTTGAAATTCTTTTTACTTTTTTCTATAGAAGGAGTTTTTGTGGCACCTCCACCAAACACACACAGGCACACACATATATATTCTCATTTAACATCCAACAATAAAAAATTTCATCTATCCTTCTCCTATTTCAAAACCATTTAAAATCACATTAGTAATATATTTTATATTTTCTTGAACTAGGTTAACCATCAAATTCCTATTAATCACAAAATAAATCCACATTCATGTACTTATCTAGATTCTTCCAAAAAATAGGTTAAAGGCTTCCATGTTCCACCCAACCATGAACTAGCTTTCTCACTTAGTTCCCCTTCAGCCACACTCCTCCCTACAAGGGGAAAACAACAAAAGAATCATTTTCAATTTCACCTCCTTAACACTTTAGTGTTTTCCTATTAATTTTCTTAGGGTTGAGAACCAATTTTTCTCTCCCTTTTCTTATGTTCTAAAAGAAACTGCCTTGACCTGCCACAGTTGTCATTATACACATTCCACTTCATGACATCTATCTAGTGTCATTTATTTGTTGTGGTATGTCTCTCCCAAAAATTCTACTCAATGGCAAAAAAGAAGATATTTTCCTTTTTGTTCCTACCTGTTGTGGGGCATAACTAGTTACAAGTGCACTTAAGAATATGATCTCACATGCTTAGCTAGCCTTTAATATATTCTCGAGAATAATAATACACAACAAAAATAGTTTTTCCTTTTATTTAATAAAAATAAATAGTTACATCATCATACCATGTCACTAGTCCCACTTCACCTTTCAATCACACATTAACATGAATGTCATAAAATAAATTTAGCACGATATTACATCTCCCCTCCCCTTAATAAGGAACACCATCCTTAATGATTTCAATATTCCATTTTCCTTGGAATAACATAGGAAATGATTCCTTCATCTTATCTTCCTTCTACCAAGTGGCCTCTAGAGGCCCAAAGTGCTTCCATTGCACTTTAAAGTATATGATGGCTTGATTCCACAGTGTAATCTCCCTCTCGTCCAAAATTTGTAGAGGCTCAACCTAGAACTCGTCCAAAATATTCATGATCTCATGATCATGTGTTTTCATGTGTTGGTAAAAACCTCTAGGGTCCCAAACTTTAGTTTGTAGCTACCCATGTGTGTTGCACCTTTGCTGTTGTTGTATTTCTACTGTCTTCTATTTCATCTTCTTCTCTTTGTCAATCAGGTTCAAGTTCTAATTGATCATCCTTCTTGTTGCTATCATTTTCCTCCATATGGACTGCTTCATCATTAACTTCCATAACTCTTCAATCTCCATCTCTAGCATATCTTTGGGCTCGTCCATATTCTGCCATTCATTGTTACCTCTTTCTCTCTACTTTAGGTTGTTGCTGTTGTCCACTAACTCTTCAAATTGTTGTTTATTTTCTTCTCTTTGAAGTTGTCGGATTCCTACTTTTTCTTCTACTTTTCCTCTTGCTCCAACTTTTTCTACCCTAGATATTGTTGTAGAAATTTTTGTAGTTACTGCTCTGGGTACCACTGTAGACATTGCATCCACCCAAACTTCTTGAATATCTTTAAGGATATCTCCCTCTACAACATCTAATTTTTGAATTGAATTCTGACTTTCCAACATTTTCTCCAACAATTTAACATCTCTGTTCCACGGATTAAATTCTTCCACAGAATCTTCTTCTTTCATCTTTATTTGGCTGCTCATCTGAGTCAAATTTTCTCCAGCATCTGCAACTAAACCTACATTCACAAAACATTTGTTAAAATAAAAAACATAAGGCTTCAGTGCCTTATTTTCCTTTGGTAACAATTCAGTTTTCTGCTTTGTTTCTTTCTCTTCTTTCAGCACATCAGTATGTTGTTTTGAATTCTCAAAAGAATTCATGAGACTGTTAACTAATATCTCCTCCACATCATCTGTTTCAATGATGCATCCCTGCTTTTGTTGACAGTAGTGAACTTCTTCTTCCTTAGCCTGTTGTTGGTTAACTCTTCTTTGAAATTCTTTGATTCTTACTGCCTCCCTTTCATCCTTACCCTCTTGTTCTTTAAGAACCTCCATATCACCTTCAAACAATCTCTGTCCTTCCCCAAAGACATTCATTGGATCATTTCTTTGGGACACCATTTATTCAGCCTTCATTGGAATAAGACTGCAGCATTTTCCACTATGATAGTTCTAACATTCTACTGCCTACTCCTAAGTGACTCTTCTGTCTCCTTCTGGTTATGGGATATTTCCATCTCAGTCCCGATCTGAACATATTTCAGACTTTGCTCCTTCTCTCTAACAAACTCTAAAGTTTGTTCATCCTCCTGTGATGTGCCTGCAATCATCCACAAATTAGTAATTTTAAAATCATAAGACCTCGTGGTCTTAGTCAACTCTTCAGTCATCACATTTCCTTGTTGCTTTGAGTCTTCTACATGATTCAACTCCTCAGGCTCAACTTCATCTCCTTCCTTCACAATGAATGGTTCTTGTCTTGTAAGAGCTCCAATTATTAATTTTCCAATGAGTTTTTTCTGCCGTAACAACTCAATACTTTCCTCCTTTGGGAGGTCTTCTTCATCATACTCTGCTACTCTAGAGTACCTTTTATCCCCTAAAACACATTGCTCCTCATACTTGAGTTCAAGAGCTCTATTCATCTTCACTTCAGAGTATTCATCTTCTGTAAGATACTCCTCCATGCTTTCGACAGCTACACAAGACTGTCTATCCTCTCCTATGCATCATGTAAGCACACCAAAACTGTTAGGTTCAAAAACACAAGGCTTGATGGACTTATACATCATCTCTTCATCTTCAGTCAGCATCTCCTCATGTTGTTTTGAAATATCCCAATAGTCCATGAGATCTTCACTTGATCTCCATTTTTCAGCTTCAGTGTACTCTTCATTGTCTCCCAGAATTTCTCCCTGTTCTGGTTCATAAATGGACTCTTTCATTTCCAACTCAACTTCCTTGATTTTTTCCCTCAGCCACTTTACTTTCTTTTGTTGTAGCCTTCTCTGCATCTCATGCCACTCCATTGGCTTCTTCCTTAATACCCATGTTACACTAAAAAATGTCACCATGACTATTTACAGTTAGTATGGCTCAATCAACAGTCATGCTACCCTCTTAGGCAAGTCTTATGCCTCTGCTATCCATCTCAAACTCAAAGAAGAGAGAAAGTCTTGTAAAAAATGTGTTTATCTCTGGGGACGCAGGTTCTCTCAAGCCTTACCTGCGGGGACGCTCACAATGTTCACAAAGGCTGCGTCCTTGGACGCTCTGTATGTTAAGGGACAGGTGCGTCCTTCTGTAAAAGGCAAAATGCGCAAGTTTCATCTTAAAAAAGTTACTTGTGGTTACTTCTAGAACTTTCTAGAGGTCGGTTTGATGAAATGGATGCGCCTCCAGTTGGTTCATGTATCCCTATTAAGGAGGAACTTATCCCATCAATAAGGGAGCTATCCCACCCAAAGAGGGGGATTATCCCATTGATGGTGGACCTGAATAACCTCTTTACAGCACTATAAATAAAGGCATTGAGCCAGAGGGAGAGGAGGTTGAAGCTATACATTTTCTTTGGGTAAATGCTGCAGGAATTAGGACTCCCATTTAGAACCTTGTAAGGAGAGATTGTCTTTGCTTGATTCTACTTGGAAGTGGGTGAGCTTTGTCAAAGTAGAGGAAAACCCTTGATGGACCCTGGGAGGAACTTGCACAACACCAAGGCCAGGTTGTAAGAGTTTCTTTGTTTCGTTATTAATAAAAACTGGTTCATTTTTCTCAATAGCTTGTGTTAATGAGTTATTTCATGTGTTCCTTGGTCTGCATGTTGAATATATGTTTTATTATATGAGATGCAAGTGCTTGGTAATTGTTTGATTGTTTGTGGTTGCAGGAATTGATGTGAAGGAGGAGCTCATCCGGATCGGCAAGGACGGACTACAACAACAGCGTTTTGGAATAAGGTAAGCCTAAACACTTGTAGTTTTCATGTTTTAAAAGGTGTATTTAGAGAAAGATCGCTCCATTTTGTCTTGTTTGTCACTAGAGAGTTTAGACTCCTAGGGAGGTCATTTGTGTCCGCACAAACGACTTTTTCCGCCATGACAAATTGGCGACTCCGCTGGGGATTCCATTGATGAGAAAAGTCTTTTCCTTTGTGTGAACTTTGCTCTGAGAACATTGGTTTATTTTTCTGGTTTTGGCTCTGTGATTCTGTCTCTGGGTGGGTTAGCTTAGGATTAGTTTTATTTTGGTTTTCCTTGAGTTTTTCAGAAGGACGCACCCTCTGAGTGCTGCACAGTGTGTCCCTGGACGCACTTTTGTTGTGTGCACAGAGCGGGCCCGCACCTGTGCTAACGGGTTGCCTACGTCCCCTGCTAAAATTTGAGAAAATTCCATTTTTTGCATTTTTTGCTCTTAGATTTTGTTTTTTCTTAGTTTTTACCGCCCAGATCCATTAGTCTCTTGTCAAAAATCTTCACCTAAGCTTGTTTCATCGGCATTCCTACTCGAAGCTTTCATCAATTGGGTGTTTTGAGTCTCTTTTTTGAGAAATTCTTGATTTGATTTCCTTTGGTCATTACTTGGAGGTTTCTCTCAGTCCTTTCACAATTTTGCATCTTTTTGCTTCTGTTTTTGCAAAAAAATTTCCCCCTCATTCGCCGGGGGGGGCTAAATTGTGTATGAGTGTTAATCGCCTCTGAGTGTTTTTATTATTTGATCTTTGGAACTCTCACCCAATTTTCTCAACTTGCACTTGATTGGTTCTTGGATTACATTAGAATCATCTTGTGTTTGAGAATTCTCTTGCATAGATCACATCTGCATAATTAGAATTCTCATTTTCGGAATATGAATGAAAAATGTGCATAGATTACATTTGCATACTTTTCAAGTGAATTGTGCATAGATTACAATTGCATAGTTTACATTCTGAAAAAATCAATTGTAGATTTAGATCAGTTTTCTTTGATTTGAATTTACACAAAAATAAAAATAAAAAAAATGGTTTGGAATTGATTTGCATTAGTTTTTCTTGATAAAATTAGTGCATTAGAGAATTTGTTATATTTTCTCTTAATGATCAATTTTTTGCATTGTTGGAAGTGAATGGAAACTCTCTCCTTACTTTAGTTAGGATTCATCGAATTGAAAAGATTACATTATCATATTTGATTGCATTCAGTTGAGTCGGGTCATAACACCATTGGTTTCATCTCCATTTACCCATTTGAGTAATAACAGCCTTAATAACACAGCGCTTAATTAAAATTCATCTAGTAATTTTCACATTTCTAGGGCTCTGAAACACCAACATAGCTTAGGCTAGTGTCTTGGAGTAGGTGAGTACTTAACTCTCCAAGACAGTAAAACCAAACAAGCAGCTGATCTTGTGATAGAATCAAATCCAATTGTTACATTTACACTCTGGGAAAGCTCCTCTTAAAGGAGAAGCACGAGCTCGTGTCCGAACCAGTGAGGGGATCCATCCTCCCTCGTTGGGAACGACGCCAGACAGTACGTATTACAAACGGTAAACCTCGGATTAACCATTGTCGAGGAGCCAGGGGTCACTTATCGATAAACCTTGGATTACTGTCAAGGAGCCGGTAAGGGGATTGAGCTTGCTACTCTGCCCTTGCGTGCTGTCGGAGTTTAGACTGTTCCCCCAGGTGTACTTGTTGCCATTGGTAACCTTAGTGACCATAATCTTTAGGATTCTACCCAAGGTGACGGTGGAGGGAAGATCCCACTGTACCTGGAGCAGACGTCGGCTATACTCACTTGGATTTTCTGGGGGGTTCACTTCACTCGAGATAGTTAAATTGGAGGAACTTGGTCTAGTCTATTCATTAAGCGGGTTGCCGGGGTAACTGTTCCACCCACTATTTCTGTACTGGATTCTGCGAGGTTGGGCTTCATCACCAACTAGTGTTTTCGGTCCGGAGAGCTTACTGTTTGTTTGTGGTGTGACTTCTAGATTTGATAGCGCGTGTTAATTTGTTTGTTTTTACTTATAGAGACCATAGGTGTGATTTGTGAATTTTAGTTGTTAAGTGTGATTTGTGAATTGTTAATTTTAGTTTTAAATTGTTAATAAAATTCACTGAAGTTGAATATAATGGCAAACGTTCCGGAATTTACCAACCTAGGAACCCCTCCTAACGAGAATCCTAGTACTTTTCCTTACTTTGGGAATGTTGGTCCTCCTTATATGGCTACTTTGTCATTACCTGGATTTACAATAGGTTTACCGATATGGTTATTTTCAACTTCGTTGGCCCAAAGTACTCCAATTGTTCCATCTCAACCGGATGCTTCACCTCAACAGAGTTCACCATCTCAACATCACCAACCTTCTGTTGACCCTTTACCTTCTTCGCCTAATTTTTCTTCCTCCATTTCTTCCTCTTCGCCTGCTAAAAGCCTTGATGCTAGTAACCAGGAGGCTAAGAAGAAGAAGAAAGGGAAGAAGAAGAAGAAGAAGTAGAAGCAAGATAAGAAAGAAGTCAACCAACCAACCATGGCTGTAAGTGTTAGTTGTGTTGAGGAAAATTCCGACATGCATCGTAAACCCAAATACCCTTGCAGGCTTTGTAAGGGTGACCACTTCCTTGTCAATTGTCCTAGTATTCCAAAGGTCTTAGAAGTATGGTCAGAAAAATCTCATCAACTTTCCGTTGATCCATCAACTAGTGATAGTCAGGTTCCTGGGAAAAAGGGTAAAGTTAGGTTTCCTTGTAAGTTATGCAAAGGGAGTCATCAAACTCACATTTGCCCTCACATGGATGAAGCCTCAACATTGTTGGAAAAACTTACTGTTCCACAACAACAATTTCCAACTGGTTACCGTAAACTTTCTCCCAACCTACCGTCAACTGACGGAGTGATTGATCTAAATTCAAGTACAGTCGATCACACTCTCCCATTGGAGAGTGAAACTCATGTCACTCAGGTTGATGATCCATTAGTTGATCAAGTGGTCGATTCAATTTCACATTCGGTCGATCCCACCTTCCCTTTGGAGAGTGAACTTCATACCGCTCAGGTTCTTCTTGTTACATCAGATTCTTCTATGCCGGGGGGCATTTCACCTGTTTCTACAGAACCCCCTGCAAGCACTGAGGTCTTTTCCTTTGATTGGAATAGACTGATAGAACCTCGTCTTCCTTCCTCCATCCCTTTCCAGATCATTGTCAAGGCTGGTGGTAGGGACATACATCGTACTCAGGTAGATGAAGGTGCTTCTGTTAGTATTTTATCCTCAACTGTTTGGAAAGCTTTGGGTTCCCCTCAGCTTGCGCCTATTACGCAGAATCTGAAAGCTTTTAACAGAACCATTAGTGAACCTTTAGGGATCCTTCCTAAGTTTTCTATTACCTTGGAAGGTAAAACTGTCTGTATTGATCTTATGGTAGTTCGAGGTCCCTTGGATTTCAATTTACTCCTTGGGCGAGACTATGTTTATGCAATGAAAGCTGTCGTATCGACACTCTTTCGCGTGATGTCTTTCCCTCACAATGGCAATATTGTGACTGTAGACCAGCTTTCGTTCCCTAGTCTTGTTTCAACTACCAATAATCTGACACCCCTAAATGTTCCTGATTCTAAAGTGGTATCTACCCTGCCACGGGTTAATTATGTGGCAACTGGTCCCATGTTTTCAGTTACCAATGTAAGTGAGCCTCTCACTGTTTGCTCATCTTCCTTTGATTTAGATCCGGTAATTAACATGGAAAACTCTATGGGATTATTTGAACACGATGTTCTTATCCCTTTTGAGTCCCTTGACGTGTGTTCCTTCCATTGACATGTCTTTCTTCCAGTTGGAAGCCATGATCAATGGTACGAGGATAGTTTGTTCCTGTCTCAACCTCGTTAAAAAATGAAACTGGATGTAGTGAGGATAGTTTCTTCTAGTCTCAACCTCATTAAAAAATGAAACTGGAAGTCATGAGCATAGTTCCTTGTCTTGTGTCAAGCTCATTAAAAAATGAAACAAGGAGTTGTGAGGATAGTTCCTGTTACTGAGTCAACCTCGTTTAAAAATGAATCAGGTATGAGGATAGTTCCTGTTACGGAGTCAACCTCGTTAAAAAATGAATCAGGACCGAGGAAAGTTCCTTTTACTGTGTCAACCTCGTTAAAAAATGAATCAGTGAGTACGAGGATAGTTTTTTCTTGTATCAACCTCGTTAAAAAATGAAACAGGTTAGCGTGAGGATAGTTTCTTCTAGTCTCAACCTCATTAAAAAATGAAACTAGAAGTCATGAGCATAGTTCCTTGTCTTGTGTCAAGCTCATTAAAAGATGAAACAAGGAGTTGTGAGGGAAGTTCCTTTTACTGAGTCAACCTCGTTAAAAAATGAATCAGTGTGTACGAGGAAAGTTCCTTTTACTGTGTCAACCTCGTTAAAAAATGAATCAGTTGGTCAGAGGATAGTTCTTTTTACTGAGTCAACCTCATTAAAAAATGAATCAGGGACGAGGATAGTTTGTTCCTCTCTCAACCTCATTAAAAAATGAAATTGGATGTTACGAGGAAAGTTCCTTTTACTGTGTCGACCTCGTTAAAAAATGAATCAGTGAGTATGAGGATAGTTCTTTTACTGAGTCAACCTCATTAAAAAAATGAATCAGCTAGGTTTTAGGATATGTATATAGATTTTAGAAACAAGAGTTGTGAGGAAAGTTCCTTTTACTGTGTCAACCTCGTTAAAAAATGAATCAGTGTATGAGGATAGTTCATGTTACTGAGTCAACCTCGTTAAAAAATGAATCAGGTTTGAGGATAGTTCCTGTTACTGAGTCAACCTCGTTAAAAAATGAATCAAGTTTGAGGACAGTTCCTGTTACTGAGTCAACCTCGTTAAAAAATGAATCAGGTATGAGGATAGTTCTTTTCTTGTGTCAACCTCTTTAAAAATGAAACAACTCCCTTTTCAAGTTAAATATTGAAAGTAAACCTTCATTTCATCCAGCCGGTTGAATGCAATGAAGCCTGGGGGGCATGTACCTTGCTTTGCATCATTATGCTGGGGGCATGCGAACTTTTTGAGCATAGTTCCTTGTCTTGTGTCAAGCTCTTTAAAAAATGAAACAAGGGTAGGTTAAGTAGGTAGACTGTAGAGAGTAGTCATGAGCATAGTTCCTTGTCTTGTGTCAAGCTCGTTAAAAAATGAATCAAGGTTTTTAAAGCATAGTTCCTTGTCTTGTGTCAAGCTCGTTAAAAAATGAATCAAGGTTTTTATGAGCATAGTTCCTTGTCTTGTGTCAAGCTCGTTAAAAAATGAATCAAGGTTTTTAGAGTAAAGTTTTTTGTTAAGTAGATTGTAGAAATAGTTATGAGCATAGTTCCTTATCTTGTGTCAAGCTCGTTTAAAAAATGAAACAACTCCCACAAGTCTTTCCAAGATCTTGAAAGTAAAGCTTCATTCCATCCACCTCATTGAATGCAATGAAGCTTGGGGGGCACGTACCTCATTTTGCGTCATTATGCTGGGGGCATGTGAACTTATAACAAGCATAGTTTTTCGTTTCAAGCTTGCGTAAACATGAAACCGAATCCGAGCATAGTTATTTTCCTGTGTCAAGCTCGTTTAAAAAATGAAACAAATCCTCCTCTACTTGAGTCGAGAGATTGACTAGATCTCATAAATGTTAAGTATTTAGGTTAGTTATTTCAGTTTTTTGCATAATTTTCTCATAGTTTTAGGTCGCGTCTTTCAAATGATCTCGTAACATGAACCTTCATTCCATCCAGCTTGTACTTAGTTGAATGAAATGAAGATGGGGGGCATGTGCTCTAGCAGTTACGCTTAGGGGGCATCAAGCACAGTTTTCTCTCTGTTTCAAGCTTGTGTAAAAATGAAACTACTTTGAAGCATAGTTTTTGTCTGTTTCAAGCTTTTGTAAAAATGAAACCTATCTCGAGTCAATTTTAGTTATTTTCAAGACTCGTTAAACTCATGAAAATCCCGAGATTATTTTGCTATCTTTCTTTCTCGTAAAACAAATGAAAATGTCGAGTTCTTTCCGTCTTTTCCTGCTCGTAAATTAAATTGAAAGTCGGCCATATGAGTACATTTTTATCCCTTTTTCGAACTCATTAAAATTTACGAAAAAGTGAAAACCATGAGTACATTTTTATCCCTTTTTCGAACTCGTTAAAACTTACGAAAAAGTGAAACCTTGGAGTCATCTTTTAAGCCCTTTTCTGACTCCTAAAACATGAAAAGATTGCCGAGCGTTTCTTTTACACTCGTTAAAACGGAAATAAAAGACGGTCCCCTTATAGCTCTTTTCTGACCATAAAATCAGGAAAAGATTGCCGTGTTTTTGTCGTTTCAAACTCGATACGGAAATAAAACGACGTGTCTTTGATCGCTTTTTACCTTTCAGGTCAGTGACACTAATTATGAAAGTACTCCTTGGTCGCAAGATCAAGCGGTTCCCCCAGGTATTATTTTATACTTTTTCGGGCTTGAGGGACACAAATTTACGAAAAAGTTCAACTTGGAGTTTCCTTAAGTTTTTCAGACTCTCTAAAATTGAAAAACGCCGAGTTTCTCCTATACTGGGCTCGTTAAACATTTCACAGTAAAGGACCTGTTCAATTACAAACAGGAACGAACCACTCCTTCCTAGGGTTCGAATCAAAACTGGGTTGGACTCATCTGAAGGATGAGCTTATAATCAAGCATATGTTATCCTCCTCAAGCTTGTTAAAAATAAAGAGGTACTTGCCAGAAATGGTGGGGGAAAAGAAAGAAGAATGAGCCTATTTGTTACCTTTTGTCTCAGAAGAAACTTTATTACCACTCTTGAACACGACACTTTTCATTCACCTGGGTTGGGAAATCTTTTACCTCACAGTTAATCAAACCACTTTGAAAGTCTTCAGCCGGGTTCCGGGGATTAACTTTGAGTCGTTTATCACCAAGCCATCTGTTGTGTCGTTATGTGTTCAAGAGGTCTGCAAGCAAGACTTTCATCTGCAAAATACTTGTCATCCATTTGACCATCCCTGAGTCAGTCCTTACAGCAACATTTCTTCAACTTGAACAATGATTTCGTGTTGCGGGCTTGCCTGCAACGGGTCGCTTTCTATCGACATCAGCACATTATCTAGAGAGATGACTTAGAAATCGTCAGTGCCTTGAAGTCTGCATGCATCAATGGCAGGTTTCTTGCCTTTGACGTCAGTTTACATCATTGACTTTCGATCGAAGGATTCCGTGAAATGTTCGACATCAACTCATTCATTCACATCTCATGGATTGTACTGGGTACTTTGAGAACCATTGACATTACTGGTGGTCTCTCTCACGCTTGTTAACAGTTCACATCATCGACTGGTAATCAAGTGGTTTCTACCATGTTCGACATCAACTCATTTATTCGCATGGCTAGGATCGTACCAATTCGAGAAGTAGGAATGAAGACCCTGGATTGAATCTTTACCATCCAGGCTGCGAGGAGTTTTGTATTCATTATCTAAGTAGACTAACCATAAATAGATGGCTGCGCCCATACTGTGTCTACAAAAGTCTATGATTATGATGTACTGCAAAATCATTCCTGTATCAGAGTAGTTAGTTTGTTAGTTAAAGTTTTAATCTGAGTATGGGAATGCCTACCTCAGTGATGATATAATCTTATACATGTATTTTGTGTTGAAAATTGCAGGTTCTGACCAGGTTCTCCATAAGACAATCCTTGAAATGATAAAGCGCTTCACCCTTCCTAGAATTACAAAACCCTAATCTATTCCAGGCTTCGCACTTTAGGGGGCAATCTGTTACACTAAAAAATGTCACCATGACTATTTACAGTTAGTATGGCTCAATCAACAGTCATGCTACCCTCTTAGGCAAGTCTTATGCCTCTGCTATCCATCTCAAACTCAAAGAAGAGAGAAAGTCTTGTAAAAAATGTGTTTATCTCTGGGGACGCAGGTTCTCTCAAGCCTTACCTGCGGGGACGCTCACAATGTTCACAAAGGCTGCGTCCTTGGACACTCTGTATGTTAAGGGACAGGTGTGTCCTTCTGTAAAAGGCAAAATGCGCAAGTTTCATCTTAAAAAAGTTACTTGTGGTTACTTCTATAACTTTCTAGAGGTCGGTTTGATGAAATGGATGCGCCTCCAGTTGGTTCATGTATCCCTATTAAGGAGGAACTTATCCCATCAATAAGGGAGCTATCCCACCCAAAGAGGGGGATTATCCCATTGATGGTGGACCTGAATAACCTCTTTACAGCACTATAAATAAAGGCATTGAGCCAGAGGGAGAGGAGGTTGAAGCTATACATTTTCTTTGGGTAAATGCTGCAGGAATTAGGACTCCCATTTAGAACCTTGTAAGGAGAGATTGTCTTTGCTTGATTCTACTTGGAAGTGGGTGAGCTTTGTCAAAGTAGAGGAAAACCCTTGATGGACCCTGGGAGGAACTTGCACAACACCAAGGCCAGGTTGTAAGAGTTTCTTTGTTTCGTTATTAATACAAACTGGTTCATTTTTCTCAATATCTTGTGTTAATGAGTTATTTCATGTGTTCCTTGGTCTGCATGTTGAACATATGTTTTATTATATGAGATGCAAGTGCTTGGTAATTGTTTGATTGTTTGTGGTTGCAGGAATTGATGTGAAGGAGGAGCTCATCCGGATCGGCAAGGACGGACTACAACAACAGCGTTTTGGAATAAGGTAAGCCTAAACACTTGTAGTTTTCATGTTTTAAAAGGTGTATTTAGAGAAAGATCGCTCCATTTTGTCTTGTTTGTCGCTAGAGAGTTTAGACTCCTAGGGAGGTCAGTTGTGTCCGCACAAACGACTTTTTCCGCCACGACAACCCAAGCTTGTCTCTGGTTTTCTTCTAGCCACATTGTTAACACATCAAGTTCTTTTCTTATCTCAGCCAACTCCTTATCAATCTCCTCTTGACTCCGTCTCTTGCCATCTGCATTGACATTCTTCTTCTCATATCTTCTATTGCGGCTTCTCTCTGAACCTCTACTATGACTATCAATAGTCATCTTCTTCTCCTCTTTCTTCATGAGCTCCTCACTCATTTGCAACAAGCCTCTGCAACAGCTAGTCCTCCTCACTACAATCTTACCTCACTAATCTCTCCTCACTTTGTCTTTTGGTAAGCATGGGTCCTCTCTCTGGAACCTCCTCTTGAGAAACACCTTTGCTCCTTGTATGCTTCTGCAATCTTTCACTCTCTCTTTAGAACACTTCAATTGTCCTCTCTGTGTCCAACCTCTTGTTGGATTCTTCAGGTTCACTGCCACTTCTCCTTCAGAGTGTTTTCCTTACGTTTCCTTCAAGAACACATCTGGTTCTCCTCTCACAACTTCTCTTACTATCCTTTGCTGAGATGCTTCATCTGCAACCACAATCTTCAATTTCAATTTGAAACAAAACACACTATCTTACCTCCAAGATCTATGTATGATCTTATTCTCACATTCTTCTGCACTTTGAATGGATTTTCCTATGTTTGGTCTCTAAGAACTAAGAAATTATGCTCTCACTTTTCTTCAAGGAATCCTCTATTCCTATCTACTCCAAGCCTCTGATGGAACTACTACAATCCCCCAGGAACTTCAAAATTTCCCCTTACAATCTTCTTTTGTAGTCTCTACCATTCATTCACTTAACTTATGTACATTACCTTCTTCTGTGTGCAAACTCCTTTTCATAGGAGATCTTTCCCCACTTTGATTACAATTCTGCTCTGATACCACAAATGGCACAAGGTTACCACCTCTTTACACCCACAATATGTATGTAATATGCATAAGCACATTTGTCCCAGGAATTTAACTCACAAGCGAGTCAAATCTTCAACCATCAATGGTTAAGGCCCCCTTTAATAGTCTCACTTATCGGGACTTTAATCAACCCTCAAGCCCTCATTTATGACTTTATTAAAGCCTTTAATTTAAATCCTTCCTATCGGGACTTTAAAACTCCTCATAACCTTCATTAACCCTTTAACCGCATATCTATAACCTTTCTCCTCTTTATGCTTGATTACATATGATTTATTCATAAAACCTTCTTATCGCGCCTTATTTCTATTATAATGCTTTATAATAGAAATACACTAATAATCATACCTAACATACCTTTTCCACACTTTTAAAACCCTTGCATAGTTTCTGAGGTTTCCTTTTATCGCTAATCATAATAGCCATAATCCGCGGGTCACATTAACATGTCGTTCCTCATCTCCTTTAATATGCGATTAACCTCTGAAACACAAAATATAATAACCATACATGTAAACCCTGTCAGTTTCGATCAATCAAACTTGCACGACACTTGCTGACCATTGATTTGGACTTAATGGATTTGACGGTTCACAACAATTTCGGGCTGTTAACCTACGCACTCCAAATCAACCAGAAAAGTGGTTTTCTCTCTCTCCTCCGCTGCTACGTGTTGCTCGATTAGTGGAATTAGGCAACTACCATTCAATACCACTTACCATCCTTCCTCTACCCGATAATCCGCTTTCACTTATAAATGCACCTTTCTTCTTGGTTAATGTTCAGGCTTATTCGCGCCCGATGACCGTAGATCTTCAACCATCGACAGCTACGACGGCTCCTCCAGATTCCTCTTCCGCCAATGCTATGAGTCAATCTCCACCATTCATTCTTTAACTCAACCGTACTCGATTTAATCTTAGCCGTTTATTATCTAACAACCTTGTCCATTGATCTTCGAGATCCAACAGCTCCTATGTATCGATGACTCACCTCTTCTTCATCCCTTTGCTTGACTTTACTTCATTTCTTCAGCATTTATTCTGTGGTTTTGGGTTTTCTTCGGGGTTTCATTCTTCCGCTGCAAACTCTCTCCTGAGATTGACTTCTATGAATTCTCACTTCACTGCCTCTTCAAAGCTCCACTTTGATCCTTCAATTGGATTCAAAGACCCACTATGATTCCTCTCAATCATTCTTCTCGTCTACGTAGTCTACACAACACTGCCTACAACCTCTATTACAGAACCTACGAATTCACATATAATTCATTCAATATTCATTTCACACATCTCCACAGTTATGGAATAAACCTCTGTATATTTATAAGTATAAACAATTGATTACATATTGAGACACTCTATCTCTCAGGCCTGATCTTCAATATCAGTGGCCTCTTTCCTACACTCTGCCCATAGGCTTACATTTATACTACAAAGGTTTTGTTGAACTAATTCTAGTGTAGATACTTAATCTACTTAACGGACTCCTAAATGTCCTGTAAGTCCACTTCTAACTCCAGTTAATCCCTAAGAACTCTCTCTAGTTCCTCGAATAATGAAACTACCTTAAGAGTTATAATTGACTTCTAACTCTCTTGTCATTATTAACCACTCATGTTCTCCTTAATTTGAGAGCATTTACAAAATCCTCACAACATCTAGTTAATTCTCATCCTACTCACTCAAAAGCCTAAATATTACATTAATTCATCACTTAGGAATCCAACTTCCTTAAAACAGATGACCCCCTATGTCTACTAAAATATAATGATTTTCTCTTGGGTTGAATGCTCCTACATCAAAACTTATAGAATCAAGAAAAGAGATTGGCTACAAATCCTTATTCATGAATGATTAAGTAAATGATATCCCTCTCATAATGTTAGACAACAAGTACATAAGTAGATAAATGATGAATGAAGGCGTATTACTAACTTAATGTTCCTCATTCATAATATTCTAATTGTTGTTTTTTAGATTGTGTTTTAAAATTATATAATGATATAAGAGTCCCAATCATTAATATGATATGTGTAACAAAAACTAAGTATTGTGAAAGAGTATCGATTAATCCCTTTTTATTAGTATGATTTTATTTAAACAAAAGAACTTATTTGGGTTTGAAATCATTACCTTCAAGTTGTACAATGACTTAATTTACCATTAAACCATACATGGAACTTGTGTAATCAACTATTTGATCCTGTGATTAAGTTGTTACATATGAATTTTATTTCATGAGACAAAATCTTAATTCATTATGTCAAAAGTGTGATTAAACATATTAATGAATAAAAAAAAATCAGCAACAATTAAAGAACTTGTAGCCAATGAAAGAAGTTAATAAAACTAAACAAAATTTAAAATATGTACAAATTCAAACAAAACAAAAATTAAGAAGATGGATAACTAAAACACATAATAAATAAACTAAAGATCAAAACATTGGTGAACTCATCATATATAGGAATTTGCGTTATTCTCATGTACAATAAAACATGGAAAACATGGAAAATTTAGATGATGTGAAAGAAACTGCATAAAATCGAGATATTTGTAACTGTAAGAAAATAAAGTAAAACAATTATACGCAGAACAAAATGTAATGCTTGGAAATTATTACAAAAATAAATGCCTAGATGTGAAAGACCAAGAGAGAGAGGTTTGATCGGCAAGGGTAATTCTCCATTTTATTGCATTCTCAACCAAGTATAACTCCATGGGGCGGAATGTGCGGCAAAAATGGGAGGTATTTCATGGTGAGTTAAAAACAATTGATAGTGCGTAAAAATATTTTTCCTCCATAAATATCACAAAGTTCGTAGCAATTTAAATGATAAAACAATAAATGTAATGCAATAAAAATTATTACCTTTACTCAGCTATGAAAAATTAGATCTACGTAGTCACTTCTCAGGTGGAACTCGAAAGAAGCATCCTTGCAAACCTCACAATTATATCACACAGATAGAAGTTAGATGCACAAGGAGGGAAACTTAGGAATAAAATAAAGAAAGGCTATACTATCAAGTGATCCCAAATTTGTATGTCAGTGCCATCTATCACATGCTGTAAGAAAATGAACATGTTCCTAAACAGTGCTCTCATCAACACATTAGAGGAAATTTCAGCCTAAAAGTGACCTCCTAAGGAAACATAATAAAGTAATTGTTAAAAAAAAAAAATAAGAGTTGTGAATTTTGGAGGAAACGGGAATAAAACTACTTTTTGTTGTATTTTTGGCTTATCTCCTTATAGGTTTACTAAAATTTGAAGTGTAAACACTCATTGGATGCATAATTGAATTCCCATCCAACGAGTATGCATTATGCATACTTTTGATAGGTCCCATATTGATAGAAATTGAAGGTACATTAATAAAATGTGTTAAACATGTTTTTTGTATATTCAATTTTTATAGATGTGGGACTTCTCCAAAGTATGCATAATGTGTACTCATTGGATGTGGAATTTAATTCTACATCCAATAAGTTTCTACACTTGAAATTTGAGTAAACCTATAAGGAGATAAGCCAAAAATACAATTAAAAAAAAATATTTTTTCTTCTTTTCCCTCCAAATTTACATATACCTATTTTTAAATTTAAAGGATTTTTCTTGGTTTACATATTATGACATGGAAATCACACAAAAATTTCATGGTCACTTTTACGCCGAAATTTCTTCTAATGCCTTCCTCATTCACTTCAACTCTAATTCCATTTTTATATCGTCTCCAAAACAATACATGCACTAGAAATAATATGGGTTGTGAGGACCATTCTTATTTGTGAATGAGATTGACCTAAACCTACATATAGTGACAAATATTTTGTTGTATAAGTCAATTCATGGAGATGCCATGACTCGAATGAACCGTTCATAAACAAGTCTGCAAACCAACAGATGTTTGGAGGGAACTTTGAATACGCTTGGGAGCTATTCATCGATGGTAGTTGAATGCTTTGATTTATGTTATTGTTATTTTCACATCATTAACATTTGAGCTTTTATCCTATATTGCATAACTCGTTGTTTACTTGGAGTTGCACCAACTACTCTGGTCCGACTACTTGGTACTGGAGGAGGTGGAATAGTCCATTAGGGAATGTTTTCGATTTGCATCCATTGGCATTTTAAAATGATTGAGTCGAATATATATTCAAATTGAAAACCGTCTCTTATTCTTCCATGCTAACTACTCGTTTTCTTTTTTGTGTTATTTTCACGATGAATATCTCCCACATTTTTCATCTGTGAATTCCATAAGCAATATGTGTACTATCTTTACTGCCCATATAACTCGATGATATTAGACCATTGTTGGCAGTGGGATTTAGATACTATGGCATGGGCATTCTTTAGTCATAAATGTGTAGTGACCATCATTTGAAATTATGTATATATATATATATATATATATATATAGTTTTTAAATGAATGGGAAATATCACATATTTGTTGCAAGAAAATAAGACATGCGATATATAAACTCAACACATTGTTGCTTTGTTCTGATGAGATGGAACTACTCTCCACAGAGCATGTATGCCTTCGAATTTAGAGCTTGGATGTATATGTAATCCTATGAGCATGCACAATTGTAAAAGAAATTACTTTTACGAGACAAAACATATGTGTCCCACATTAGCGCTAAGTGGATACCAAGACTTGTATACATTTGGTTACCACCACCACCATAACTTGATGATATGACAACCATTGGTGGTGGTCCTTAGGACCTTTGACTTGGTGTGCTACGAGTGTTGGTTTTATGTTCTTCTTCATATACAATAGTAATAGATTTGAAAAACAAGGACCCGAGGGTTAAGATGGAATCAAGCTTTTTGTGATTATACATATGGGTACCTATTATAAAAATTGAATAAGTCAAGGGGGCACAAAAAAAAAGAATTGAACTTGTGGCATGAAACATATTCGGTCATGATCACATATATAAGACTTTCATAACATTAAAGGAGGTTAAGAGGAAAATGATCCATTTTTTTATAAGAGGCCCTTCCATAACAAGACTTGATCCACATTTTATCCAAGGGTTTGACCACATAAGCATGTCAAAAAGCATAAAGAGCTTATTTTCTAGCACTTATACAATAACACACAATGAAAAGTTATTGATTAAAAAGGATCCCATGGAGGATAAGTATGACATATTTTGAGAGATTTTAAAATGGTGAGAAGAGGGTCACAATCATCATTACATAAGACTTGAATGAAAAAAGGATGAAGGACTTTAATATAAGTGTTTCCCTTTACAATAAGCATTCATATACACATCCCTTTATTCCTTTTCCCTTTTTATCTATAATGGATGCCAAAAAAATACAAATGGTGTTGATAATGGAAATATAAACACCCGCCATCGCTTGCAGAACTTTAAAATTGTTGAGGTGCATCAACATGGTATAGGTAGGGGGTTAAGTAATCTGGATACGTATTATATTTCCATTTTCACCAACTAGAATTCCTTTAATCTTTCCAAGTATTCAACAATCTCTATCTTCAGTCTAGTTTATAATTTCAAAGCAATGATCATTTTCTAATAACCCGAGTGAGATGCGTAGTTCCTTGTGGTATTCATCTAATATTAATATTTTAATTTTATCCACATTTTGGATATAAATTCTATCCTTGTATATGAAAGGTCCATTTTCATTAATTGCATAGTGAATATGTCTTGTTTGATGAGTTTCAACTCTCATATTTTCATGAAACTTGAGCTAGGAGGATTCCGTTGATCTAATTGCACAAGTGTTCAAGTGTCATCATTAGTATTCAGTGCCATCGTCACTTCAGTTCAGCTTCAACAGTGTTGGTTATGGATCAGGTTGTACAGGTAATGTTATGGTTTCATGACGTTCAGTTGAGATGGTTTAGCGCCTGGTTGTTGACATGAGTTCATCGACTGTTCTGCCAAGATTGGTCAATGACATGTGTCGTGTCATTGCCTCACAGGATTTGGGTGTCGATAAAGGGATATCATCGCAAAGGCAGCTGGTGTCGACGATATGTATATTGTTTATGTCACATTGCGACAAAAGTGTGGTAAAAGGGTGTTTTTACACCTAATGTAAAACCTAAAACCTAGTCTGCCTTTTAAACACCTCATCAAAATCTTAATCCTAAATCTAGTCCTAAATCTATGCATCATGCATTTATAAACAAATACAAACCTATTGCCATGTGTTAAAATCTTACACATAAACCTAAGTTCTATGACCTAAAACCCTAACCTAATAGCTCTCGACCTAATCACATTGTAAAACAATACAAAAACATTACAAAATCAAATAAACAGCCTTAACCACTAGAGCTAGACTACACAAAGTCTCTAACTGTAGTGGGATCATGTGATCAGAGGATAAACCATAGTGGAAGAAGACTGCCATTGGAAGACCACGAGGGTGGTTGACATGTGAGTGGAGTCATTATAAGACCGTTGGAGTAGACCGCGACCTTAACCGTTAGATAAACCATGTCAGGACTATGTCATGTGAGCGGGCAGAGGAGATTAGCATTTGGAGGTAACTACACGGAGAAATCACAACTGTGAACATGTGAACGATTCACAGGTTAAGCCACAACCGTCAGAGTCAACGAACTATCCGGTGAAACAAACCGGAACCGCTAGGGTATAGAACATTTGTCCACATGTGCTAGGAGCAGCAACTCTCCTCAATCAACTAACGGTTAGCGGTCAGCGCTAAATCAAAGTCTATTATGGGTTTTTAATTAAGTTTTATGCTATTTTTAATAAAACCACCATGTAACCAACAGCTAAGGTGTCTTACCATGACAAGAAATTAGCTCAACAAACCCTATTTTTAGCTTATTCATCCCTAAACCAGCCCAAGGAGCTTATAATGTACCTGCAAGAATTTTTAAGGCGGATTTGCCTTCATTGATGGGGAGAGAGTGGTTTTTGAATTTTGTATGCAGATTCTAGAGGACATAGGCAATTTTTGTTTTCAGTGTTTCAGGAGAATCTGGAGTCGTTTTAAAAATCGTAAGAAGATTTGGAAAGTTGGTTCAGAGGGCTATTTGATGACAGTGATCAGAATTCCCTGCATGCATATTCAGGTTCATCAATTCTCTATGTAATCAACACCTTCTTCTCATTTCTAATAAAAATGGTCACCCATCTTGAAAGCGAACACAGAGACGTAGTCCATCAGGGATGAACTCCGTCATCAATCTTGATGTCTAGTATCGTTGTGTTTTTACTATTTTCACTTCTGTTATGCATCAATTTTATGTTTAATCAGCTATCTTAAAGTGTTCTTCTCAAGCAAGTTTTCCTCTATTTCCACATCTTTAGTTAAAATTCAAGTCATTAATGGTTAAGTAATTCTACATCAGTTTTTAGTTTATGATCATTTCAGATCAAAACTAATTATAACTCTAGCCTTTTATTGTTTCTTTTCCAATTTGTTCAATAAAATTTCTTTTAGTTTTTCTCATTGTCACCTCACATACTTGTTTAAAATTTTTCTTAATGCATGTTCCACCTTGTTTCTTTCCCTTTTATGTGTTTAATTTCAAAGTCATATTCACTTAGGAAGGTCATCCATCCACGTTTCCTAGCATTCATGTGAGGTTGGTTGAAAAATTATTTCAAGGTTATATGATTAGTAACTAAGGTAAACATCTTACAAATCAAGTAATTCCTCCACATTTTAAGGGCATGGATGACTGCTACCAAATCAACTTTGTAAACTACACAGTTTCTTTCATGCTCCATTAATTTACAGGATTCATAAGCTAGTGCATGACCTTCCTGCATGAGTACACCACCAAGGCCTTTCAAGCAAGTGTTAGTATTTAATAAAAAATCCTTATGAGGGTCTATTATTTTCAACACATGGGAAACAATAAGTAAATGTTTCAATTTCTCAAAACTTTCCTCACATTTTTGTTCCCATAGAATTTTTACCCCTTTCTTCTATAAGGAGATTATAGGGTAACTTAGAAAATACCTCTATAAATTTGTGATAGTAATCGATGATTCCCATGATTGACCTTACATCTACCACATATTTTGGAACTAGCAAACCAATAATGCTCTATATCTTTTTGGGATCCACTTCTATCCCATCTTTCGAGATTACATGTCCAAGATATTGTATATTGTCTTGGTACAATTCACAATTACTGAATGTAGCATATAGTTGATGTTCACATAAGGTTTTTGGTACTTTATCCAAATTTTTCTTATGCTCTTCTAGGTTCTTTGAATATATTAAAATATCGTCTATAAAAATTAATACAAACTTGTCCAAGAATTTGTGGAATACATTGTTCATCAAACACGTGAAGGTAGCGGGTGAATTCATTATTCCAAAAGGTAACACTGTAAATCCATAGTGTACATATCGGGTTCAAAAAGTTGTCTTGGGAATGTCTTCTTCTTTAATCCTCAGATGGTGGTAACCATATCATAGATCTATTTTAGAAAACAAAGTCACCGCCTTTACGCAGTCAAACAAATAATTTATTCTTGGCAAGGGATACTTGATTTTAATAGTCAATTTGTTTAGTTTTCAGTAATCAGTACACAACCTAAATGTTTTGACTCTTTTCTTAACAAAGAGGACTTTTGCACCCCATGGTGACACACTAGGCCTAATGTACCCTTTATTTAATAACTCATGCAACTCATTTTTAATTCTATTAGTTTCGGTACACTCATTTAGTAAGGTTCATTTGATACCAATGTTGCTCCTAGTATCATCTATATAAATTATATTTCCGTCTTAGGTGGTAAACTTGGAATTTCGTTAAGAAACACATGTTGGTATTCTTAGATAACTTCTAATTAATTGAAGGACTCAGATGAATTATTCTATGAATGGTCCTCCAGCTCAATAGAAAATGTTTGCCTTTCCTTGCAGTGCTCTTCAAGTGTAGTGTGAATGTCTAGCACACAAAAATGGGCTTGGGGATGCCCCTTATAATTTGTCTTTCTCCATTTTCTGATGTAGAAGTAATAGTTTAATCAAGGCAATTGACAGTTTCTTTGGGCCTCTCCGGTGACTCCATCCCCACCATAAGTTATAACGTCATATGATCATAGCGGTAATATATCCAAAGTCAAGATAGTCTGATTTCCATTTAATATAACTGGGCATGCCTTTACCCAATTGGAAACTTTTCTTTTTGTGCTAGTGGCCAGCTGGACCAAACACATTTTTCTATATTTTTTAGACATTAACTTACAATTTTATACAACATGAAGGATAACATAAGTAAAACTAGAATTAAGGTCTGTTAATAAAGAAACAAATTCGGTTAAAAAATGATTTCTACATCCACCATGGTGGATTGATGCTCTTCTTTGTGCCTTTCGAAGGTTGTGATGATACATGGTATATTTCTTGCTACATCATTGATAGTGAAGGACTCTTGAATGTTTTGTAGGTTTTGTACAGATCTGGTATTATAGAGGAAGTTTCACAAAATATGGGGTTTTATGTAACCCAAAAATTTTAAGGGTTCCCTATCCCTTTCATTAAATCATTTATTAGTAATTTCTTCTTGTTTACACCCAGATTGAGTCTATGTTTTTGTTCTTCAGGTCTGATTGTTGTTTTTTCTAAAGTTCCAATTCTGAACACCTTTACCAGGTTGCTTGAATATTTTGAATTTCCCTCCTTTTTCACCCTCAACAATTATGTCCTTCTTCCTAGTAGACTAAGATTTTATATTTTCATTTCTCTACTTGGCCTCTTGATAGCATATATTTCCTTTCCTAATGGATTCATCCATGGTTTTTGGATTATTATTCTCAATTTGTGTTTGGATTATTGTATTCAATTTGTTACATAAAAGTGAGTGGAAGGTATTTTATAAAATGTTATACTTTCGCTTTTTATTCTCTTGTGTATGGAACATATTATTAAAGATGGTTTTTGGATTATTATTCTCAATTTGTGTTTGGATTATTGTATTCAATTTGTTACATAAAAGTGAGTGGAAGGTATTTTATAAAGTGTTATACTTTAGCTTTTTATTCTCTTGTGTATGGAACATATTATTAAAGAAGAGATAATTTGGTTACTAACTCATCCATTAACATCTAGCCAAGTTTTAAATAATGGAATTCTTTATCCTTATTAATAAAATAGTGCTGATTCATATATGTTTGTTTAAAAAGACATTGTATTTCCTCCTAAATTTCCCCTCTACCTTCTAAATTATGAATTTTTCTAACTTCTTCTCGCCACAGGGAGGCTTTTCCCTACAACTGGTAGGTAGCCAACTTGGATTTTAAATATGTAGTGTAGTCATACACTTGAAAGTATTTATTGATATTGAGTAACCATTCTTTTGTTGCTTATTTCGTTTCCCCATCAAAAGTTGGGGTCTCACCATTTTGAACTCTCCTTGGAATTACATTTTTGGCTTATTCCCTTGTTTTGAATGAATTTTTGATGAATTATTCTCTTCCCCATCCTCATAGTTTTCTTCCTTTCTTTCATTCATCTCCTTAGTAGTCTTCCACTTAGATGTCTCCCCTCTTTTTCTTCATCCCTTAATGTTTCTACAATCTTTGGATTGGACTTATGAGTCAAATTTTTAATAAGATTCTCTTGTTTAGTGCTAGCTTTCAACAATTAATAATGTTCTACATTAAGATTCACTAACTCTTTCTGCAAATATTTCATAAGATTTAATAGCTCCCTCATAGGTACTTGCACTTGTTGACCCAAATGAACATAAATTTCATCTTTTCCAATATGAGTTCCTCATTGTGCTTCTGCCATTTTTCCCATCCTGTTTAGTTTTTCTTCTTATTCTGTGTGGGACAAAAACATTTATTTTATTAAAAAATTTCATGGTCACCTCAAAGGCCACAATATTTCAACCTGTTTTTCTTTGATACCATATATAACAGCTCTACGAAGTCGCAAAGAAAAATATTTTATTCTTTTAATAAATTACATATTGATTTTTTTTTTATATAATGCAAATAGTCATAGCATTTTGAGCCTTGTATTTCACAATTTACATAATACGTCTTAACATAAATATCAATAATTGAGCTACCTAATAATGAATTAATTATTTTTTGCATGAAATAATTTGACGTTTCTATTTTGCAACTATGAAAAACTCCATGGAATTCTTCCACATAATTTATATATTTCTTGGTATCTGTCTTTATTAATGTTTTGTGCACAATGCTCCATCTTGGTGTATCGTGGTCTGATCTTACCTATTCCTTAACTTTTAGAACCATAAAACATCCTATATATATATATATATATATATATATATATATATATATATATATATATATATATATATATATATATATATATATAGATATGTATGTATGTATGTATGTATGTATGTATGTATATATATATATATATATATATATATATATATATATATATGTATGTATATATATATATACAAACACATAATTGTAGGGCCTATATACTTAACTGTAGGCCTTATTTTTCCTTTTCTAATGTATATACACAATACATTATGAAAATTTCACTCAACCCTTCAATTCCAAAGTGGTGTATTACAAATGTATCTATGTACATTGTTATAAAGGTTCACTTTGGACTTCTCTCCCTTCATTAAATTGATTTGCAAGTGACGCCTTGAATGCTTACACACAGACACATAAACACAAATATATATATATATATATATATATATATATATATGGACCTATGGTTTATAGTCCACTATGGCTACCACATAGGTACATATCACATGGGAATCATTCATAGGTGACGGGCCCATGCTACTTACATGGAACCCTAGATGGATGACAAGTTCGATGGTGGGGATCACTCCATGGTCTATCAATGGGGATGGTTTATTAGATTATCACTAGGGTCACTAACCTACCTCATCTTACCACCATGATCTCATTGTTGTTTGGTTTGGTTGTGAATTGAGCTCTACAACCTCATATCAAATCCAACTATAACCAAAGGGGGTTTCTCTTATTTCTCAAATTATTACCATTGGAGTTTTGGTAAATGTTTCTTGGATTTAACATCCATAACTTAATATGCCCACAGGTAGGGTTATTGCATGCACCTAGTTTGACTTGTCTAGTATTTTCTTAGATATTTTGTTCCTTTTTGGATATATATATATATATATATATATATATATATATATATATATAGATATATATATATATATATATATATTGTGAACGAGTTCCCCCAAGGACAGTTTTGGGGCTAAAAGCCCATGTTTTGGGACAATTTTGTAATAAAGTTGTAAAGTCTCCGCATTTTGTGGTCACGGAGCATGAAGGTGTCAAGAGTCATAAAGGGTTGTCTGCCCTTATTTTGTAAAGTGTAAAGTCAGTTGTAAAGATCCACCCATGGTCCATGGACCATGGGATTGTATAAAAAGGAGCTATGTAAGTAAGCTCTAGTTAGTCAAGTAAGGAAGAAAGCAGCGAAGTAGAGTAGATAAGTCTAAGTGTTCACGAGTCTTAGCATAGGCAGAGGCTCTGCAACTGAGTGCGCAGAGGCCTAGGGTGGAAGTCCTTAGCTGAGTGCATAGGGTGGATAGAGTCTATATTAAACTGAAATATATTAATAAAGAGAAGTATTCTTAAATTACTATGTATTTAGTTCTTGTTAATGCATATGATTATATTGCGTTTTGGGTTTAATTTACAATGTTTATTTGATGCGCGAATATATGTGATTGTATTGGTTAATTGAACACAGGTAAGGATATCAGTTTACATGGCGCTAAATTTGATTGATTAGTAAGATAAGTAAAACACTTGGGATAACTTGGGAACCTACACAATACATTGTTAAACCTGTGCGGAAGTACTTGCGCCATGGGTTAGGGCTGCGTGAAGGTCAATCATACACCTTCGCGGAGGTATTGAAGGGCGGAATAAAGGACAGACTGATAGAACCCTAAGTATTAGCGACCTGCGCGAAAGTAGGGGCAGAGGGAATAAATTGACATCATGACCATCTTAGGGTGCAAAAACTTTGTTCCAGCATCGCCCCATAATGCTTCAGGTGAGACTTTGGTCTGCGCTCTGCGGGCTGATCCTAAAAGGGCCAGTAGTGTAGGGATTTGTTTGGCTAACTAATGCTGAACCTGGGACATGGCCCACAAAGCCAACAAATGGTTTCGTTGCCAGGACTGGAATATGCATGATAGATGTGTGATGTCGTATCACTAGAATCCAACTAGGAAAGAGGTTGAAGACTAGTTGGATAGGAAGATCCACAAATTCGCAACGTAGGAGAACAGAAATTGATGGTTGACAAAGGAACAATGGCTAGATAGGTACTTGTATACAAAGATCCACGAGATCTTTTTCTGTTCCTTTGAAATTGAGTTGTACGAGTGGATCGCGAAGCTAGAAAATAACCAAGGAAGGTGGAGGCATGATGGTCCTATTGTGTGGACCCCGGAGTTAGTACAAATACTGGAAGCCTCTGAGGATAAGATTGTCTGTGCTGTCTATCATTGGATCGATCATATCATTGGGTTGATACCTCAGTCAGTTACAACGAGGTGAAGTGGCACTTTTTCGAAGGTCTGCGAGGTAAGTACTTGAAGTCTTTTAATACTTGGATTAACATGTTATTGTGTGAAAAATGGGCTATGCAGATACCTTAATGTTCGGAGCTACGCAAAGTGGAAAGACTTACAGGAACGAAGAAAGAAATGGTCCTGAATATAGCCCAATGATTTCACCTCCTTTGAGTGATGAAGAGGGAGTAGCGCAGGCTTCTCCACAAAGTGCAGTTGAGTTGACAAAACGAGGGTTCCCACGACTACCACCTCTAGCCACACCACCTCCGCCTTCACCACCATCGCCCCCTGCGACTTCGCCCACACCACCAACACCTCCACCACAGTTCAACATGGCAAATTTAGTGAACCTAACTTTATTTAAGGGCTATGGAAATGAGGACCCGAACTAGTTCTGGTTCATCATAAGAGTTGCATGGAAAGCTCAGGGCGTCATAGACAATCACATGAAGAAGGAAAAGTTGGTTAGTGCTTTACATGATCATGAACTAACTTGGTACATCAAGTACTCCAATGATAACCCAAATGCTAGGTTGGCAGAGATCCAGACCATGCTGAATAAAGGGTTCACTAGGCCTAAATTCAAGGTGCAATTGATTGTGGGGTTTAAAGAAATCGCGATGAAACCAGGTGAGACACCTTGAGAATTGGATCAGAGATTGAAGCGTAAAATCCATGAAGCTAATATGAACTTAACAGATGGACATCACCATGAGTAGTTCATGGCTTCACTCCTGCCTCACCTAAGGGTTGCACTATCACAAAGATTGCGACTCAGGCAGAGACCTTGTAGATTGCAATAAGACTCCATGAAACACTGATGCAAGATCCAAATCCGGGGTTTCACCAGATCCATGCGCAGTTGCAAAATATTTGCCTCAAATGAAAAGTTTGAAGTAGGATAGAATAGTTCGATCAGAGGCACGCAAAGAGATATGGTGCCTTAAATGTAAAGGTCAGGGGCATGACAAAGAACACTACCTGGTCTTTGCAAACTATATTACAGGAGGAGGACCAATGCCTTTGTGGCTAGAAGCCCAACCAGGACCAAGCACGGGGCCTACATTTTGGTGCGTTATATGTCAGGTAGCAGGGAAACATATGACTGATAACTTTCATTTGTTGCATAAGTTTGTACAAACACGGCAGCAACTATTCTGCAACTTCTACAGATGGGAAGGGCATGATGAGCGCAACTTCCAAAGTTATGAATTGATGATGGACAGAACACCCACCTATAGAGTTCAAGAAAAAACACAGCCCCCTGACTAGAGTGTTGGGATTGCGTAAATTGGCTTTCAGGGCCGCGAACAACGCTGAGGCAGAGGAGGACCTGGTAGAGGTCGGGGACAACTGATCTGTTACAATTGTGGAGGACCAGGACACTATGCCCGTGAATGCACTAACCCAACGTGTCCGTCGTGCAAATATTGTACTCAGTTTGATCATGAGATGGAGGACTGTCCTACACTGATAGCGAGGATATGCGACAAAGGGGTGCTACCACCACAACCGACTCAGAACCTGCAAATGATGAGGGTTGAGCCTCGCGAAGAGGATCCGAATGTGAATATAGTGCTTCAAAGTGGGATTGAAATGGGCAACGATAAGGGGAAACAGCCCAAAGACAGCGCATGGGTTTGTAAAGCTCCGGCAAAGGAGGCTGAATTTGATTTGGAGCGCACACGCAAAAAGTTCATGTAAGAAAAAAGGAGCTTCGCTGAGGCCTCTACCTCAAGGAGCTAGGATAAGCTTGTTCAAGAAATGGACCCTCTATGCTTACGACCTTTCTAGAGACCTGCATGAAGCTGCTGCGTGATAGCAAGGCTGTGAAGGAGTTACAGGAACTTATAAATAGATGTGCCAGAAATGCTTCAAGTGAACCGCGCTTAGTACAAAATATTGGTAAGCATAAACCAAGGACAAGGCATGAGATGAGACTCACCATGCAGATAGGAGAATATTAAATGGATCAGGTTATTCTGGATTTGGGGTTAGACGTGAACGTTTTGCCGAAGCAGACTTGGGAGCAGATGGGGAGACCCGTGTTGCAGTCATCTCTGATTCAGTTCAGGATGGAAAAGTAGTAGAAGATCATCCCCATGGGACAACTGTAAGGAGTAATTGTAGATATTGAAGGCGTGAGCATATTGGCTGATTTTGAAGTAATAGAAATTGTGGATGATAGCGACCCCTACCCTGTGCTCCTTGGCATTGATTGGGCTATTGACATGAATGAGGTAATCAACTGAAAGAAGCAAAAGATTATATTTGAAAAGAAATCACTTCGTGTAATATTACCCCTAGATCCTGCTGAAGGATTGCGCTATATGGAACCAGTCCACGATTATGAAAGCGATGACGATTTGGAATGCATATATGAGATAATAGCACAAGACCAAGATTGGGTGAATATGGTAGCAGATGGATGAATTACTTGGGATAACAAGAGTTCTTGCAACTCAGACTCAGATGAAGAATTAGAGCACTGGCAGAATCGGCTACATGAAGTAACCATGCTAAGCTGTAACATGACGACCCGGTTGATGTGTTGAGTGTTGTCAGAGGTAAGAAATCTACCCACTTATGATGGTTTGAATGATGTGGATGTGTTTTTGGATGCATTTCAGAGGGAAGTACCAGAGAAGCAGTGCTTCCAGGCTTTGGACTAGGCATTGCGTGCTACACCCATGGGATGGTGCGGTATGCACAAGGGTAGTTTTGGTGATTGACGTGAGTGTAGGAGGATGATCAGAACATGCTTTGGGAATACAAAGGTACGAGTGATAGACAAGTATGACGGGAAGAAAAATTCACGCGCACACTTAGCCAAATGGGCTAAGGCCTATGGAGCGAAGCCCGAACCTCAATGGATACACTTGTTTTGTCACACCTTGGATGCCATCCCTATGAACTGGTACTTGGACACAGAGCTCCACCATGGCACAAGCGAATGGGATATTCTATGCGAAGGGTTCATAATGACGTTCATATTTGAAGATGGGTTTGATTGTATTGACGAAGTGCTACAAGAAGTTAGAGAAGCAATCTTTAGGATACCGCAGGATCCTTTGGATCTAGTTCAACCCGATTGAACCACTCATCTAAGCCACACGCTGGAATGCTATAATGTGACTACTGAAGAAGAAGACGAGGACCCATGAAAGATTAATATCCTTGAAACCGAGGGTCACCACGAGGTCGAGGGACCACAGATCGAGAATCCTGATATAAACACGCCATTGAAAATGAAATAGGTAAATATTGGTATGGAGGCGGAACCCAAATTCGCAAAGATTGGAGATTAATGGGATGACGCAATGGTAGATAAGGTTCTCTAATTGCTCAGCTAATACCAGTATTTGTTCCCTACCAAGTTTACAGAGTTAAAGGGGATAATAGGAGACCTTGGCATTATGAAGATCACGTTAAAACCTGACACAAAGTCATTGAAGCAAAGACTTTATTGTCTCAATCTGAGGTATAAGGAGAAGGTCCGCTTAGAGTTAGATAAGATGTTCACAGTAGGCATCATTGAGCCCATAGAAGAATCTGATTGGGTAAGCCCGATGGTGGTATTGGATAATGTAGTTGGCCAAGAAGTGTACTCCTTCACTGATGGGTTTTCTGGGTACCATCAGATCAAAATTATGCCTAAAGATAGAAGCAAGACGACCTTCGCGACTGAATGGGGATGTTTTTAGCACATTGTAATGTCTTTCAGATTAAAGAATGCACTTGCAATTTTTTTCGCGCGTAGTCATTGCAGCATTCAAAGATTTCATTCATAAGTTTTTGGAGGTGTACTTTGATGACTGGACTATGTTTAGGTTGGTAAAATTCCATGTGGAAAGTTTGTGGTTAATGCTAGATACTTGTCAAAGGTACCAGATTGCACTCAATCTGATTTTTTTTCTTTTGTGTTCCTTTTGGGACTCTGCTAGGTCATGTGGTTTGTAGACAGGGACTGCTGGTAGATCCCGTGAAGATCGCAGTGATACTTAGCTTGGAGGTGCCAAGGAGTGTGGAACAACTGCACGCAACCTTGGGACATACTGGGTACTACAGGAAGTTTATAAAGGGCTGTGCCTAGATCACCATGCCTATGGAGAAGTTGTTGAAAAAGGATGTCATCTTCTGTTGGAATGACGACTGTCAGAAAATCTTGGATGTATTGAAAGGAAAAATGGTCACTGGGTTGATTTTAGTCTTCTCGGATTGGAAGAAGGAGTTTCATGTACATCTATACATGTCATGTATAACACTAGGAGCAATACTGACATAGGCCAACGGAGGAGAATTGGACCACCCCATAGCATTCTCAAGAAGGAGGTTGTCCAAGGTTGAGAAGAACTATTCCACCACCGAAAATGAAAGATTAGCAATGGTATACATGCTCCATACATTTAGACACTATTTTCTAGGTGGACATTTTAAGATGTATACGGATCATTCTATGATGAAATACCTAGTCAATAAGCCTGTGTTTGGGCGCGAAATCTATAGGTGGTTGTTATTGTTCTAGGAGTATGATTTTGAATTTATTGTGAAGCTTGGATGACTGAACACGGTTCCAAACCATCTACCATGCATCAAAATGGGGGAAGAGCCCACTAATTTGGAGGAGGGATTGCCTGACGCACAACTATTTGCAGTGCGTGTCGCAGATGGTCACTTTGAAGACATCATACACTTCCTAACAATAGTAACTACCCCGGAAGGCTACACCATCCAGGAGAAAAAGGAGTTAGTGGTGCACACGATAGAATTTTCTCTCATTACCGTACATCTATACAAAATGGAGTCTGA